>CM050166.1:6072148-6539648 GCA_027410445.1 Discoglossus pictus | reverse complement strand
GCATCTAACCCACGATATTTAGTTCACATCCTGATATTATTATTTTCCTTTACTTGTAACGCATCAACATGCCCCGCAACGCTATACAGGGGTAAGGACAAAAAATAACGCTATACAAAAAATATACCTGAATTACATTTATATATAAACTAGCGACGGCATGATATAGTGTTATACATTGTGTTCCCTGTCTGTTTATGTACTATCTGATGTTGGTCTCTTCCCCCCCTCTCCCTCCCCTGTGTCTCTTTGCCCTCTCCCTCCCCTGTGTCTCTTTCCCCCTCTCCCTCCCCTGTGCCATGTTGCCCTCTCCCCCTCCCCTATGTCTCTTTCCCCCACTCCCTCACATGTCTCTTTTCCCCCTCTCCACCTTTTCTCACCCCTGGGTCTCTTTCCCCTCTCCTTCTCCAGTGTCTATTTCCCCCCTCTCCCTCCCCTGTTTCTCTCTCCTCCCTCTCTCTCCCCTGTATATCTTCCCCCCTCCCCTGTGTCTTTTTTCACCCTCTCCCTCAAATGTCTCTTTCCCCCCTCTCCCTCCAATGTGTCTATTTCCCCCCTCTCACCCCTGTGTCTCTTTTCTCATTCTCTTTTATCCCTCTCCCCCATTTCTCACCCCTTGTCTCTTTCCCCCATCTCCCTCCCCAGTGTCTCTTCCCTCCCTCCCTCTCCCTCCCCTGTGTCTCGTCCCCCTCCCCTCCCTCCCCGGTGTCTCTTTGCCCTGCTCTCCCTCCCCTGTGCCTCTTTCCCCCCTTTCCCCCTCTCCCTCCCCTGTGTCTTTATCCCCCTCTCCCTTCCCTGTACTCCTTTTGCCATTTACGAGTTTGAAAACATTTGCAGGCTTGGGGAAATTGATCAAATTCCCCAAGCCCGCAAAGGGCTTCCAAGTTACGTCCATTTTTTCTTCAAGCCCGTTACTCGGAAACCATTTGAAGCCTCGCGATGAGCACCTCTCCTCGGGGGGCCCAGACAGTACTGTATTTAATACAGGCCAGGAAGATGTTAGGAAGTGAGAGATTCAGAAGTAATATGTGGGAGTGCGACTTTATACATTGTGTGATAGCTACATGGAACATCCTTCTAGTGGAAGTGGTATCAACAAATACATTAAAGGGATACAGACATGCCTAGGATAACCCAAGTGTGTCCTGAGGAGTTATTTGCCTAAAGCTGAAGGTTAACTATTTTATCTGTACCTTGAGAAGACAGGATCCCATAGAGAAGACTCTGCTGGGAAAGATTGGGAGCACGCAAAGAAGGGGACGGCAGAGGCAGAGATGGAAAGACGAGGCCATTGAAGCAATGAACAGGAGCTTGAGGGAGTTCAGAGGGGCAATGATGTGCCTGAAGTGCTGTGGTCCATTGGGGCCCTGAACGACTAAACAACAAATTTAAATATACCAGGTGTGTAAATTGGTTGGTTCTGTTCAGTCTTATTTGTTGCCAAAATCAGATTCAATGAAAAGTGAAAAGAAAGCCCCCCCCCCGCCCACTCTACATTTAGGGCCATAAAGGAGGAAGAAGAATACACAAAAATACACAAATATACATAAATATACACAAATATACACATATGATATAGAGTTAACTTGGAGCTGTGTTATATTCCTTGCATTTGTTTGGCTCCTCAATGAGACGCTCAGTCAGTAGCGTGACCGCTTCCAAGGTGTCCGCGGCATCTCTGGATCCAATGTCAACACCAAATCCAAGTACATGAGCAAAAATACAGTGGGCTCCACCCAGAACGTCTTCAAGATGTGTTAACCCCATGCCTTCTCGCTATATCTCCTGCCCTCTCATTCTGTGCGAACTGAGCAGTAGGACTCCTCGCACTATCCCAAGTCTACTTATTACTGGACCCATGTGAGTATCCCCCGAAATAAACAGCATGGCATGTCTGACTATCCCAGCCCCATGTACCCTGTACTGACACTACACACAGCACCCTGATACTGCACCTTCATACAGAGAGTGTGAGCTCTACTATCCCTGTACTTACACTCCACACAGCACCCTGCTATTGCACCTTCATACAGACGGTGTGAGCTCCGCTATTCCTGTCCTGACACTACACACAGCACCCTGATACTGCACCTTCATACAGACAGTGTGAGCTCTACTATTCCTGTACTGACACTACGTACAGCACCATGATACTGCACCTACATACAGTGTGAGCTTTGCTATTCCTGTACTGAAACCTCATACAGCACCCTGATACTGCACCTTCATTCAGACAGTGTGATCCCTGGTATTCCTGCACTGACACTACATACAGCACCCTGGTAATGCACCTTCATACACTTTGAGCTTTGCTATTCCTGTACTGACACTACATACATCACCCTGATACTGCACCTTCATACAGACAGTGTGAGCTCTGCTATTCTGGTACTGACACTACATACAGCAACATGATACTGCACCTTCATCCAGACAGTGTGAGCGCTGCGATTCCTGTACTGACACTACATACAGCACCCTGATACTGGACCTTCATACAGACAGTGTGATCCCTGCTATTCCTGTACTGACGCTACATACAGCACCCTGATACTGCACCTTCATCCAGACAGTGTGATCCCTGCTATTTCTGTACTGACGCTACATACAGCACCCTGATACTGCACCTTCATACAGACAGTGTGAGCTTTGCTATTCCTATACTGACAGTACACACAGCACCCTGATACTGCACCTTCATACAGACAGTGTGAGCTCTGCTATTCCTGTACTGACAGTACACACAGCACCCTGATACTGCACCGTCATACAGACAGTGTGAGCTTTGATATTCCTTTACTGACACTACCCTCAGCACCTTCATATTACACCTTCATAAGACAGAGTAAGCTCTGCTATTTCTGTACTGACACTACACACAGCACCCTGATACTGGACCTTTATACAGACTGTGTAAGCTCTGCTATTCCTGTACTGACACTACACACAGCACCCTGATACTGGACCTTCATACAGACAGTGTGAGCTCTGCTAGTCCTGTACTGGCACTACACACATCACTTTGATACTGCACCTTTATCCAGACAAGGTGAGCTCTGCTATTCCTGTACTCACGCTACACACAGCACCCTGATACTGCACCTTTATACAGACAATGTGAGTTCTGCTATTCCTGTACTGACACTACATACAGCACCCTGATACTGCACCTTCATACAGTGTGAGCTCTAGTATTCCTGTACTGACACTACATACAGCACCCTGATACTGCACCTTCATCCAGACAATCCTTCATCCAGACAATGTGAGCTCTGCTATTCCTATACTGACACTACATACAGCACCCTGATACTGCAGCTTTATACAGACAGTGTGAGCGCTGCTATTCCTGTACTGACACTACATACAGCACCCTGATACTGCACCTTCATACAGTGTGAGCTCTAGTATTCCTGTACTGACACTACATACAGCACCCTGATACTGCACCTTCATCCAGACAATCCTTCATCCAGACAATGTGAGCTCTGCTATTCCTATACTGACACTACATACAGCACCTTGATAATGCACCTTCACACAGCGTGAGATCTGCTTTACCTGTACTGACGCTACATACAGCACCCTGATACTGGACCTTCATACAGACAGTGTAAGCTCTGCTATTCCTGTACTGACACTACACACAGCACCCTGATACTGGACCTTCATACAGACAGTGTGAGCACTGCTATTTCTGTACTGGCACTACACACAGCACTCTGATACTGCACCTTTATACAGACAGTGTGAGCTCTGCAATTCCTGTACTGACGCTACATACAGCGCCCTGATACTGCACTTTCATCCAGACAATCCTTCATCCAGACAATGTGAGCTCTGCTATTCCTGTACTGACACTCTCATACAGCAACCTGATACTGCACCTTCATACAGACAATGTGAGCTCTGCTATTCCTGTACTGACACTACACACAGCACCCTGATACTGGACCTTTATACAGACAGTGTAAGCTCTGCTATTCCTGTACTGACACTACACACAGCACCCTGATACTGGACCTTCATACAGACAGTGTAAGCTCTGCTAGTCCTGTACTGGCACTACACACAGCACTCTGATACTGCACATTTATCCAGACAAGGTGAGCTCTGCTATTCCTGTACTCACGCTACACACAGCACCCTGATACTGCACCTTTATACAGACAATGTGAGTTCTGCTATTCCTGTACTGACACTACATACAGCACCCTGATACTGCAGCTTTATACAGACAGTGTGAGCGCTGCTATTCCTGTACTGACACTACATACAGCACCCTGATACTGCACCTTCATCCAGACAATCCTTCATCCAGACAATGTGAGCTCTGCTATTCCTATTCTGACACTACATACAGCACCTTGATAATGCACCTTCACACAGCGTGAGATCTGCTTTTCCTGTACTGACGCTACATATAGCACCCTGATACTGGACCTTCATACAGACAGTGTAAGCTCTGCTATTCCTGTACTGACACTACACACAGCACCCTGATACTGGACCTTCATACAGACAGTGTGAGCACTGCTATTTCTGTACTGGCACTACACACAGCACTCTGATACGGCACCTTCATCCAGACAATGTGAGCTCTGCAATTCCTGTACTGACGCTACATACAGCGCCCTGATACTGCACTTTCATCCAGACAGTGTGAGCACTGCTATTCCTGTACTGACACTACACACAGCACCCTGATACTGGACCTTTATACAGACAGTGTAAGCTCTGCTATTCCTGTACTGACACTACACACAGCACCCTGATACTGGACCTTCATACAGACAGTGTAAGCTCTGCTAGTCCTGTACTGGCACTACACACAGCACTCTGATACTGCACATTTATCCAGACAAGGGGAGCTCTGCTATTCCTGTACTCACGCTACACACAGCACCCTGATACTGGACCTTCATACAGACAATGTGAGTTCTGCTATTCCTGTACTGACACTACATACAGCACCCTGATACTGCAGCTTTATACAGACAGTGTGAGCGCTGCTATTCCTGTACTGACACTACATACAGCACCCTGATACTGCACCTTCATACAGTGTGAGCTCTAGTATTCCTGTACTGACACTACATACAGCACCCTGATACTGCACCTTCATCCAGACAATCCTTCATCCAGACAATGTGAGCTCTGCTATTCCTATTCTGACACTACATACAGCACCTTGATAATGCACCTTCACACAGCGTGAGATCTGCTTTTCCTGTACTGACGCTACATATAGCACCCTGATACTGGACCTTCATACAGACAGTGTAAGCTCTGCTATTCCTGTACTGACACTACACACAGCACCCTGATACTGGACCTTCATACAGACAGTGTGAGCACTGCTATTTCTGTACTGGCACTACACACAGCACTCTGATACGGCACCTTCATCCAGACAATGTGAGCTCTGCAATTCCTGTACTGACGCTACATACAGCGCCCTGATACTGCACTTTCATCCAGACAATCCTTCATCCAGACAATGTGAGCTCTGCTATTCCTGTACTGACACTCTCATACAGCACCCTGATACTGCACCTTCATACAGACAATGTGAGCTCTGCTATTCCTGTACTCACGCTATACACAGCACCCTGATACTGCACCTTTATACAGACAATGTGAGCTCTGCTATTCCTGTACTCACGCTACACACAGCACCCTGATACTGCACCTTTATACAGACAGTGTGAGCTCTACTATTCCTGTACTGAGGCTACACACAGCACCCTGATACTGCACCTTCATACAGACAATGTGAGCTCTGCTATTCCTGTACTGACAGTACACATGGGAACCTTGTACTGCACCTTCATACAGACAGTGTAAGCTCTGCTATTCCTCTACTGACACTACATACAGCACCCTGATACTGCACCTTCATACAGACAGTGTAAGCTCTGCTATTCCTTTACTGACACTACCCTCAGCACCTTCATACTACACCTTCATCAGACAGAGTAAGCTCTGCTATTCCTGTACTGACACTACACACAGCACCCTGATACTGGACCTTCATACAGACAGTGTAAGCACTGCTATTCCTGTACTGACACTACACACAGCACCCTGATACTGGACCTTCATACAGACAGTGTGAGCACTCCTATTTCTGTACTGGCACTACACACAGCACTCTGATACTGCACCTTTAAACAGACAGTGTGAGCTCTACTATTTCTGTACTGAGGCTACACAAAGCACCCTGATACTGCACCTTCATATAGACAATGTGAGCTCTGCTATTCCTGTACTGACAGTACACATGGGAACCTTGTACTGCACCTTCATACAGACAGTGTAAGCTCTGCTATTCCTGTACTCACGCTACACACAGCACCCTGATACTGCACCTTTATACAGACAGTGTGAGCTCTACTATTCCTGTACTGAGGCTACACACAGCACCCTGATACTGCACCTTCATACAGACAATGTGAGCTCTGCTATTCCTGTACTGACAGTACACATGGGAACCTTGTACTGCACCTTCATACAGACAGTGTAAGCTCTGCTATTCCTCTACTGACACTACATACAGCACCATGATACTGCACCTTCATACAGACAGTGTAAGCTCTGCTATTCCTTTACTGACACTACCCTCAGCACCTTCATACTACACCTTCATCAGACAGAGTAAGCTCTGCTATTCCTGTACTGACACTACACACAGCACCCTGATACTTGACCTTCATACAGACAGTGTAAGCACTGCTATTCCTGTACTGACACTACACACAGCACCCTGATACTGGACCTTCATACAGACAGTGTGAGCACTCCTATTTCTGTACTGGCACTACACACAGCACTCTGATACTGCACCTTTAAACAGACAGTGTGAGCTCTGCAATTCCTGTACTGACGCTACATACAGCACCCTGATACTGCACCTTCATCCAGACAATCCTTCATCCAGACAATGTGAGCTCTGCTATTCCTGTACTGACACTCTCATACAGCACCCTGATACTGCACCTTCATACAGACAATGTGAGCTCTGCTATTCCTGTACTCACGCTATACACAGCACCCTGATACTGCACCTTTATACAGACAGTGTGAGTTCTGCTATTCCTGTACTGAGGCTACACACAGCACCCTGATACTGCATCTTCATACAGACAATGTGAGCCCTGCTATTCCTGTACTGACAGTACACACAGCACCCTGATACTGCACCTTTATACAGACAATGTGAGCTCTGCTATTCCTGTACTGACAGTACACATGGGAACCTTGTACTGCACCTTCATACAGACAGTGTAAGCTCTGCTATTCCTCTACTGACACTACATACAGCACCATGATACTGCACCTTCATACAGACAGTGTAAGCTCTGCTATTCTTGTACTGACACTACATACAGCACCATGATACTGCACCTTCACACAGACAGAGTGAGCTCTGCTATTAATGTAATGACAGTAGTATCAGCACCCGGATACTGCACCTTTATACAGACAGTGTGAGCTCTGCTATTCCTGTACTGAGGCTACACACAGCACCCTGATACTGCACCTTCATACAGACAATGTGAGCTCTGCTATTCCTGTACTGACAGTGCACATGGGAACCTTATACTGCACCTTCATACAGACAGTGTAAGCTCTGCTATTCCTCTACTGACACTACATACAGCACCATGATATTGCACCTTCATACAGACAGTGTAAGCTCTTCTATTCCTGTACTGACACTATATACAGCACCATGATACTGCACCTTCACACAAACAGTGTGAGCTCTGCTATTCATGTAATGACAGTAGTATCAGCACCCGGATACTGCACCTTCATACAGACAGTGTGAGCTCTGCTTGCTATTCCTGTACTGACAGTACACACAGCACCCTGATACTGCACCTTCATACAGACAATGCAAGCTTTGATATTCCTTTACTGACACTACCCTCAGCACCTTCATACTACACCTTCATCAGACAGAGTAAGTTCTGCTATTCCTGTACTGACACTACACACAGCACCCTGATACTGGACCTTCATACAGACAGTGTAAGCTCTGCTATTCCTGTACTGACACTACACACAGCACCCTGATACTGGACCTTCATACAGACAGTGTGAGCACTGCTATTTCTGTACTGGCACTACACACAGCACTCTGATACTGCACCTTTATACAGACAGTGTGAGCTCTGCAATTCCTGTACTGAGGCTACACACAGCACCCTGATACTGCACCTTTATACAGACAATGTGAGCTTTGCTATTCCTGTACTGACACTGCACCCTGATACTGGTTCAGAGAACTTCACTATCTGTTATTGTGGTAATATACAAATATTCATAGATTTCTAGTACATATATATATATATATATATATATATATATATATATATATATATATATACTAGCGACTTGCCCGTCAAAAATTATGGGACAATAAAAAAAGTGTGGAAATGCTGTTTGTCACACAATGGGAGCCTACTGCGTAACTCAACTACTCGCCTCGCTTTTCAAGGCTCGCAGTGCAATGAGCCCTAAGTCCTGCGTATCATCTCGCTTTGTGAGGCAACGGCTCGCCTCGCTTTGCAAAGCTCGCAGATGCGGCGCTATGGGCTGCCAATGGCAATCACTGCATGCCTCAACTGCTCACCTCGCTTTGCGGTGCAGGTTTAATTCCTGCTTTTGGCTATGGGATTGCGAGGTCGGAATTTTTTTTTCTAAGTGCCGCGTTACTCAACTGCTTGCAGCCTAACTAAGTCCCACATTTCTTAACTGCTTGCAGACTAAGTCCCACGTGCTTCAATGACTCGACAGCGATCATTTTGGCTAAGTCCCGTGTATTTCAATGACTCAATGGCTATCCTCGCTTTGCGAGGTGTGCAGGATCTCCTGCGGCGCTCATTTCAGGCAAGTCCCGCATGTTTCAATGCCTTAACTGCTCGCCTCGCTTTGCGAGGCTAGCGGCAATGAGCACCTTTGGCGCTCATCGCCTAAGTCGTGCGAGCAAGAAAGACTTCTGTGCCTCAAAGGCTCGCCTCACTACACAAGGCTCGCAAACGTGACGACGAATCACAGTTTGACAATTATAACATGTGATAGCATTTATCACTTTTTTCAGCAAGTGTGATATTTGGCTAAGATGTAAGCTGTGAACCAGTAATGTTAAGGTAGGAAACAGTTAATTATGTACTCTTATAAATTTATTGTTTTTATTTTATGTAAACAAGTCCCTATTTCTCATAATAAATCTGTTCTAGAGACAGTAAACAACTTTTTAGGATAAACAAAATATGTATTTCAGTCACCTACAAGGCCAGAGATAACCAGTAATCCAGTAATAGTCTTCTTTGCGCATCTGGTGTGACGTAACAAGACATGCTTGATAAATGCTGGTCACATGTTTTCATTCTTATTGGATATCATGATGTAAAAAGTCAAATTTCATTGGTTGTTGGTGGGTTGTACCATGTTTCTAAAGGGTGAGGATGGATTATCCCATTGTCTTTATGTAAACAAGATAAAAGCTGCGTTTGTGTTTCTGTCAGTCGGCCGGTAGCAGCCATTTTGGATGTTTTTGCTGCTGACTCACGTTTTTGTCTGAATAAACTCTAGAATAAGAAAATTATCAAAGGACCCTGTTTTGTTGGAATCATGACTGGGTTTCGGAGTAAAGAGGGGTTTGTGAGTATGGTTCTTCCCAAACACTGTCCCCAGTCCCTCTGAGCATCATCTATTGTGATTTATCTTCCCCAGTTCATGACCTCTGGTTCTTACAAGTTCTCAACTGCCGGTGTAAGGTCAGTGGTAGAAAAGTAGACTTGTGTCTTCAGCATCGTGAATTAGTGTAACACTTTCACCAAGGAAGTGGGTCCAAGATATACCCAAGAAAGACTGAAAGGGGAGGAAGAAGTGTTGGAAAAAGAGACACTGACCAATGTCCACTTAGTGAGGTAAAGGATATCCGAGACATTGCTGTGTGTGCTGCATAACAGGAAATCAGCAGTGTCACAGGCAGCAGATGGATCAAGCAGTATGAGAAGGGGTATGTTTCTGCCTAGACCCACAAGGCCCAGGCCTAGGGCAGCACATTATAAGGTGGCAGCAATCTGCGTGAGTATGCAGTACATTGAAATATGTTTGCATATCCACAGACATATCTATATGCAGTGATATTTCTGTCTGCTACTGTTTAGTCATTCAGTCGTGACCAATTCTATTTGCACACCGGCTACATCTATTGTTATGTCTCTGTGCTTATCCATAAGGTTATCTTGGTAAAGATACTGGATTGGGTTGCCAGTTCCTTCTGTTATTTGTCTCACTTCTCTACTATGACCTGCCCTTGGGTGACCCTGCATGGTATAGCTCACAGCTTCATTGAAGTACACAAGCTCCTTCACCACAACAAGGTAGCGATCCAGAAGTGGGACACTGTCTGACTTATGATTTAAATAAACTCACACACTTATGATTTGAGATATAGAAAGGGGGAAGGAGGAGTGTCTTGTGGGTTTTGGTGGCGCACAAATCTGAATGGCTCAGGGCGACATAAAACCTGAATACATATATGAGTATGGAGTACTGGTCTGTAGTAGTATCACAGTAGGTATCAGGACACCAACTATTCCAGCACTTTGGAAGCAAAAGGAAGCCCCGTTAGTGCCTCGTAGGACTGAAGGAATGTGGAGAAGCAGACTGTAAGAAGCAGGTCTAGTCTGACCATCCCAAGTGTCTTCTCTTCTAGAGTCGGTGCTGAATCTCAGACACACTTGTTACATACATGGAAAATTTCTGAAGCAGGTGAGGCTGCTGGACAGGACAATACTTACACTGCCATAGGTCAGAGGTCAGGGTGTACGCTAACAGCCCTCAACAAGGATATAGTCAATGGGCAGAGGCTTTTACATCAAATGTTATCGCTTAGTATCAGGAAGGCTGGACAGAGCAACCTGCTGCAAACCCGAGCCATGAACCTAACAGCATATCCAGGGATAGACTTATCAATATTACTAGTAACTTGCCCGTTTTTGACTGGAAATTTTTGTGTCTCTTTCCCCTCCTCCCCTCCCCTGTGTCTCATCCCTCCTCTCCCTTCCCTGTGTCTCTACCCCACTCTCCTCCCTATGTCTCTTCCCCCTCCCCTGTTTCTTTTTCCCCTCCTCTCTCCACTGTGTCTCTTTTCCCTCCTCTCTCCATCCACTCTGACTCTTTCCCCCTCTCCCTCCCCTTTGTCTCTTTCCCCCCACTCCTACCCCTGTGTCTCTCCCCCTCCTCCCTCCCCTGTATATCATGCCTCCTCCACCAATGTCTCTTTCCCCCCTTCCCTGTGTCTCTTTCCCCTCCTCAGTGTCTCTTTCCCCCCTCTCCTGGGTCATCCTGCCTCCCCTCCCCTGTGTCTCTTTACCTCCTCCCTCTCGTGTGTCTTTCTCCCCTTCCTCCCCATCATGCACTGCGCACTGCACATGCACGGTTATGGCTGCGCACTGTGTATACGCGGCTACTGGGTGCACTGGCAATGCGTGCATGAGGCTCATCCCCCCTCTCCCTTCCCTGTGTCTCTAGCCCCTCTCCCCCCTATGACTCTTCCTCCCTCCCCCTGTGTCTCTTTTCCCCCTCCTCCCTCCCCTGTTTCTCTTTCCCCTCCTCCCTCCACTGTGTCTCTTTCCCCTCCTCTCTCCATCCACTCGGACGCTTTCCCCCTCTCCCTCGCCTGTATCTCTTCCCCCCTCCCCTGTGTCTTTCCCCCACCCTGTGTCTCTTCCCCCTCCTCCCTCTCCTGTATATCTTCCCTCCTCCACCAATGTCTCTTCCCCCTCCCCTGTGTCTCTTTCCCCCCTCCCCTGTGTCTCTCCCCCCTCCCCAGTGTCTCTTCCCCCCTCCCCTGTCTCTTCCCCACCCCCTCCCCTGTGTCTCTTTCCCCCCTCTCCTTGGTCTTTCTCTCATCCTCCCTCGCCCTCCCCTGTTTCTCTTTCCCCCCTCCTCCTTCCTCTCGTGTCTCCCTTTCCTCCCCAGCGCGCACTGCACATGCACGGTTATGGCTGCGCACTGTGTATATGCGGCTACTGGGTGCACTGGCAATGCGTGCACGCGGCTCATCCCCCCTCTCCCTTCCCTGTGTCTCTAGCCCATCTCCTCCCTATGTCTCTTCCCCCCTCCACCTGTGTCTCTTTTCCCCCTCCTCTCTCCCCTGTTTCTCTTTCTCCTCCTCCCTCCACTGTGTCTCTTTCCCCTCCTCTCTCCATCCACTCGGACACTTTCCCCCTCTCCCTCCCCTGTATCTCTTCCCCCCTCCCATGTGTCTCTCCCCCCCCCCTCACCTGTGTCTCCCCCCTCTCCTGTGTCTTTCCCCCACCCTGTGTCTCTTCCCCCTCCTCCCTCTCCTGTATATCTTCCCTCCTCCACCAATGTCTCTTCCCCCTCCCCTGTGTCTCTTAGCCCCCTTCCCTGTGTCTCTCCCCCTTCCCCAGTGTCTCTTCCCCCCTCCCCTGTCTCTTCCCCACCCCCTCCCCTGTGTCTCTTTCCCCCCTCTCCTTGGTCTTTCTCTCATCCTCCCTCCCCCTCCCCTGTTTCTCTTTCCCCCCTCCTCCTTCCTCTCGTGTCTCCCTTTCCTCCCCAGCGCGCACTGCACATGCACAGCTATGGCTGCGCACTGTGTATACGCGGCTACTGGGTGCACTGGCAATGCGTGCATGCGGCTCATCCCCCCTCTCCCTTCCCTGTGTCTCTAGCCCATCTCCTCCCTATGTCTCTTCCCCCCTCCACCTGTGTCTCTTTTCCCCCTCCTCTCTCCCCTGTTTCTCTTTCTCCTCCTCCCTCCACTGTGTCTCTTTCCCCTCCTCTCTCCATCCACTCGGACGCTTTCCCCCTCTCCCTCCCCTGTATCTCTTCCCCCCTCCCATGTGTCTCTCCCCCCCCTCACCTGTGTCTCCCCCCCCTCACCTGTGTCTCCCCCCCCTCTCCTGTGTCTTTCCCCCACCCTGTGTCTCTTCCCCTCCTCCCTCCCCTGTATATCTTCCCTCCTCCACCAATGTCTCTTCCCCCTCCCCTGTGTCTCTTTACCCACTCCCCTGTGTCTCTTTCCTCCCTCCCCTGTGTTTCTCCCCCCTCCCCAGTGTCTCTTCCCCCCTCCCCTGTCTCTTCCCCACCCCCTCCCCTGTGTCTCTTTTGCCCCTCCCCTGGGTCTTTCTCTCATCCTCCCTCCCCCTCCCCTGTTTCTCTTTCCCCCCTCCTCCTTCCTCTCGTGTCTCCCTTTCCTCCCCAGCGCGCACTGCACATGCACAGCTGTGCTCCCTGTTACACACTATGAAAATTATT
The DNA here is from genome assembly GCA_027410445.1 of Discoglossus pictus. Taxonomy (NCBI): domain Eukaryota; kingdom Metazoa; phylum Chordata; class Amphibia; order Anura; family Alytidae; genus Discoglossus; species Discoglossus pictus. The sequence goes on along the minus strand of CM050166.1, from coordinate 6,526,343 downwards.
ATATGTGATTATGGTTTATTTGTAACGCGCCAAGATATACCATATCGCTATACGGGGGTTAAGTACACAGCAAAAACAATATATTCACATTCATGTGTTTGCTCTTAAAATCAAAGAGCACCGAAGCACTGACATAAATCTGAAAACTCACACATTAGATCCATATAAAGATGTGAAAATAGTTCTTTATAACGTCTGTTGGGATTCTTCTATAAAATACATGATCTGTGGCCTCTTGGATCCTCTAAACCAGTCTGTCCATTCCTTTGATTCCTTCTGCTGATGAGCCACTAACAAGACATGTATAAAGATATATCCACACAAAAATGCCCAGCTCTCACATCATCAATCAAATACTTTATTAAAATATGCCCACAATTCAGAGCCCCAGGTGAAATATCTGCACTCACTCTTTTTTTTTATATGCCGATATTCTGTAAGAGCACTTGACACTGTCTGTTATACCATATATATATATATATATATATATATATATATATATATATATATATATATATATATATACAAATAAACATATTATTATCCTTTAATCCGTATCGCTGTACAGGGATTAAGTATTCATTTGTATTAAGGGGCAGTCATGGCTACTACAGTCCTAGAGTTATGGAAGGGAACTATGATGGCAGGTTTAATGAGGAGAACCTTGAAGTGAAGTGCTGTGATGTTGTTGGTTGCCATGGCAACAGTGACAGTTGCAAAGTGGGTATTAGCTTTCTGCACGAGGCTCACTGTCGCTCTGTTTCCGTAATATATCAGGACAGAGGAGGAGCAAACAATCCCACACTCTCCATATTAAATGACATTTTCCTCACTATTTCCAGGACTCTTTCTACGTGTGCCACCCTGCTCTGCATATATAGGTGATTGTGTCTGCACTCGCCCATTCAGCACCTTCTGTGCCCTGGTATAATGTGCTAATATGAGTGAGGGTACACGGGGACGGTGCCAGCTTGTGCGCCATTGCTGTGTAATGATTATGTTCGGAGGACCCTCTCAAATGCACAATATATCACATATAATAGTTGTCAAACTGCAATTTGTCACCACGTTTGCAAGCCTCGCAAAGCGAGACGAGCCGTTGAGGCATTGAAGCCTTCCGAAGCCAGGCGAGCATTTGAGGCATTGAAGCACCCGGGACTTAGGCCGAAATGAGCAATTAGGCAGCCGCGCAGCACAGGCTGCAATGAGCGCCAAAGGCCCTCATTGCAGCCAGCAACCCACACATTCGAGCTTGGGGAATAAAACACGACCTTGGAAAAATATAAATTAAAAAAATAAATCAAAACACACAGCACAGGGGGAGAGCCAGGAAGGCTGGGAGTGAGGTTGCAAACGATTTTGAGTCTTATTTGACATGTTTCGTCACTCGAAAATCGGCTAAGCAAGAAAATAAATGGCGGACAAAAAACGTACACATTTCTGAAACTGGATGAAAACGAGGCTGACCAAAGTCAGGCACGCAGGACACGACGGCAAAGACACTAACACTAACACCAACAACGCCAGGCCAACAAAGTCAGCCAGCGCTCTACGCAAACCGGCAGCAGACACACGGAAGAGAAACACACAGGGAAGGGACGGGGGAGATGGTAGAAACAGACACATGGCAATCCCAAGCACAAAACTTGCAGGTTAACGAATCCTGCAATGAGCGACCCGTACAGTAGACGGTAGGAAAGGTTAACAAAGAGCACCAAAGGCGCTGATTGCGAGCCACACGATGAGCGCCAAAGGTGCTCATCGCGGGGCTCGCGATGAGTGCCAAAGATGCTCAGAGAAGCAAAAGCCTCACATTGTGTGGCAAACAGCATTGCCTGGCTTATAATTTTATGCCCGTCATGTTTGACGGGCAATGCGCTAGTTACATATAAGGGAAAATAAATGTTGCATTGAACCCTCTCTGGTGCCATATATATATATAGATATAGATATATATTGATAGATAGATATCATATATATAGTTGTCATATTGCGAGTTTGTTGGTAACGCTATGATAAAAGATAAGGGATTGTGCATGTGCAATGAGCTCATCACTTGGCTCACATGACTTCGCTACAATGAGAGCCAAAGGCGCTCATTGCAGCCCTCGCGATGAGCGCCACAATTGTGGCCTTTCAAGAGTCATCTGTCCCGTCATAGTTGGTATTTGCTCGAGGACGCTCCACTGATGGAGGATAGAAACGGACTGAAGGTGCACATAGAGATGCCCGCAATCAGCCCCGAAGGCCATCAGACGTTGGCGCTGAACGTGAGGCACGTAAGACTTTCAATGATTTTAATGTCCAAAATGTTTTCAAGCACGTAACTCGACCACCAAAAAACACCAATTAATTTGAAAAAAATCACTTACAAGCGCAGGGGGAGAGGCAGGGAGCCTGTGAGTGAGGTTGCAAGCTAATGCGAGGCTTAATTGGCGTTTTCCAGAGATTGCAAATAGGCTAAGTGAGAAAAAAAAAATGGCAGTCATAAAGACGTAAATTTTTTCAAAAAGACTCAAAATAAGTGGAAGGTGCTCAGCGGGATGCACAAAAGTATTGGGTTGGACGACGTCTGAAATGAGCGCTCATTGCATGGCTCGCGATGAGTGCTGAAGGGGCTCATTGCGAGGCATGAAAGTGGTGGGTTGTCCGAGGTCTGCAATGAGTGGCAGGACTTAAGAAGTCAACATGAGGGGAGTGGGCAGGACCCAAGAAGCCAACGTGAGGGGAGTGGACAGGACCCAAGAAGCCAACAGAGTGGGCAGGACCCAAGAAGCCAACATGAGGGGAGTGGGCAGGACCCAAGAAGCCAACGTGAGGGGAGTGGGCAGGACCCAAGAAGCAAACAGAGTGGGCAGGACCCAAGAAGTCAACATGAGGGGAGTGGGCAGGACCCAAGAAGCCAACGTGAGGGGAGTGGGCAGGACCCAAGAAGCCAACAGAGTGGGCAGGACCCAAGAAGCCAACATGAGGGGAGTGGGCAGGACCCAAGAAGCCAACATGAGGGGAGTGGGCAGGACCCAAGAAGCCAACACGAGGGGAGTGGGCAGGACCCAAGAAGCCAACGTGAGGGGAGTGGGCAGGACCCAAGAAGCCAACAGAGTGGGCAGGACCCAAGAAGCCAACATGAGGGGAGTGGGCAGGACCCAAGAAGCAAACAGAGTGGGCAGGACCCAAGAAGCCAACATGAGGGGAGTGGGCAGGACCCAAGAGGCCAACATGAGGAGAGTGGGCAGGACCCAAGAAGCCAACACGAGGGGAGTGGGCAGGACCCAAGAAGCCAACACGAGGGGAGTGGGCAGGACCCAAGAAGCCAACAGAGTGGGCAGGACCCAAGAAGCCAACATGAGGGGAGTGGGCAGGACCGAAGAAGCCAACAGAGTGGGCAGGACCCAAGAAGCCAACACGAGGGGGAAATAAAAACAATTTTAATTAAAGAAAATTGCACTGGATCCAGAGGAGGGACAGATTCCTTCAGCGGCCATTAGTTGAAGACCAAACATCCCATGTCCAGTCTTGAAAGATAATAATCCCAGAGGAATCCCCAGTGTCTCCTACCTGACCTCTACAGTCCAATATAACAAGAAGCCGGACCGATGGGAGATAAGAGGGCCACATGTTGTCTGTTCTATGCACTAACGTGATAAGGAATCTCTACAACTTAAAGAGACATGGCAGGCTCCTGGGTGTTACTCTGTATATAATATCACTGTGTATGTATTTACTGACATGTACTTTATTTTATTAAGAAGTTCTTATAATCTCTGTACTTACTGCCTACAATCACACAAATAGTCCCTGTATGGGTCTGCCCTGTGCAGCGTATGCAGACACAGACTCTGTAGTACTTGCTTTGCTCTGAAACATTCTACAATGCTGTCCCTGATAGGCTAGAGCACTACACTGTGCATCCAGCCCTACAGAGTCTGTGTCTTCATGAGATGCAGACCCATACAGGGACTATTTGTATGGTTTTAGGCAGTAAATAAACAGCTTAGAATTCCTTATTAATAACATATAGTACATGTCAGTAAATAGATACCCAGGGGTATGATATACTGAGTAACACCAGGAACCGCACATATCCCTTTAAATTGTAACTAACTCTGCTAGGGTCATGGGGGATTCCGTCTCGGACTGATAGTTTGCCTGTAGCTTGAGTGGGAGGGTTATCCTACTGGAGCTTACTCATCTACTGAGATCTATTGTCAAGTAGCTATGTAAAGAGGCAGTCTTTATATAGAATGAATAGAGATCTGATGCCACCCTTCTACCCATTGCTCCCTAAGTTTTTATTCCATTTAGGATCAAAGACAAAACACAATACAATAGTGAAAATGAAAGGCTGTGTTTATTTAGTTTATATTATGTAAAAAATAACATTTAGCCCATTATTAAGTCATGTTACTAGAAATACGAGAGAAATCCAAATCTCGCCCTGTTTTGTAGACCATATCGATACATGGTGGGTGAGGGGCTTGAGGAACATCAGAATAAGACCCAGCCCTTAGCGGATGTAGCCACTTCCAGAGGAGATCAGCCGACAATGTGGGATCTGAGTCTCCTTAAGACAGCTGGGAAAATTGTCAGCAGGCGTGTGGGGGGGGGGGGGGGAGTCAGTGCGAAAGAGAATCTCATTAAGAGGGGCAAGTGGCCGAGGGAGGGGGGTCTTGGGGAAGGGAGCTGATTTAGACAGGAGTCAAAACTAAAATGGTCCGGTGGCTGGGGAATGGGGGTCTTAGAGGGAGGGGGCTGCTTTAGATGGGGGTTATTGGGGGTAAGAACATAAAGAGGGGCAAGTGGGTCAGCAGTGGGGGTCCTGAGAGGCAAAATCAAGAGGGGCACGTGGCTGAGGGAGGGGGTTCGTGGGGGAAAATGAGCGGCTGGACAGGGTATTTGGCCAGTGGCACGGAGGGTGGGGGAGATGGTGGCACTGAGTGAGTTGGCACCTGGGGGCCGAGAATAGTTTTTTGCACCGTGCCCTCCATTCCATCGCCACCACTAAGGCAAGGGTGAAACATGGAACAATTTCACTGCTGATATCTCAAAAATCTGCTAAAACAGAAAATAGACGTTTCTCCGGTCACTCACTAAATATACAAGACACACCCAGCCAAAAAATGCAGAAGCTGCGTCTTGAGGGGCTGATAAGGATCAGCACAGAAGGATAATAATTATGATATCTCTATCAGCGTGTAGAAGCCTTCAATGATAATTCATAAAAAAATCAAAACATTTACACAAAAAATGTAATTATGTTTTTCTCACGATTTAAGTAGTTTTGCAGTTTTTTGCATATTTTTACCATTTCTTATCAGGCTTGTATGTTATTACTTTCATAGAAGACCCTGCAGGTATAAGTGCTTTTCTGTTGATGATGCTTATCCATAATCTGTATTCCCTGGTGCTCCAGTGGTTAGGATTCGGTGCTTTCACCGCTGTGCCTGGGCTCAATTTCAGTCAGGGGACCAAGAAGTCATACAGGGTTGGGCCTGGTCAGTATATACCAGGAGCTTTATGCTGTCACCCACTGGAGAAGGAACTGGCAGCCCATTCCAGTATCATTGCCATGAATACCAAGTGGATCAACATGGTGTGTTGCAGTCCATGAGGTCACAGAAAGTTGGACATGACTGAACAACGTAAACACACACACATCCATAATCTCTCTTGAAGTTTTCGTATATATAATGACAATATTTGTTAATGTTTAATGGTACACTGTAAATAAGGTCATGGCTGCGTCTATCATAAGGGAAGCCCATAGGCCACGTATATAAACATATTAACTTATTAATAAAATAAATAAAAAATTACAAATGTTTTCATTTGTTTTGCTCGTCTTACTGTGTTGGGTTGGCAGGCAGCACGTTGTAAATCTCCATATTGCATCTTCTAGTGCACACACCCCTACCTGCTGGTCGTGGCGCTCTGGTTCAGGCACTACAGAACCACAAGTACCAGTAGGAAGACACCAGCCACGATGTCTGCATTAGAAGAAGCTTATTGGGTTCTGAGTGAAGGAAGAGTCAAGTAATTAGTGAGCAGGGTCATGTATAGATGTATACCTTATTGTTAGGGATTTGAGTGGAGGCCAAAGTGTACAGGACACGACTGAAGGTTGGTGAGGAATCTGGGGGTCTAGACAGAGGAGAATTAAATACATGAAGGATTTATGGGGGGATGATCCACCTTTATGTGACCGGGTAATTGTACAGAGATAATAAAACTCCTGTTTAGTGGTCATTGGGTCATTCTTTTGTATTTGACTAATCAACTAAACTCTGGTATTCCCAGTAGTAACATACGGATGTGAGAGTTGGATCACAAAGAAGGCTGAGCGCCGGAGAATTGACGCCTTTGTATAGTGGTGTTGGAGAAAACTGCTTAGAGTCCCTTGGACAGCAAGAAGATCCGATGAATCAGTACTACAGGAAATTAAGCCAAACTGTTCACTGGAAGGTTTGATCATGAGGCTGAAGCTCATGTATTTTGTCCATATCTTGAGAAGACAGGATTCCCTAGAGAGGACTAATTCTGGGAAAGATTGAGGGCACATAGAGAAGGAGCTAGAGATGGATAGATGAGGTCATTAAAGCAAGGAACATGAGCTTGATGAAGCTCAGTGGGGCAGTGTGCTGTGGTCCATAGGGTCACGGAGAGTCGGACATGAATGAACACTTATAAAGCCCCACAGTGCCCACACCCATCCAGCATAGCCAATCAGAACAAAGCGCCTGCCCCATGTTATCATAGTACCATTACAAGTAGAAACTGGGGACATATCAAATTGTCTCGGGCAATGTGCCCTACCAGCGATATCGATGTGCTCATGGTATCGGACACTGGCAGCGTAATAATACATAGTGTTCATATCATCCAGAATCCCATCATGCAATCAAAAGTCCCACCTATCGGCAGTAATGTGCCCGTCCTTCCTTGTCATAGTATATATATTTATATATATATTGTGAGAGAATCCTGGGACTTGTTGCATAACAGAATTATCCAGGACCCAGGATACTGCACAGCTTATAGTTTATATGATACTAGCGACTTGCCCGTCCACAAATTACGGTAATAAAATTGTAATGCAGGTAATGCTGTTTGGTGGAGACATTAATTTTGGTGGCTGGTCCGAGATCCTTCGGCGCTCATTGCGGGCCTCGCGCTGAGCCCTCGAGACTATTGTATTTTTTTTTCCTGATAGGCGCTTTTGCTATTATTGTTTTGGCAGCATTGATCTGCTTTTTGCACTTATTGCAAGGCTTTGTGTGCTATGAGCAGCGTTGGCGCTCGTTGTGAGTCGCGCGGTGAATGGGTTTTGTGTTTATTATGAGATTTTTTTTTGTTTGTTTTTGTGTATATTTGTTTTTGTGTATATTTGTTTTTGTATGCTAATGAAATAATTAATACATTAATATATGAATATACTTTACCTATTTTGAAGTAATATATGCAGGAAGCATTGTGTTGAAGAGCTGACAATCTGTTTTGATGTTGCTGCAGCATACGATGTCGGTTTGCACTGTTGTGGGCAATGTGTGCAGTGTGTAGTGTAAATAGGCTGCGTGCGCGAGGGAAAGCCGTTAGGGTAGCTGTGTACTTCCGCATTGTGTAAGTTAGTGTTGTAAAATGGCGGCCATTTTTTCTCTCGCTTAGGGGATTTTCGTGTGTGTAAACTCTGGGATTTGGACTTAAATTGAGGTGTAACTTCACTTGCAGAGGTCCTGGGTGCTCCCCCTTGCTTTTTATGTGTTTGTTGTGTGTATTTATTGTTTTTTTAATGTTTTCATGTGCGCGCGGTTTGGGCGTTAAGGTCGTATTTTTGCGAGGTCGTAATCTTTTTTTATGGTAAGTCCATAAATGTGTCCGTTGTAAGTCCCGCCTGCAGCTCATTGCAGCCGACGTGGGAGCCTCCACCTCCGCAAATGCGGCCCCTCGTCTGACCACCTGAGATCTATGCTACATACAAATAAAGGACAAACCCAGGAGCCAAATATTCCTAAAATGTTACTTTAGGCTAAAACGTGGTCCATCGGTGTGCTCAGTGATGCTCCCGGCAGGGGCCCCTCGAGGCCGGGTAACTCCTCACTAGACTTGTATTTTTATTGTCTTATGGTATATGGGACCTGCATGTGCAGATCTGGATATGTGAGCATGATCTACAGACAATCAGACTGCTGAGACCTCCTGTGTGATGTATACAGCGTGGGATCTACCACCGGTGCGGGCGGAGCATTGCACTGGGGCCCTCCCTTATTGTCTAGATTAGTATTTCTTTTTTGATGTTTCTTGTCTAATAGTATAGGACTTTTTATGTAGTGTACTAGGAAGGGTAGGATTGGTCATGGGGAGGAGGCCGGCACTGGAGCCTTACCACAGTGTGGTCTCCCTCTTGCCTCCTGGTGTACACCTTGGACCCCACAGCCCTCTCCACCCCTTGCAGACACTCCGGGCCCCCTGGCCCAATCAAGTCACTGAGGCCCCCACACATCCCTTGGGGCCTCCCTTGCCTCTTTCTACCTCCCCTGCTCCCCAGTCTTTGTCTCCCCTTACCTATCCCCCTTTTCCCCCCATTTTCTCTTCCTCCTTTATTCTTTATTTCTCACCTATTCTCCTTCCCCTTTTCTTGCCTCCCTCACCCTAACCTCCTCATCTCCCCTCTACTCTTTCTCCATCCCCGTTCTCTTCCCTTTCTCTCTCTCTTTCTCCTCACTTCTCTATATCCCTCCTTCCATTCCTCTATTACATCTCCTCTCTCCCCTCTGTCTCCCCTCCTCTCTGTTCCTTCTTCCCCTCTCTCTCTCTCTCTCTCTCTCTCTCTCTCTCTCTCTCTCTCTCTCTCACTCCTGTCCCAGTTTCTCCCGTCTCCTCTCTTTCTTTCCTCCTGTCTCTATTACCCCTTCCCCCCTTTCCCCCTCTCCTCGATACCCCACTCATCTTTGCCATACTCTTTTCCCATTCCCTCTCTCCCCCTCCTCACCTTTCTCTCTCTTCCTCTTCTCTTGCCCCTTCACTCTCCCTCCCTTCTCTATCTTCTCCCACTTTTCTCTCTCCATTATCTATTCTCCCCTTCTGTCATTAATTGCTGTTTCTCTCTTCTCTCCTCTCTCTTCTCTTTTTCTCTCTCCATCCACTTCTCTCCAATCCCCTGTCTAACGTTCTGTCTCATTTTCTTTTCTCTTCTTTTTTCTCTCATTCTCTCCCCTCATCTCTTCCCCATATTCTTTCTTCTCCTCTCTCTCTACACTCTATTCTCTCTCTCCATCATTTTCCCTCTCTCACTGTCTCTCCCCTTATCTATATTTTCCCTGTCTAAATCTCGCCCCTTCTCTCCATTTCCTTCTCCTCTCCCCTCTCTGTCTATCTCACTCCTTTCTCTCCTTTTCTATCTACAATCTCAGGTATAAGTTAGAAAAGTAACCATGTCCTTAGTGTTTGTTGCCGATACTAATCAGTGGTAATCCACCCCCCCCCCCACCTCCTGTGGCAGCACTCGAGGGCTCCGAGCAAACTTCCCATCTCAGTGTCGGAGTGAGATCTCTTGGCCTAGAGCGGTGACTGCAACATATTCCCCTTGAAGGACCACATTTGTGCCCCCGAGTCATTAAAAAGAGCTAAACAATTAGATTTTAGAAGAATGACACCTGCCCCACACTGTTGGCCAACTGTTGCCCACCTCTGCTCTAGGGTGGCCTAAGTCCAGAGTCCATGATGCAAGGACTCGGACACAAACAGCAGTGGTCCTGAGCATTGGAGGCCTCCTCTTTGGATGGATTATCTCTTGTTTTCTCCAACAGTCACCACAACATTGACATGGAGCCATGAAAATAACCCGGGGGTTGAGATAATCACATGTTTTACTGGAAATGTCCAACTGCCAGAGGAGAGAGCAAAGGGCAAGCGGTGTCCAGCTGATAAATATCTACAGTGTCAGAGGTCAGATGTGTCTGGGCTGGGGAGGTTATGAAAGAGACGCAGGCGGTGCGATTAAAGGGACATGGGACACAATCTTGTTACCATGTATTTAAGAAAAACGCTTTAAACTTTGCGAAAGTTGTGTTTTACATAAAAAAATTAAGTAAAATCTGTATAGTTTATACTGTATATATATGAAATCTACAGACGTATGTAATATATATATATATATATATATATACTCACAGGATCGCCAGTCTAAATAGAAAGTGAAAGTAGTGCTCAGTACCTGATGACTAGTATGATAAGGTTTATGATGATATATAGTAATTATCAGTCGCAGGTGCTCTGTAATGCACGTTGGCACAGCAGATCTGATAACTAGGGTAGACTTTGGATCTATTATTTCCATCTCTTTGATGTGCTGTAGATGGGCACTTCCACTCATAGGAGTCTATACCCCACTACCTGCCCTGTAATGGCAGCTCTGCCCACACGGTTGGCACAGATTCCTTACAGTTGCTCCTAAGTGAGAGTTAATCAGATTTCACCGGCTGTTTACACCCTGTATACAAGCTGTGTTTGTCCCGGTGCCAATGTAACCAGCCACAAACCAGTCTGACTCCTTTTGATCTCTGATCAGGAGTCACTCCGAGACAATGGGAAGGAGAGAGTCACCTGGAGGCACCTGGACCAATGGTGGACCTAGGGAATGGAGGCCATGATGCAAAACAAGAAATTGTGGAAAAGACAGAGAAGAGAGGAAGAGCAAGAAAAGGGATGGTCAATGAAAAGCAAGAAGAGAGAAGCAGAAACTGATAAAGTGAAGGAGATGGAGGTGTAAGAGGAGAAGGGAGAAAGGATGAGAGAGAAAAGAGGGAGAGAGGGAAGGAGAGAAATGAAAAGGATAGAAGGAAGAAAGTGGAAGAGAGAGAAAAGTGGGTGTAGAGAAATAGAAAAAGGTACAGCAATAGAGAGGGAAAATGTGTTGAGACACATGAGAGTGGGATGAGAAGAGAAAAGGGTGAGAGGGGTGAAAGAGGGAAGAAAGGAAAAGGTGGAATGGGAGAAGGAACAAGTAGAGGGTGACAAAGAAGCGGGAAAGGCAAAGAGGTGAGGTCAGTGGGATAGAGTAGGGGTGAGAGAAATGGGTGAAAGAAGAGGGCATAGGGAAGGAAAGAGGGAGAGATGGAGTATGGGATGGTGCCACATAGCACACTATGATGCCTACACAGTATATGGTAGACCCTGCAGAGTATAAGATGGTACCACCATAGCACAATATGATGCCTATACAGTGTATGGTGATGGTGCCACCATAGTACATAATGATGCCTATACAGTGTATGGTGGTGGTGGTGGCACCATAGCACATAATGATGCCTATACAGTGTATGGTGGTGGTGGTGGCACCATAGCACATAATGATGCCTATACAGTGTATGGTGGTGGTGCCACCATAGCACATAATGATGCCTATACAGTGTATGGTGATGGTGCCACCATAGCACAATATGATGCCTATACAGTGTATGGGGGTGGTGGTGGCACCATAGCACAATATGATGCCTATACAGTGTATGGGGGTGGTGGTGCCACCATAGTACATAATGATGCCTATACAGTGTATGGTGGTGGTGCCACCATAGCACATAATGATGCCTATACAGTGTATGGTGATGGTGCCACCATAGTACATAATGATGCCTATACAGTGTATGGTGATGGTGCCACCATAGCACATAATGATGCCTATACAGTGTATGGTGATGGTGCCACCATAGTACATAATGATGCCTATACAGTGTATGGTGGTGGTGGTGGCACCATAGCACATAATGATGCCTATACAGTGTATGGTGGTGATGGTGGCACCATAGCACATAATGATGCCTATACAGTGTATGGTGGTGGTGCCACCATAGCACATAATGATGCCTATACAGTGTATGGTGATGGTGCCACCATAGCACATAATGATGCCTATACAGTGTATGGTGATGGTGCCACCATAGCACATAATGATGCCTATACAGTGTATGGTATTGGTGCTACCATAGCACATAATGATGCCTATACAGTGTATGGTATTGGTGCTACCATAGCACATAATGATGCCTATACAGTGTATGGTGATGATGCTACCATAGCACATAATGATGCCTATACAGTGTATGGTGGTGGTGGCACCATAGCACATAATGATGCCTATACAGTGTATGGTTGTGGTGGCACCATAGCACATAATGATGCCTATACAGTGTATGGTGATGGTGCCACCATAGCACATAATGATGCCTATACAGTGTATGGTGATGGTGCCACCATAGCACATAATGATGCCTATACAGTGTATGGTGATGGTGCCACCATAGCACATAATGATGCCTATACAGTGTATGGTGATGGTGCCACCATAGCACATAATGATGCCTATACAGTGTATGGTATTGGTGCCACCATAGCACATAATGATGCCTATACAGTGTATGGTGATGGTGCCACCATAGTACATAATGATGCCTATACAGTGTATGGTGATGGTGTCACCATAGCACATAATGATGCCTATACAGTGTATGGTGATGGTGCCTCCATAGCACATAATGATGCCTATACAGTGTATGGTGATGGTGCCACCATAGCACATAATGATGCCTATACAGTGTATGGTGATGGTGCCACCATAGCACATAATGATGCCTATACAGTGTATGGTATTGGTGCCACCATAGCACATAATGATGCCTATACAGTGTATGGTGATGGTGCCACCATAGCACATAATGATGCCTATACAGTGTATGGTATTGGTGCCACCATAGCACATAATGATGCCTATACAGTGTATGGTGATGGTGCCGCCATAGTACATAATGATGTCTGCACAGTTCGGATGGTGCCCACACGGCACTATCGTACCTTTCAGTTAATCCTAGACTTTTTTTTTCAAGTATCATGAAGAATTATTTGAGGTCTGAAGAGTTCTCTAATTCAGCCACACAGATTAATGTGTTTTGGCCACTAAAATGTACCTTTTCTACAATTTACTACAGCACATTCAGCCATTCGCACTCTCAGACTACCTGTGTCCCATATGACTAGTCTAATGGTCTTTTATGGGGTTGGTTTGTGTAATGTGAGAGCTGTTGGAGGTTGCTATAAAGGGAAAGGTAATTTATTGCAGGGTGTGGTTGGATCGTTATTGCACATTTACTTAGTGGGGTAATTACAGGAGATACTATCAGTACAGATGGTGTTTCATTTCTTTATAGCCCACAGCAGGAGATGTTATATGGTGGGGTTGGGGTGTGTTTAGCAGCTACTGTGTGGTTGTGTACATAATTGGGTACTGATGGACAGGGGGTCATCAGAGATCTTATGATTAGGACCTGTGATGGTGACTAGGTGTCTGACATTAGTGGAGTTTGAGGCCCCATAGTATGGTCCACAGAGGAGTTTGAGTCTTGATAACTGGGTTATAAGGTCTTTGAGTCCGTGTTATAAGGTCTGTGAGTCCGTGTTATAAGGTCAGTGAGTCTGTGTTATAAGGACAGTGAGTCCGTGTTATAAGGTCTGTAAGTCTGTGAGTCTGTATTATAAGGTCTGTGAGTCCATGTTATAAAGTCTGTGAGTCCGTGTTATAAGGTCCGTGAGTCTGTGTTATAAGGTCCGTGAGTCTGTGTTATAAGGTCCGTGAGTCCGTGTTATAAGCTCTGTGAGTCCTTGTTATAAAGCCCGTGAGTACGTGTTATAAGGTCTGTGAGTCTGTGTTATAAGGTCTGTGAGTCTGTGTTATAAGGTCTGTGAGTCCGTGTTATAAGGTCTGTGAGTCTGTGTTATAAGGTCTGTGAGTCTGTGTTATAAGGTCTGTGAGTCTGTGTTATAAGGTCTGTGAGTCCGTGTTATAAGGTCTGTGAGTCTGTGTTATAAGGTCTGTGAGTCTGTGTTATAAGGTCTGTGAGTCTGTGTTATAAGGTCTGTGAGTCCGTGTTATAAGGTCCGTGAGTTTGTGTTATAAGGTCCGTGAGTCTGTGTTATAAGGTTAGTGAGTCCGTGTTATAAGGTCTGTGAGTCCGTGTTTTAAGGTCTGTGAGTCCGTGTTTTAAGGTCTGTGAGTCTGTGTTATAAGGTCTGTGAGTCCGTGTTATAAGGTCTGTGAGTCCGTGTTATAAGGTCTGTGAGTCTGTGTTATAAGGTCTGTGAGTCCGTGTTATAAGGTCTGTGAGTCCGTGTTATAAGGTCTGTGAGTCTGTGTTATAAGGTCTGTGAGTCTGTGTTATAAGGTCTGTGAGTCCGTGTTTTAAGGTCTGTGAGTCCGTGTTTTAAGGTCTGTGAGTCCGTGTTTTAAGGTCTGTGAGTCTGTGTTATAAGGTCTGTGAGTCCGTGTTATAAGGTCCGTGAGTCCGTGTTATAAGGTCTGTGAGTCCGTGTTATAAGGTCTGTGAGTCCGTGTTATAAAGTATGTGAGTCCGTGTTATAAGGTCTGTGAGTCCGTGTTATAAGGTCTGTGAGTCTGTGTTATAAAGTATGTGAGTCCGTGTTATAAGGTCTGTGAGTCCTTGTTATAAGGTCTGTGAGTCCGTGTTATAAAGTATGTGAGTCCGTGTTATAAGGTCTGTAGCATTTTTATTACCCAGATTAGGTGGATCGGGAGAGCTGGCAGAATTTAACCCTTTGGTTGGTTCCATGTTAGTTGCACAGATTCAGGTTTGAAGCCCTAATATAATATCTCCTGTAACAGAAAATTACATTTTGTGGAAAATTTGAGCAATTAAAACGTAATATATATTTCTCCAAAGTGGGCCTGGGAGTGATCTCCTTCCTAACTGACCCCTGAGGGGAGCGTGTGACCCCCTCACATTCCTCTGTCAGGAGAGTCCCCTTGCTACCGGGCGTGGGCCGTCAGGAATCAGGATGAGAAATATACAAAAATACACCCCAGGGAGCAGGCCGTGCCAGTGTGTGTGCACTGAATACATTATATTATGTGCCAGTGTGTGTGCACTGAATATCTTATATCATGTGCTGGTGTGTGTGCACTGAATACATTATATTATGTGCCAGTGTGTGTGCACTGAATACATTATATCATGTGCCAGTGTGTGTGCACTAAATACATTATATTATGTGCTGGTGTGTATGCACTGAATACATTATATTATGTGCCGGTGTGTGTGCACTGAATACATAATATTATGTGCCGGGGGGGGGGGGGGGAATGAATACATTATAGTATGTGCCAGTGTGTGTGCACTGAATACATTATATAATGTGCCAGTGTGTGTGCACTGAATACACTATATTATGTGCCAGTGTGTGTGTGTGCACTGAATACATTATATTATGTGCCGGGGGGGCTGAATACATTATAGTATGTGCCAGTGTGTGTGCACTGAATACATTATATAATGTGCCAGTGTGTGTGCACTGAATACATTATATAATGTGCCAGTGTGTGTGTGTGCACTGAATACGTTATATTATGTGCTGGTGTGTGTGCACTGAATACATTATATTATGTGCCGGTGTCTGTGTGTGCACTGAATACATTATATTATGTGCCGGGGGGGGGGGGGGAATGAATACATTATAGTATGTGCCAGTGTGTGTGCACCGAATACATTATATTATGTTCCAGTGTGTGTGCACTAAATACATTATATTATGTGCCAGTGTGTGTGCACCGAATACATTATATTATGTGCCGGTGTCTGTGTGTGCACTGAATACATTATATTATGTGCTGGTGTCTGTGTGTGCACTGAATACATTATATTATGCGCCGGTGCCTGTGTGTGCACCGAATACATTATATTATGTGCTGGTGTCTGTGTGTGCACTGAATACATTATATTATGTGCCGGTGTCTGTGTGTGCACTGAATACATTATATTATGTGCTGGTGTGTGTGCACTGAATACATTATATTACGTGCTGGTGTCTGTGTGTGCACTGAATACATTATAGTATGTGCCAGTGTGTGTGCACCGAATACATTATATTATGTGCCAGTGTGTGTGTGCACTGAATACATTATATTATGTGCCGGTGTGTATGCACTGAATACATTATATTATGTGCTGGTGTGTGTGCACTGAATACATTATATTATGTGCCGGTGTCTGTGTGTGCACTGAATACATTATATTATGTGCTGGTGTGTGTGCACTGAATACATTATATCATGTGCCAGTGTTAGTATGCACTGAATACATTATATCATGTGCAAGTGTGTGTGTGCACTGAATACATTATATCATGTGCTGGTGTGTGTGCACTGAATACATTATATTATGTGCCGGTGTCTGTGTGTGCACTGAATACATTATATCATGTGCTGGTGTGTGTGCACTGAATACATTATATTATGTGCCGGTGTCTGTGTGTGCACTGAATACATTATATTATGTGCTGGTTTGTGTGCACTGAATACATTATATTATGTGCCGGTGTCTGTGTGTGCACTGAATACATTATATTATGTGCTGGTGTGTGTGCACTGAATACATTATATTATGTGCTGGTGTGTGTGCACTGAATACATTATATCATGTGCCAGTGTGTGTGTGCACTGAATACATTATATCACGTGCCAGTGTGTGTGCACTGAATACATTATATCACGTGCCAGTGTGTGTGCACTGAATACATTATATCATGTGCTGGTGTGTGTGCACTGAATACATTATATCATGTGCTGGTGTGTGTGCACTGAATACATTATATCATGTGCTGGTGTGTGTGCACTGAATACATTATATCATGTGCTGGTGTGTGTGCACTGAATACATTATATCATGTGCTGGTGTGTGTGCACTGAATACATTCTATTATGTGCCGGTGTCTGTGTGTGCACTGAATACATTATATTATGTGCTGGTGTGTGTGCACTGAATACATTATATTATGTGCTGGTTTGTGTGCACTGAGTACATTATATTATGTGCTGGTTTGTGTGCACTGAATACATTATATTATGTGCTGGTGTGTGTGAGCACTGAATACATCATATCACGTGCCAGTGTGTGTGCACTGAATACATTATATCACGTGCCAGTGTGTGTGCACTGAATACATTATATCATGTGCCAGTGTGTGTGTGCACTGAATACATTATATCATGTGCTGGTGTGTGTGCACTGAATACATTATATCATGTGCCAGTGTGTGTGTGCACTGAATACATTATATCATGTGCTGGTGTGTGTGCACTGAATACATTATATTATGTGCTGGTTTGTGTGCACTGAGTACATTATATTATGTGCTGGTTTGTGTGCACTGAATACATTATATTATGTGCTGGTGTGTGTGAGCACTGAATACATCATATCACGTGCCAGTGTGTGTGCACTGAATACATTATATCACGTGCCAGTGTGTGTGCACTGAATACATTATATCATGTGCCAGTGTGTGTGTGCACTGAATACATTATATCATGTGCCAGTGTGTGTGTGCACTGAATACATTATATCATGTGCCAGTGTGTGTGTGCACTGAATACATTATATCATGTGCTGGTGTGTGTGCACTGAATACATTATATCATGTGCCAGTGTGTGTGTGCACTGAATACATTATATTATGTGCCGGTGTGTGTGCACTGAATACATTATATCATGTGCCAGTGTGTGTGTGCACTGAATACATTATATCATGTGCTGGTGTGTGTGCACTGAATACATTATATCATGTGCCAGTGTGTGTGCACTGAATACATTGCATTATTAGTCTTGTCTTCACTATATTCCTGTGGCCCCATTTGAATGTCTATAATATTTCTGGCTCAGACTTCCCAGTAATAGCTATTGCAATGCACTCTGGGAAACTGGGCAAAGACATGCAAATGAGCCAACAATGCATTTTCATTCATTGATCTAATACCACTTTATACATGGCTCGTTTTAGGCATATGCTCGCTTTGAAGCATAGCATAGGATGGATTATGCACTTTTTTCTGATCCAGATGAATAATCAGAGAAGTATATCGTAATGTGCACAGAGCCCCCCACTCACAGAACCCCACACGCACAGACACACACGCATGCACACATAATCCCTATTCTCACACACGCACCTGCGTTGCGGAAATCTGAAATAAATATCTAATTCTTCTTATTATTTCATTATTTATTAATATCCAACAGCGATTAGGAACTCGCTCATTGCGTCCAGCGTGTTATCCCGACATTCATTTAGATGTATCTTATTTATTCTCCGCTTACCTTCCTTATACACACACAGACATACATAAAGACACACACATGAACATGCACAGTACCCACACATACATGAAGTCACACATATAACACGCTGCAGTAACACGAATGACCAGCAGAGGCCCTCGGGATGGACACAGCAATCTTATCTGAGTATTACCGTAATTGTGTCCGCACGATTCTACACAGCACGAGCCGGGCTTATATGTGGGAATCACATATATAGTTGTCAAACTCCGAAACGTCGTCATGTTTTGCGAGCTCGCGAAGTGAGCTTGCGAAAACTGCGTCCCTTGCAAAGCGAGGGGCCGCATTAGCGGAGGTGGAGGCTCTGCGGCGCCTCACAAGCGGTTACAAACAGCCACAGAGGCGGGACTTTGAAAAAAACTCTAACACGCAATCACTATATACAGACTTACACAAAAAAATACGAGCCGCGGGACATAGAAAAAAAACATTACGAACTCGCAAAAATACGACCGTAACGGCCGAACCGCGCACGGCTGAGAACATAAAAAAACAATAAATACACACAAAAATGACATAAAAACCTTACCCACAGCGAGGGGGGGGGGGCGGGGGGCTTGGGGGGTTGGGGGGCACCCAGGACGTCTGTAAGTGAAGTTACCCCTCAATTTAAGTCCAAATTTAGACACACGGAAATCCCCTAAGCGAGAGAAAAAATGGACGCAGAAAAAATGAAAACGAGGCTACACGACACCTAAACCCGCAAAACACCGCCAGGGACATACGACTTTTACACAAACCAGTACGAGGTACAAAATACACCATTAGCAAGGACGCAAAATCATCCACACCCGCGTACCACATACACAATCGCCGCCATTTTACACTAACTTACACAATGCGGAAGTACACAGCTACACCAACGGTTTCCCCTCGCGCACGCAGCCTATCTACACTACACACTGCGCACATTGCTGACTCTTACACCTCAGCTCCACAACACTGAAAATCTACATTATATGCTGCAGCAACATGAAAACAGATTGTCAGCTCTTCAGCACAATGCTTGCTACATATATTAATTACAAATAGGTAAAGTATGTTCATTTATTAATTATCATGAAAAACTACATATACACAAAAAAACACCACAGTATTGCAATAAACGCCAAAGATCTTCACCTCGCGCCTCACAAGGAGCGCCAAAGGTGCTCATAGGACACAAACTACACGAGGGGAGAGGCTTGCAATAAGCGCCAAAAGGAGATCAGCGTGGACATTACAATGAGAGCAAAAGCGCATCTGATAACAAAAAATACACCAACCGAGAGGCTCGCAATGAGCGCCGAACGATCTCAGACGACCAAAACAATTACTGTCTGTGGCAAACCTGCCTTACAATTTTATTGTCGTCATTTTTGACGGGCAAGTCGCTAGAATATATATAAAGATTACATATCTAACAAAATGTCTATTTCTACTGATTCCAGTCCCCCCCCCCCCCCCCCCATGTCCATTCTCAGACCCTCTCAGGAATACATGGGATGAAGCTGTGGCGGAGCTATAAATAAATGTATAAATATATATATGTGTTACGGGCATTGTGTCGATCGCGGGCATTGTGTGACGGGAGCTCTGATTGCGCACTTGTTTGAAACGCATTTGGTTTTGCAGTTGCATTTCTTATACCCCTGTGACGCTGACACGCTGTTGTAAGATGCCGCGTCCCTCAATCACTTGCTGTCCACCTTTGCCGTAACAGCCGGTAAGTCTAATAATCTTTCTTTGCACGGATGTATTTCTGCACGCGTGTGCGTGTGCTTGCGTTGGCCATGTTCAGGGCACAGTGTGTACAGCTGCACATCGTACGCACTCTTCACCACTGCGAGGATGGCGACCAGACAGCTTTTCCTTATTTCAGTCACGTCCATAATACCCACCATTCAACTGCAAAACCGCGTTTTAAATAAGTGCGCGTGCAGAGCCCTCCAAGTGCCACAGTTGTTTGAGCGGACCAAGGGATCTGACCAAGGGATCGGACCAAGGGATTTCTATGTCTTGTCTCAATATAAAACATACCCATCGCCCGGGCATTCTACACATTGCCCACAACATATATATAAACTACATTTTCTTGTAAAAAATATTTTTTGTGAAAATGTTCCTTTATGTAGTGCAGTGCCCCCCCCCCCTCAGCAGCACTATTCACCCCCAACCCCCCCAGACCCCCCTCAGCAGCACCATTCACCCCCAACCCCCTCATCAGCAATATTCACCCCCCAGGCCCCCTCAGCAGCACCATTCACCCCCACCCCCAGGCCCCCCTCAGCAGCACCTTTTACCCCCAACACTCCTTGGCCCCCCTCATCAGTACCATTCACCCCCAAGACCCCCAACCCCCTCATCATCAATATTCACCCCCAGGCCCCCTCAGCAGCACCATTCACCCCCACCCCCAGGCCCCCCTCAGCAGCACCTTTTGCCCCCAACACTCCTTGGCCCCCCTCATCAGTACCATTCACCCCCAAGACCCCCAACCCCCTCATCAATATTCACCCCCAGGCCCCTTCAGCAGCACCATTCACCCCCAACCTCCTCAGCATCAATATTCCCCCCCCCAGGCCCTCTCAGCAGCACCATTCACCCCCCAACCCCCATAAGCAGCAATAATCACCCCCTGGACCCCCTTACCAGCAATATTTACTACTCTACCCCCCAGGGCCTCTAAGGAGCACCATTCCCCCATTAGTGCCCCCATTGCAGCAACATTTACCCCCCCAAAAAAACATGGCCCTCTTGTTGCACTGTTCACCCCCCCCCCCCCAAGCCCCTCAGCATCCATATTCACCAACACCCCCAGGCCCCACTTAGCAGCACCAGTCACTTATAGGCTTGGAATTTAATGTGGCTGTAAGTCCATCAAGTTCAATCTTTTTAGATCTCCCTGATCTGCAACGCTCAGATTAATTATTCATTGATCCAGAGGAAGCAAGCAGAAAAGAAAACAGTGAAACTTTGCCAATTTCCTCCCTGGATCAATACTCCCTCTCTAATTAACCAGGATGACCCTGAATACCTTTTTTATTTAAAAAAATATTGAGTCCCTTTTTAAAGTTATCTATCGAATCCGCTGTCACCACCTCCTTTGGTAGAGAATTCCACAGATTAACCACCCTTACTGTGAAGAACCCTTTTCTTTCTTTAAGGTGGAATCTTTTTACTTCTAACCTCAAGGGATGTCCTCTTGTCAGTTGAAAACCTCCTGGCACAAAAAGCTCCCGTGACAAATCTTTATACTGACCCTGGATGTATTTATATAAGGTAATCATATCTCCTCTTAGGTGCCTTTTTCTAGAGAAAATAAGTAATTTGGTTAGTCTTTCTTCATAACTTAGCCCCTCCATTCCCCTTATTAGTTTTGTTGCCCTCCTCAGTACTTTGTCCAGCTCTAAAATGTCTATATTTGGGGGTTTATAGCATACTCCTACTAATATTCTTTTGGTATTTGCTCCCCCGCTATTTAACTCTACCCACAAACATTCAGCTTTATCACTAGTTCCAGCATAAATATTTTCTCTGACTATAGGCTTAAATTCAGGCTTAACATACAGACAAATCCCTCCTCTCCGTTTACCATTTCCCCTATCTTTCCTAAATAGGTTATAACCATCCAGATTAACAGTCCAGCCATGAGATTTATCCCACCACGTTTCGGTAATGCCTATTAAATCCCATTTCTCATTAACCACTAAGAATTCTAACTCTCCCATTTTTCCTGGCAAGCTTCTGGCATTAGCAAGCATACACCTTAGTAGTTCTGAAGTGCCTGCCACTGTACTTGAGTTATCAATACATCCCTATTGACTGTACTAACCCTCCCCCCATCTCCTCCCCCATGACTAGTTAATGCGTTACCTTGCCCCCTCTACACTTACTACCCAATTACATTCATCTAGTCCCTCCCCCTCACCTACTAGTTTAAAAACTCCTCCAGTCTTTCTACCATCCTATCCCCTAGCACAAAAGCTCCCACATGATTAAGGTTCAATCCATCCCTGCTATAGAGATTGTACCCAAGTGAGAAGTTAGCCCAGTGCTCTAAAAACCCAAACCCCTCCTTAGTGCACCACATCTTTAGCCACGCATTAACCTCCGTAAGCTCCTTCTGCCTCCCTGGGCTAGCACGTGGCACTGGTAGTATCTCAGAAAACACTACCTTGGAGGTCCTTGCCTTCAGCTTATTACCTAGTTCTCTAAAATCATTCTTTAGGACACTCCATCTTCCACTAACTTTGTCATTGGTACCAATATGTACCAAGACCGCCGGTTCATTTCCAGCCCTTCCCAATAATTTGTCTACCCGATCCACAACATGCCGAACCCGAGCACCCGGGAGACAACAGACTGTTTGATTGCTGGTCTCTGAGTGACAAATCACCCTGCTTTTAAAAATAGGAGCAGAGTGATTTTGTTATTTAACTTTAAATAAATTAAAATGTGATCCTATGATGTTTTTATTCCTATTGCTCTGCCAGGACAAGAAGCTAACAGGTATCATGACCTGGAGAGATATGTACACAGGAGTAGCCCTGGCAGCTCTCCAGACGGGAGCTATTATGTCAGGGCGCGTCTTATTTTTATCTGAGATATTAGTATGGATTTGGGGTTTCCTTGTAGCTCTTCATTTTATTGCAACCACTAAGTCCTAATAACATAAACACTGCTTAAGTAGATTAGGAACATATTATCTTAAAATTTTAATAGCAAATACAACTTAGGATGTCATGCTCCAGCCCTGACATTTACTGTGTGTAAAGAAAGCTTTGATGGGGTAGAATCCTGAAGTAAAGTGCTGTGGTGTTGCAGGTTGTCATAGCAACAGTGACAGTTGCAAAGGGAACTTTAGTTTTCTTCAGTTGTAAACTGTTAAGGTTACATTCATGTGTATGTTCTTCAGGAGCTCACATTGCCTAACTTACAGAGATGTTATGGTTAGAAGCAGACCTAGTTCCAGGGAATCCCGAGCACCGATACACAGAAAAGAGAAGACCGGTGGGATCCATTCATTGGCTGGTTCAGCAAAAATATTATATATAATATATTATAATACTTCTTTCAATCTCATTAAATCATCTACATTTAGTTATTAACCCACTCTTAAGGCTAAGTGTAATAACAACCTCAAAACTACAAGAACAGACACTTATATAGGAGACCCTAAGGATATATAAGTGCCTGTTTTTGTAGTTTTGGGGGATCTATTCATTGGCTAGTCCAGCCGGTACCTCCTCTTGACCTAACCGGTGGAATTCATTCATTGGCCAGTCCAAGAGGTCCCACCTCTTCACCTAACTGGTGGGATCCATTCATTGGCCAATCGAGCTGGTCCCTCCTCTTTACACTGTATTTTCAATGGGTGCTCTTTTTCAATATATACCATTTATCCAAAATAGGAATTGGCGATATTTAACTCCACTTTTTCAGATCCTGTTTGCCCCCCTGTTTACTCCATTTGGTAAACATGCCCTTTTATTGTAGTGGTGGTACATTATATTTCCCATCTTGAATTTTACCAAAAATTCCAAAATAAAGATATGTCCGAGACCCATCTGTTTATTTTTTTTTTATTATTATATTTCTATAAGATTATTGAGCCCAATCAGATGACCTACACTGTATGAGTTAAGCTAAGGCTTGTGCGACAGTCATACCTAGAGATGACACAAAGAAATGTTAACCTGAGAGGTATGATTTACAGGGGCTTAGTCTTCTATTCCGTTCTATTGTCAAGTGGCCCACAATTTCCTTTTCGCACGTGCCCTCTACCCCTATCTCCTCCATTGCAGATACCACCAGGTGCCTTTATGGAGGTGCAAATCTGCCATGTAACATTAAAGGCTGTAATAATGTGATATTAGCACTGTGCTGCCTCATAGCCAGAGGCAACGAGATCTGTACAGATATAATGTACAGTGCGTGACCGGATCAGCAAACTCTGTGTTACCGGCTGCCAGTACTAAAAATAATTCTGAAGACTGATTCTATGAACGAGTTTTACGAAACAATCCGCACAATGGGCTTCGATGCCTCGTGATCCTGGGTTGGAGGCCATCACTCAGTTTCATAAAGGGATATGGAAGGACCCCGGATGGTCCTAGGTATTTAATATCCCTGTGTATAAATGTACTGTTATGTACTTTATTTTATTAAGAAGTCCTTATAAACTCTGTATTTACTGCTTAAAATTAAACAAATAGTTCATGTATGGGTAGTGTCCTAGCCTATCAGGGGCCATGTCTCACCAGCATGATGTAAGAGATGATCACTAATTGGTTAGACACAGCAAGTACAGCAGAGTCTGAGTCTTCATGAGCTACAATGGGCAGACCCATACAGTAATTATTTGTTTGTTTTTAGGCAGTGAATACAGATCTTATAAGCACTTCTTATTGAATAAAGTACATGTTAGTTAATAGATACACAGAGATATTATATACATATTATATGGTAGCACGTATTTAGCGCGCTCCACAACAGCGAACCGTCATCAGAGCCCTGACTAATGTCCACAACTGCGTAACCAACAAGAGCGCGCTCCCTACAACTGCGCACCGCCCGTATACTGAGGGTCCTGCAGGGGGAACAGAGATGCGGGAGGTGGTGAGACTGGGACCGGCCTGGAGGAGGAACCGAACGGAGGCCGAGAGCTTCAGGTACCGGGAGCCCCAGACAGAACCCACACCCGGGACCCCCAGACCCACACCCAGGACCCCAAGCCTTCCTCAGCCTAGGTGTCATTGCCCCCTCCTACCCCCCTCCACCATGGGACCCCCAACTTATTCATGCCAGCCTCCCCCCACAGTCTAAGTACCATTGCTGATTCCCAGCTCCCCATAGTATCCCTGTATGTGTCCCCATCCCCATGAGCATGACCACCCCCAGGGCATGCCAGGACCACCCGCCGGCGGGGAGCCACCCGGGGCAGCAGGGCAGCCAGGATCTGGAGGGAGCAAAAGGGCAACTGTGTAAGAGCGGGCAGGTGAGTCTGTGGGGACAAGGCGGCATTCGGCAAGAATGGGGGCCACTTGTAGGCTAGGGGTAAACGGATCAGCATTTGTTGCGGGACGCACGCATTTGTGGCCGGCGGGCTTTATTCCTGTGCACATTAAACTGCTTCCTCATTTCTCGCCACGCTTATGCCGGCGCCTACTGCCAATGCGCCCTATAGTCGGTGTGCCAGGAAGCTTCAATATACCATTAAGTTGGTTTTCCAGTAGTGGTCCATTGCTGGCTATTGCCATCTGGGCTTAATATGGGCATGTTAATGGTGTGTTGTATGTAAAACTAGCCGTGATCCTGATGGCATGACTTACTAAAGATATTGCCTTCTCTACCTCCTTTAATGGCGCTATCTAGCATTGCGACCTAAACTCTTGTGTTTTGCCAAACTCCAAGTTTGATTAAAAATTAAATTCTTGTTGTGTAGTCGTTTAGTCGTGCATAACTCTTTGCAGACCTTACACATCTGTTTACCACTGCCCCTCTGAGCTCCATCAAGTTCATGTTCATTGCTTAAATTACCTCATCTATCTCTGCCTCTGTCGCCCCCTTTGTGTGCCTTCAATCTTTCCCACCATCAGAGTCTTCTCTAAGCAATCTATCGTCATGATATAGGCAAAATATCTAAGCTTCAGCCTCATGATCAAACCTTCCAGTGAACAGTTTGTCTTCATTTCCTGTAGTATTGATTGATTGGATCTTCTTCCAGTCCAAGTGACTCTAAGCAGTTTTCTCCAACACCACAATTCAAAGGCATCAATTCTCTGGCGCTCAGACTTCTTTATGGTTCAATTCTCACATCCGTATGTTACTACTGGGAATACCAGAGTACTAACTATGAGGACCTTTGTTGGTAGTGTAATATCTTTTTTTAATATTTGTAATACCTTAGGCAGACTTGCCTTAGCTTTACTCCCCAGGAGCAAACTTCAGTGATCTTTTAAGAAAGGGTTGGCAACCATTGCTCTAGAGAACACATATATTCACTATTGCTCATTAATAAGTCCGGAGGTGCACTTTTAATTAATCAAAGACAGAATACTCTTGCAGTGTAATCCCATACATGCCATTGGTTTAGGTGCCATTCATGGTTATTATCTAGCTGTGTGTGATATAAACATTTTGTTGATCACTATTTGAAACTTTATTAAGCTTGTTTGTCCACTAGAGAATTTCCTGGGAAACTTCAGTGGATCTTATGTATTTATTATGTATTTATTCACTATAAATGTCCCAAATGATGCATTTTACAGAAAAAAGAGACCTCAAGATTTAAAGCTGTAAGGTGGGGCTAGATTATTTTTTGCCATTACAGAAACAAGTTAGCACATGGTACCTCTAATTAGCCCCTAGTGTCACTATCTAGCATACTGTGCCACTAACTAGCATAATATAAGACTCAGCCAAACCAATGTTTATCTGAAAAATGATTTATTTTTAAAAATATAGGTTGGTTCTTAAAGGGGTATTGGATTCCCAAATTTACATAATGACAATGGAAGAGATACAAGTGATAACACAACTTTAAATGTATTAATCATTATAATCAGACAGGGCCCTTCATTTTTGGCATGTGTTGTGTTTTTCTTTGTACTCAACCCTTGTATAGCTTGATGGATTCAATCACATATATAGTTGTGAGCATGCGAGTTGTTGCTAACGCTTGCGGGCTCGCGTAGCGAGGGCTGCGGGCGAGGGCCTCAGTTGCTGGCATGGAGAGCCGAAGGCGACAGAAAAAATGGCCGCCGAACAAAACGAAAACGAGGCTACAAACGCAAATACCATACGAGACACGTTAGCACACATTACGACCTCGCAAAAATCATCCGCAACCCGCAAACATAAAAATATTTAAAACACAAGAAATACACACAACACATACATAAAAAGCTTACCTACAGCAAGAGGGAGCATCCAGGACCTTAAAAAAGCAACTTACACCTTCATTTAAATCAAAATAAAAGAGTTTAGACACTAAAAAATTCGCTAAGCAAGAGAAAAAATGGCCGCCGAACAAAACGAAAACGAGGTTACAGCACTCTAAACTCGCAAAACACCACAAGAAACTCGCAAAATACCACAAAAGACCTACGGCTATTCCGCTAAGACGCATACCACACATTACCCGCCATTTTACGCCAATGCGGAAGTACACAGCTACGCTAACGGTTTGGTCTTGCGCACGCACACTATTACACTGCACACGTTCAGCACGCTTACATAGCAGCTCCACACCACTAATGCTACAGCAACATCAAAACAGATTGCCAGCTCTTCAACACAATGCTTCAAAATAGGTAAAGTATATTAATTTATTAATATATTATAGATTTCATTATTACACACCAAACAGCATTAGCTACCTTACAATTTCATTGCCGTCATTTTTTGACGGGCAATTCGCTAGTATATATATATAGTTGTGAGCATACGAGTTGTTCCCTGCAAATGCGGATCCTTGCGAAGCGGAGGTCGAGGCTCCAACGTCGACTGTGTTTGTTGACACACACACGACTTTTTAACAAAAAAAAACCTCAAAGGCGCCTCACACGCGGTTAACACACATACGCACGAAAAAATACACTGCGTCGTACACGTAAAAAACAACTGCAACCCTCGCAAACAAATTACGGCCGCCTCCCAAAAAAATACGACCGCGAAACGACCCATTCCCAACACGCAAAACCGGACGACAACGGCGCGCATGAAAACATCAGAAACACAAGAAATAAACACAACGAACACATAAAAAGCTTACTTACAGCAAGGGGGGCATCCAGCACCTCAAAAATTTAATTTACACGTCCATTTAAGTCCAAAAAAAAGAGTTTAAACTGCCGAAAATCACCTAAGCAAGAGAAAAAATGGCCGCCGAACAAAACGAAAACGAGGTTTCAGACGTAACTATAATACAGTGACTCGCAAGACTGAAACACATACTATGTGGCACGTACCACACTGATATTAACCACCATTTTGAAAACTAATACGCACAAAATGGCCGATGGAACGCAAATTGTAAGCTGGAACGCAAATAGCGCATGCGTATTGCGTTCTAACGGTCTGAGGCACTTCAAAGTTTATAAATACTGCCTACTTTCCAGAAAATTCGACATTTCTCCTCAAGTGATGAACGGAGTGACTGGATAGGTAACTGCTGCTGTTACTTGAGAAGAGAATTGTTTCCTAATTTCCTACTTTACATTGTGCAAATTACAACTGAGAGGTAAGCTATAATATATTACATTTTATTATCAAGACAGGACAAAAAAAAAAAGTTTAAGTATGAAAATGTGATTTATGTATAGTGACATGTGGCACGCACATTTATGTGTGTAGCCCCTACAACAAACTAATCTTAATCCAAACTAATTAAACAAGTATATTTAAATGACATAAAAAAAAAAAAATTAACTATTAAAATATGATTCATGTATAGTGATATGTGACACGCACATCTATGTGTGTAGGCCCCAAAAACTAAGTAATGTTAATTGAAAGTAATTACAGAAGTATATTTAAATGACATTAATTTATTGTAATTCAATATATAACCTAAACATCAATATTTCTCCTTTTTTTTACTATTCAAACAGACTCTGCATCAACAGCGTCACTCAAGAATTTGCACCGTGCATTGTGACCCACAATCCCTTTTAAACAACTCCAAGAAAGAAGAAGAGGTAAGATAGAAAAATACATTACATGCTGAAAAAGACCATGCTTTGCTAAATCAAAAAGAAGAAATATACAATTAACCATTTCACTTTCTTTTTCAAACAGACACTACAAGAAGACCGGCGGATTAAGATTGGCAGGAGGGGACCCTCTGTCATTCGACACTTCAATCAAGGTAAAGTATAAAGTACAAAAAAGAAATGAACTATATATGTTTAATGGCCCCGAATATAAATTAATATTCTTCTTTAATGTTTAAGAACCTATAAGCCTTACAAAGAAGCCTAAATAAGCATACCAAAAGTGGTAGACACAAAATAGGATTGTACCAAAAATCACACAAACACATAGCAAACTAAATTAATATTCTTCTTTAATGTTTAAGAACCTATAAGCCTTATAAAGAAGCCTAAATAAGCATACCAAAAGTGGTAGACACAAAACAGGATTGTACCAAAAATCACACAAACACATAGCAAACTAAATTAATATTCTTCTTTAATGTTTAAGAACCTATAAGCCTTACAAAGAAGCCTAAATAAGCATACCAAAAGTGGTAGACACAAAACAGGATTGTACCAAAAATCTGAGAAACACATAGCGAACTAAATTAATATTCTTCTTTAATGTTTAAGAACCTATAAGCCTTACAAAGAAGCCTAAATAAGCATACCAAAAGTGGTAGACACAAAACAGGATTGTACCAAAAATCACACAAACACATAGCGAACTAAATTAATATTCTTCTTTAATGTTTAAGAACCTATAAGCCTTACAAAGAAGCCTAAATAAACATACCAAAAGTGGTAGACACAAAACAGGATTGTACCAAAAATCACACAAACACATAGCAAACTAAATTAATATTCTTCTTTAATGTTTAAGAACCTATAAGCCTTACAAAGAAGCCTAAATAAGCATACCAAAAGTGGTAGACACAAAACAGGATTGTACCAAAAATCTGAGAAACACATAGCGAACTAAATTAATATTCTTCTTTAATGTTTAAGAACCTATAAGCCTTACAAAGAAGCCTAAATAAGCATACCAAAAGTGGTAGACACAAAACAGGATTGTACCAAAAATCACACAAACACATAGCGAACTAAATTAATATTCTTCTTTAATGTTTAAGAACCTATAAGCCTTACAAAGAAGCCTAAATAAACATACCAAAAGTGGTAGACACAAAACAGGATTGTACCAAAAATCACACAAACACATAGCAAACTAAATTAATATTCTTCTTTAATGTTTAAGAACCTATAAGCCTTACAAAGAAGCCTAAATAAGCATACCAAAAGTGGTAGACACAAAACAGGATTGTACCAAAAATCACACAAACACATAGCAAACTAAATTAATATTCTTCTTTAATGTTTAAGAACCTATACGCCTTACAAAGAAGCCTAAATAAGCATACCAAAAGTGGTAGACACAAAACAGGATTGTACCAAAAATCAGAGAAACACATAGCGAACTAAATTAATATTCTTCTTTAATGTTTAAGAACCTATAAGCCTTACAAAGAAGCCTAAATAAGCATACCCAAAGTGGTAGACACAAAACAGGATTGTACCAAAAATCACACAAACACATAGCAAACTAAATTAATATTCTTCTTTAATGTTTAAGAACCTATAAGCCTTACAAAGAAGCCTAAATAAGCATACCAAAAGTGGTAGACAAAAAACAGGCTTGTACCAAAAATCACACAAACAAATAGCAAAGTAAATTAATATTATTATTTACTGTTTACCAAGCTATAACACTTACAAACAAGTCTACATTTGTATACCAAAAGTGGTGGACACAAAACAGGATAATGCTAAAAACATTGCAATCATATCCAAAATAAGAACAACATTAATAGTTACAGTATAAAAAAAAAATACTGGAATATACAAATACATTTAAATTATTTTTAAAAGCTTGCACAAAAAACAGCATAGCAGAAAAATTCAGCATAACAGATCCAATGCACCAAAATAATGAAATTTTTGCTTTATTACAAATACATTCAAATCAAATAACATTTTCATTTTTCTTTTACAACAGATACTGCGTGAAGACAATCGGACAAGGACTTTCAACAGAGGACCAGACCATTGGACTAGGACTTTCACCAGAGGACCAGACCATTGGACGAGGACTTTCAACAGAGGACCAGACCATCGGACGAGGACTTTCAACAGAGGACCAGACCATCGGACAAGTACTTTCAACAGAGGACCAGACCATCGGACAAAGACTTTCAACAGAGGACCAACAAACATTCTGATTGAAATCACACTTCAACCAAGGTACAATATAATAAGTAAAAAATGAGAAAACTAAATAAACATGATTGCTCTGCATCAATGTCAACAGAAAAAAAAAAAAAAGAACAAGCACCATGTCCCTTATTCAATTGCAATTTGGCCAATTCAATACATAAATAACCACATCACATTTTTTTTCTCAAGAAGTTTTTAGTTGGTAAACATCTATCCACAAACAAGGTTTTCACTAACTAAAAACTTGTTTAAAAAAAAATGTTATCTGCTTATTTACAGCACTATTGAATTGGCCAAATCGCAATTCAATGAGGGCCTATAACTTTTAACAATTTGTCTCTTATGGACAATAATGTTTAACAGTAACTCCAAATTTCAATATACCCACTTAAATTTAATTTTGTTTTACAGATTAACATGGCTACTAACGAGAGCAAACAAGAGAAGAAAAGACGTCAAACTAGAGAAAGACAAGAGAGATGGGCCGACCAGCAGACACCAGAGGAGAAAGAAATTCGACGAGAAAAAGAACGCAAAAGACTTGCAAGCAAAAGACTATCAGCTGCAAAAATTAAAGATACGCCAAAACAAACTAACAAGCAAATAAAGCATTTACAACCTGTTCCTCAAACATCAGATGACATTTTACCAGAAAAAAATCAAAGAGATACCAAAAAAAGCCACGAAAAAAACAAAGCATTTAGAACCTGTTCCTGAAACATTACATGACATTTTACCGAAACCAATATATTATGTTACAAAAAAAAGCCACAAAAAAACCAAAGCATTTAGAACCTGTTGTTGAAACATTACATGACATTTCACCTGATGAATATGAAAGTCAAACTGCTATATGCTTTGCAAATTGTCCTTTACTCAAGTCTTTAGCAGTAGAGGTTCATAGTTTTGGGGACATGACTACTCAATGTCAGTTTTGTGAGGCTTATTATTTTAAACAGGAGAGACCCAGAGATGGCCAATTTATTAGTTGCTGTCAGGCAAGTTCAAACTTCCACAAAGAAAATAATTTCCAATCTATTTACAAAACATTATGACTAAACCTACTTTTCCAAACTACAACAATTTTAAGACAAACATAAGATCCTACAATAGTACCATATCCTTTGCATCTATGGGGGCAACATTAGCTGCTAATGTACCAGGACATGGTCCTTACTGTTTTAAAGTCCAAGGACAAATTTATCATCAGACTTCCCATTTACATCCAGAAAAAGGAGCGCAAAGAAAATTCGCTCAACTAAATTTCCTAGATACAATGGAAGCTGTTGACCAACGTATGCAGATGGAAGAAAATAAAAAATGCTTACCCAGTGTTTTTATAGAGCTAAATAACATTATGGACAATAATCCCTACAGTAAAGCTTATAAAAAAAATGGCAGAAGTAGAAAATGAACAACTACTTCATGCACAAGGACATCAATTACCAATGCCAAAGGTTAATATGGTGCTTAAAAGAGACAGACATACTGATAAACGTCGTTATAACTTGCCAACATCAAATGAGGTTGCAATGGTGTTTCAAAATGATGAAGGAGAACCACCATTTCAAAGAGAAATTAGAATATATCCCAGAAATGAGGAGCAACCATTCATTAATATGAGTATCTTAAGTCCAAATTTAGATCCAATGACATATCCACTTTTTTTCCCACACGGAGAAGCAGGTTGGCAACCAAAATTAACACTTCCCAGTTACCCAAATGCTAAAGCCAGAATCCATAATAATGTTTCTATGCTTGAATTTAAAGAAGCTCAAATATGTCTACAAATATATTTACAAAGGCTATGATGCAGCTACTGTAGTCGTCAAAAGTGCAGACAACCCTGAAAGTAGTGAGTTAGTACATGATGAACTTGCATCTCATGTAGACGCTCGCTATGTCAGTGCGCCAGAAGCTATGTGGCGGCTTTTAAAATTTGAAATGCATGATAGATCACATGCAGTATATAGATTAGCAGTACATTTGCCACAAAGACATTTAGTGTATTTCCATGCTGGAAATGAAATGAATGCATTGGCCCAAAGTGAAGATCGTCCCACTACACTAACTGCATGGTTTGAATTAAATTCCACAGATTCACAAGCAACACAATTCTTATATATTGAAATTCCATATCACTATGTTTTTGTGAATGGATTATGGAGACCGAGAAAAAGCAGAGGCAATAAAATAATCCCAAGAATTTACACAGTCAGTCCAAGAGATGTTGAACGTTTTTGCTTACAGATATTACTTTTAAATGTTCCTGGAGCACAAAGTTTTGAACACTTAAGAACTGTTAATGACATAGTATATGAATCCTTCCATTTAGCTGCAAGACATAGAAACTTACTAGCTGATGATACAGAGTGGGAAAGATGTTTAGAAGAAGCAGCACAATGTCAAATGCCACGGCAGATGAGAGAACAATTTGCATTTATTTGTATCTTCTCAAATGCTCCAAATGCATTAGCTTTGTGGGAGAGATTTAAAAGTAATATGGCTGAAGACTTTATGCGATGATACAATGAACCCATTGCACACTTAAAAGCGTTAATGGAAATCCAAGAAGTATTTTTAACTCATGGATTAAGTTGTGCAAGTTTTAATTTGCCTGATCCAGGTCTTATAGATGACATAAACTTTGAAGACTATGACATTCAACTACAAGCAAAAAGAACAGAAGAAAGACTTGCAACTTTAAATACCTCACAATTGCAAGCATTTAATGCCATTAAAAATGCAATAGATGATGACATGGTGACAGAGCGTTATTTCTATCTTGATGGACCTGGCGGATCAGGAAAAACCTATCTTTATAATTTATTAATGAGTTCGGTATGAGCACAAGGTCAAATAGCAATGGCGTTTGCCACTACTGGAATTGCTGCACTTTTGTTAGAAGGTGGAAGAACTGTTCATAGTGGATTTAAACTGCCAGTGCCTATTTTAGAAACTTCTGTGTCAGATATTCGCATGACATCATTACAAGCAAAGAAATTGAACAAATGTAAATTAATTATAATAGATGAGGCCACAATGATGTCATGCTATGCCCTCCAATGTATTGACTGTTTGCTTCGTGAAGTCATGGATAATACTTTTCCATTTGGTGGAAAGGTAATGTTGTTAGGTGGCGATTTTAGACAAACATTACCTGTCGTTGTACATGGAAATCGAACTGACATTTTCGAAACCTGTATAAAGTCAAGCACACTGTGGAAACATTTTACCCATCTTCAACTGCAACAAAATATGAGATAAGAAGGCCAAACTGATTTCAATGATTGGCTTATTAAAATTGGAGAAGGCAGAACAGAAAAAATACCATATTTACCGGTCGACACTGTAGAGATCCCACCTCATATGATTTGTCACCAAGATATTATATCGGCTATATTTGAAGGTAGCATAAATAACCAAGAATATTCCGAGCTTGCCAACCAAGTCATACTAACGTGTAGAAATAAGGATGCATTAATCCTCAATAATGAAATCTTAAAAAAAATTAATGCACCACAAAGAAATTATCACAGTGTTGATTCTGTACTTGCTGATGACAATGAAAGTCAGGCTAACTTTTCTTCTGAATTCATAAACTCACTAACTTCTTCTGGAATGCCACCACATATTTTGCAGCTAAAGAAAGGTGCAATTATCATGTTACTGCGAAATATGAACCCCAAAAAAGGCCTATGCAATGGGACAAGATTAATTGTTCAACAATTAAAGGACCATTTTATAGATGCAGAAATTTTAACTGGTACCCATAAAGGAGAGGGAGTTTTCATACCAAGAATAGATTTAGCACCAAGTGAAAGTAGTCTCCCTTTTATACTTCAAAGAAGACAATTTCCCATTATTATGGCATTTGCCATGACCATTAATAAATCACAAGGTCAAACGTTCAAATCTGTGGGTATTTTCTTGGAAGAACCAGTATTTGCACATGGTCAATTGTACGTTGCATTGTCAAGGTGCAAAAATCCACAGGCTATTAAAGTTTACATTGAAAAGAATGAAAGTCAAGGTGATTTATTAGAAGATGGACGTATTTTTACTAAAAACATTGTCTACTATGAAGTACTATAACTTTTCAGTAAAGTAATAAAACCCATGCAAAACAAATTTAAAAGCATTCAAAAATACAAAACAATAAACAATTAAGTCACAATTAATGGAAGTACTGTTTATGGATGATTCGCCTCACAAAAAACTTGCCTTGCATTTTTTTTACAAATTATGTTAAAATGTTAATTAACTATGTTACTGTTTCTAATGTTACAATTTTGAAAACAATATTTTCAAGTTCTTTACTTCAACATATTACAAAGTTCATGTTAAGAGCTCAAACACGTTTTAAGTCACAATGTAAATATTGTCTGTTATGTTAAGATTACTCCCTGGATTAATGTTTATCACCAGTTCATGGGGTCAGTAAGGAATTAATTTAATTGGGTACGTTTTAAGGAGAGTTTTTACTGTTTGCCTTCCTCTGCATTCAATGTATATTGAAGTTAACAATTATTCTGATAGAAATTGCATGTTAATACTGATTAGTTTAAAGTTCAACTGTTTTTACATTCAAATGTTAATACTTTTAATACAAAATTATGTATAAATATTAATTCACTATGTTACTGTTTATAATGTTCCAAGTTGTAAAAATGTTTTTTCAAGTCCCTTAGTTACACAGATAAGAAACTTCAAGTTTCAAAAAATATTATGTCAAGTTTCTAACTTAAATATATTACAAAGTTCAAGTTAAAATTGGGTACGTTTAAAGGAGGGTTTTTACTGTTTGTCTTCCTCTGGATTAAATGTATATTGAAGTTAACAATTCTTCAGATACAAATTGCATGTTAAAAAACCATTACCTCAGCTTTACAATACTGATTAATTTAAAGTTCAACTGTTCTTACATTCAAATGTTAATAATTTAAATACAAAGGGCCTCATTCTATTACCGGCCGCAGCCGCTGCAGGCCGCAAGGACCGGCCGCAAGCTTTACGGCTATTCTATTCCCCTCCGGCCGGGGACTCCGGCAGGCTTGCGGCCGGTGCCTTGCTATCGCTTGCGGCCGAGGAAAGCCTTTGATCTAAAACGGCTGCAAGGAAATCGGCCGTAAGAAAAGCCTGGTTGCGATTCTATTGCTCCGGGAACCCTGTCTGCAAGGCTAAAAACGAGCCGCAGCTTACTTGCAGCAAAAAGGTCCCGCTAGCACCAATTAAGCACATAAAATAGCTCAAATAAAGCCATCCTGCACTTTGAGAAGACTATAAAGTGATATTCGGTGTTAGAAAAAATAGCACATAATTACCCTATACTCAAATCCGTAAAATATTTTTTTTTTAATACACGTAAAATATACATTTAAAAAGTCCATAGTGCTTGGAGCACCTCAGACACGCCCACGCCGCAGCCGGAAAATAAACAGTTAATTTGAACTCGAGTTTGGGCTGATGTGCAAGCTTGAGAGTGGGTTACTTTTAATCCTCATGTCCCCCAATATGATCCCTAGCATTTACAGAGCTGTACAGTGCTGTCTTGAATTTATTTTTGCGTTTTTTGATTTCTGAGCTTACGGCCGGTTCCAAGATATGCGGCCGGCCGTAAAAGGAGATCCTTGCGGGGCCGTATAATAGAAACGCGAGTTAACAGAACCCCCGCAATGAATCGCAGCCTTACGGCCGATTTACGGCCGGTAATAGAATGAGGCCCAAAATGCTTTAAGACTTATTGTTCACCAAGAGAACATTTTACAAAACTAAACATGTTTAATATCACAATTCTTACAAGTGTCAAATATGTATATTAATAACTAAACAACTTTCCAAACATACACATCTCATTGAGGTCATTTTTTGACGGGCAAGTCGCTAGTAATAATATTAATAATAAAAATAATAATAACTGTCATAGGCGCCATTATTGTTGTCCCATTTCCTTGATGTTGTTGTTCCATTTCCACATTGAATGTTTCAGCTGCTTCTATTAATATGTTGCATTTGGGACCAATGTTTTCAGTAGGACTAATGGAAATCTCCCAAATCTTTATATTTTAATGAATTTAATTGAAAACAAAACTTTATTTTTAAAGTTCTAAAAAATGTGTAGGCCATTATCA
This sequence comes from Discoglossus pictus, assembly GCA_027410445.1. Lineage (NCBI taxonomy): Eukaryota > Metazoa > Chordata > Amphibia > Anura > Alytidae > Discoglossus > Discoglossus pictus. The sequence continues at coordinate 6,489,086 of CM050166.1, read as the reverse complement.
AGTGACGTTTTTTAGATATTATACTGCAGATATTAGAGTGAAGTGTCCCTTGGATATGCGCCATTCTTACTGTTACTGCTTCATTCTATGGAAGATCTGACAATTATGTCTATTTTTACATCTCTCCAGGTATATTTGCTTCACCTACACTCCCTTTTTTAAGTAGCAGTGAAGTAACCTGAGAATAAAAAGGACAATTGCCCACATTCTCTGCCTCGCACCCATGAATAACTTTGTTTGTGTGGGATGGAATGACAAGAATGATCTTTTTTTTTAAGTAAATAGCAATAAGAACTGAAAAAATGCAGCAAGTCAGGTTTCCATCATCACCCGGCAATCACTTTAGGCAGCTTGGAGGGGGGAGTACATTCAATAGAAAGAGAATTTTATGTTCAGGCAATTAGCCAAACGAGCAGAAGGTTCAAAGCTAACACTGACAGCAGTAATATCAAGTCAAGTGCTAATAGTGTGTTTGTACAGTTAAAGTGTGATTAATAAAACATTAATTATCTCACGTGTAGGGAATACTGGTCCTGGATTGATAAAAACAGGTCAGGATTTCTTACTTGCATGGGTGAGTTATATAGAGTGACTGTAGCTGCCTGAACTGTTCACTTGCACTTCACTTCAGGACAGGCATTGCCTTCCCATTGTGACAATTTACCAGTCTCCTTTGGGTATGTGCCCGTGTTAGGTATATATACAGAGGCTGTATATACTTTTCCAAGTTTTACTACCATTTATACCTGCCATTAGATCACTATCGTTCTTTGGACTCTAAGATGTGGCAGAATGTTGCACTGGGATGTTCGATTTTCAGATTGCGACGACAGCTTTGATGGGGGAGACTCTTGAAGTGAAGTGGTATTGTGGGTTGCCACAGTAACAGTGGCAATTGAAAAGTGAACATTAGCTTTCTGCGTGAGCCTAAGTTTGGCTCAAGAGCTCACATGAATGGGAGCAGAAAATTATCATTTTGGATAAGTAATAGTTCTCTACTTATTGCTGTGTACTTGAGACATGTAGCCATATTAAATCCTAAGGCTGTAAGAGCGACGTGAGCCCCGCAACGGCTGTGGGCTTGAAATTCTGCCGATTTACGCAGCTATTAAATTAGAGCAGGGTGACTCAAACCTGTAAACTATCTATCAAACGTTGGATGCGCGTCTGTGAACGCAATCAATCAGTCAAACTTGTAGTTACGGGTTTAGACAAGCCAATGGCAACAGAGATTGTCAGAATTACGTCACTGAAAAATGGAGGTGAGATTTTAAAGCCTTACAGATTTTTTACGAATTACGAGTTACGATCGGACCCACCTTTCATATATAATGCAATATTGATAAAGCCATAAATATGATATTCTATCACATGCGAGTTACATTATATGTATTAACACATTGATTGCCGGGATCAATAAAACACGGAAATTAAACATTAAAAAAAATATTTTATATTGCAGATTTGCGGGCTTGAGAATGTTGTGCTATTAGTATTAATACCTAACATCACTTTCCCTTTTATTATATGGACAGTATTGTGTGTATATCAGGCGCCATTGCTTCTTTTCATTCAGTAAATACTTTTCTTCTACTAACTTGTTAACAAGCCCATTTGATGAACTAATATGTCCAATTTCATCTCGTGGGCTTGTCAACAAGTTAGTAGATAGAAAGTACTTGAACTGGAGCATTAATGGTTGCAGAGGAGCAGTGGAGCTCTCCGCCATCTCTGTCTTACTTTGATAGTTGCATGTTTACTCTTTATAAAATAAAAAAGGAACATTTGTAGCATAATAATGGGGTCCTCGGAAATGGATGACAAAAGTAATGCAAAACAAACCTTAGTAAATGGATAAAAACTGGTATTAAAGAACTAAAATTGCTCTCTAATTCAATTAAGGGAGCTGCAACACTTTTATCTAACCCAATAGGTAATTGAAGGACTTTTTTAAATATCTACAACTTAACTTGTTGATTACCCCATTAACCGCATTTCAATAATATTCAGAACTTTCTGATGTCAACGTGTTTCTTCCTATTACTCTTTATGATTAACTTAAGGTACTTCAGACGTTTTCGCCATAATAAAAACTGTCAACCCAAAAATGAATATGCTTAATGACTGGTTAGATACATAGAAAGAGGCAAAAATTGTTTCTTATAATGTCTGTTGGGACTCTTCTACAAAATACATTCAATTGCTACGATTTTCAGATCCGAGCTTACAAGTGGAGATCGCAGGCAAATTTGCTATTCAATTGCCGTCTTTTTGCGAGCTCGGAATGGGTTACAATTGACTGCCGTTCGAAAATGGCGGCCGAACAATTCGTTGCCTACACCACTCTAAAGCCTTTGATCTGTCACTTGCGCAGCGCTAAAACCGCAAATCCTTATTCAGTTGCCCGATTCCCCCAAGTTCGCAAACGTATCCCAACTCGCAAATCACAAATGTAGGACAAAGTCCTACATGTGCTCAGGAGGACCCGCAAGTGCTTTAGAAGCCATTACTTATGCTCCCCTGAATGTCCCTACTGCACTTAACCCCCCCCCCCAAACTCCTAAATGAGATCCCAATGATGCGGGGGTTCCATTCATAGAGTAGTGTATAACCAATTGTTTTCTTGGTGACTATGGTCCCAGCTTCCTTGAGATCATTACCAAGATCCTCCCGTGTAGTTCTGGGCTGATTCCTCACCGTTCTCATGGTCAGTGAAACTCCACGAGGTGAGATCTTGCATGGAGCACCAGACCGAGGGAGACTATAATATAACTTTTTTGAAATGCGTTTTTCTTGTTCTTTTTTTGTTATTCTGTCTCTCACTGTTAAAATACACCGACCATTAAAATTATAGACTGGTCATTTCTTTGTCAGTGGACAAACGATCAAAATCAGCAGGGGATCAAATACTTTTTGCCCCATTGTACGTTAGGGTCATGATTTTAACTTTGCCACTTATTTAGCGCACAGTATGTCTGTAACTTATTGGTACCCTGTTTGCATAATGAAGAAAAAAAAATAAAGTCAACGAGCAAAGTAATAACGTGCATCTTTATGGCATGATGCCAGCACTATAACTCCCCGGGGCGGACACGCTCAATTCTTGAAAACATAAAAATAAGTCAAATTGCAAGTCAAAAAAAGAGGCCACATACTTTGGCAGATATATAGAAAAGTGCAGGATTTCTAGACATTGCATGTCTAATGTTTATTCTGCTGTATTCCTATTTATATGTGACCTCCTGACCTTTTGTAGTTACCCCCTTTTCCTTCCTACTTTGCGCTGTCTCCTTTTTTCTCTGTTTTTCATGCATTATTTGGCCTTAGCTACTTTTATATATTTCTTCCCCTTGCCCCTACTAGATACCCTAAACTGTGGAGGTAATGAATAGATTTAAGAGACATGACATGGAAGATAGAATGTCTGAAGAACGTTGGATTGAAGATTGTGACATTATCCAGAAAACAGCATATATCCCTAAAAGAAAATAAACTAAGAAGACAAACTGGCTGTCTGAGGAGGCTTTGAAAGTAGCCCAGGAAAGAAGGAAAGAGAAAGCTAGTGGAGGTAAGAAAAGATTTGTCCAACTAAATGCAGAATTCCAGAGGAGCAAGAAGAGACAAGGAGACATTCTACAATGAGCGACTTAAAGAAAATGGGGAATCTACAAGTAACTTTTCATGCCAAAGGGATAAAAGACAGAAATGGTAGGGAATTAACAGATCAGATAAAGAAGAGGTGGAAGGAATACACAGAAGATCTATACAGAAAGGATCTTAACAGCATTCATAACCACAACAGTTTGTCCAATGAGCTGCAGCCAAACATTTTGGAAAATGAGGTGAGATGGTCCATTGGAAGCCTTGTTGGTTACAAGGTTGCAGCAGTTGATGGAATACCAGTTGAACTGTTCCAAATCCCACAAGATGATGCTTGCCTTATGCCAACAAATCTGGAAAACTAAACAATGACCAGTAGACTTGAAAAATGCCAATCTACATTTCAATCCCTAAAAAGGCAGTGCCAAAGAATGTTCTAATTATCCAACAATTGCCCTCATTTCACATGCCAGCAAGGTAATGGTTAAGATTCTGCAACCTGGGCTACAATTATACATGGACCTATCAACACACTATAAAACACACATCAGGACACCTGACTTTCTGCAGCCAAGCTACCATCAATACCCTCCCTCCCTGCCCTTCATTCTGTCCCATCTTTTATTATCTACACTCAATCCCCAGGGCAGCAACCCCCTAAAAACATGTCACAAACCTTCCACATTGACCTTCTCATGTGCCCTCTGTAATGCAAGGTCTATTTGTAAAAACATTTTTTTAATTCACAACCTGTTTATTTCCAACTCCTTCAATTTACTCTCTATCACTGATACCTGGCTCACTCCTTCAGAAATCTCTCCCCAATGACACTTTCTTATGTTGGCTTACATTTCCGTCACACACCTAGGCCTGGGAATCAGCAAGGTGGAGGTGTGGGTATATTACTCTCTTCTAGCTGCACATAACTGCATTCCCTCAGTTCTCTCCCTCCAATTCTCATCTTTTGAAGTTCATACTACCCCCCTCTTCTTACCCATCTCTCTGTGAGTTTCTGTGGTCTACCACCTGCCTGTACCAATCTCTCAATTCCTGGATCATTTTGCCACCTGGCTTCCTCACTTCCTCTCTTCCAACATACCTTCTCTTATTCATGCCATTGACACTCCCTCATCCCCTACAAAACTACTTGCACTTATGTCTTCCCTTGGCCTCTCAATGTGCAGTATCCCCAACTCACCGTGATGGCCCCTCCCTTGACCTCATTTTTACATATATCTGCACTATATAATCTCCCCACTTGCTCATTCTTACCACCATCTCCTAGCCTTCAGCTTTACCACACCTTCCACTCTCTGCCCCTCTTCACACCTAGCCACCAGAACCAACAGAAACCTGAAAGCTTGTGATCTTTCCACTGTGCTACAACCCCTCCTTTGTCAGCTCATGGTCCTCACTTGCCCTGACAATGCAACCACATATTACAACTTGACTATAACTTCTGCCCTTGATACTCTTGCTCCCATAAGCAGTGTCAGACGCCCTTGCTCTCACTTACAACCATGGCACACTACACAAACATGCAACATCAAAAGTTGCTCCTGCACTGATGACAGACTATGGAGGAAGTCTCGCACCTCAGCAGACTTCCTCCACTACAAGTTTATTCTACGCTCCTATCACTATACCCTCAATCTTGCCAAACAGAGCTACTTTTCATCACTTATATTCAATTTGGCCTCAAATTCCAAATGTTTATTTGCCACATTCCACACTTTCCGCTGTCCTCCACCACCTCCTGCCCCTTACTGTCTCACGGCCAAAGACTTTGCAAGCCACTTTAATAACAAAATGAAATTATTCATAATGTATTCTCCTCTCAGTGTGACCTTAACTCACTCTCCTCTCAACAAACCAACAACACCCAGCCTTTATCCTTACCCATTCCCTCATCCATAATGGACGCCTTTGATCCTATAACTGGGGATGAAGTCTCCCCTCTCTACCAAACTTATCACAACTTCCACACATCTATTCAAACTTTCCCTTAACACCTTCCATCACCTTTAAAACATGCCATCATTACACCAATACTTAAGAAACCCTCATCTGATCCAGATTCTCCATCTAATTACAGCCCTATCTCTACTTCCTCTGGTTTCTAAACTACTTGAACGTATCATCTGCAATCGCATCTCCCAATTTACTTCCTTAAACTCGCTCTTTGACCTCTTCCAATCTGGCTTCCGGTCTCAAAACTCCACCGAGACAGCTATCACCAAAGTCACTAGTGACTTGCTCACGATCAAGTCAAAGGGCCACTTCTCTATTCTTATTCTCCTGTATCTCTCTGCTGTCTTTGACATCGTTGACCACCCTTTTCATATCCAAATTCTCAACTCTTTTGGCGTCCCTGACACTGCATTTAGTGTCTCCTTCTCTGGCTCCTCTTCGTCGCCTCACCCTCTGAGTGTTGGAGTACCTCAAGGTTCAGTCCACCTTTTCTCCACCTATACTTCTTCGCTTGGTAACCTAATAAATTATTTGGGATATTTGGGATCTATATGCAGGTGTGAGGAATTGACTCTGCTGAGATTCGAACCCTGGTCTGCATGCTTGCTAAACCTTTTCCATACCTGTACACCAGCCTGCCTCTTGCAGATTTGCCTGAGACCTGATACCTTGACTCTAAAAGCAATGAAATCAGTGACAACTCTCTTTAGCTGTGTCTGGTCAGCTGTCCGGTTCTTGGCCTATATAAGGAACTTCCTGTCTCTGTATCCTTGCCAGATTATTGTGTTCCTGAACTCTCTAATCAAGCTTGTTCCTGTTTCTCCTACCTGTTGCTGAACTTGGATCGTTTTTGACTTTGCTGCTTCTCCTTCCCACTGACCTCGGCTTGCCTCACTAAGATTATTATCCTTCTGTTCCTGACTCCCATCTCTGCTTCAGAGCAGACAGCCACTCAAGGCTCAGGGGCTCAACCTCCTGGGTAACGAGTGGCTATCTCTGGCAGGGAGTTTTTGCTGATCTGGCTACTGGACTCCAAACTTTGTACCACCAATATCATAACAGCAGGTGACACCCAAATCTACCTCTCTGTGCCATACTAATTAATTGGAGAATAGAATAGAAGAAATGTGGTTAGATAAGCAACTTCTGAAAAATCAATTAGAAAGGAAATGGTACAAGTAGAAATACAAGCTCTTAAGCAAAAACAACAAAGTATGGAAGATTTCTTGAGAAGGAAAAATATCAGAATCCGAGGAATTTCATTAGACATTGTGATCTAAACTCATATATAATGTGTTTCTTTGACTATTTATTCAAGGATAAACCCCAATCAACTTTTATTATAGAAAAGACCTATAGAGTTCCTCTCCCGAGAAATCTTCCTAGCTCGGTACCTAGAGATTTTATAGTAAGGATTTAGTATATTTCATTTAAAGATTTGATAATGAAAGCAGTTAGAGAGAAAATATTTTTTGAACCTCCATATCAAAACTTATTAGTTTTCTCTGATCTATCCAGTACAACATTGGAAAAAAGAAGAGAATATAGAAACATTACAAAAGCTTTAAGAACAGAAAATATTACATATAGATGGGGCTACCCGGTTAAACTGATTGTTGATATAGACAAACAAAACATTATAATAAATTCCCCTCTAGAAGGTGAGAACTTCCTTGATAAATGGAGAATACAATATGAACCTCTCATTAGATCAGAACCAAATAAAACTAAATCAACTATAGACTGGCAAGGAAAGGTTTTAAAGAGGCGATAGGTTGAAGAGATAGAAAAAGGGAAAGGGAGATTTGATGAAACCGTTGAAGGGGAGGGGGGAGTGAGAGAGGGGTGGAAGTTTTTTTTGCAGATTTAGAGAAACAGGGATTTAGCGATGACAAGTATAGGGGATTTGATTAAAATAGTAAATCATGCACTAAGAATTTATGGTAGGAAGAAGTAGTGAAATTGGTATAAAAGAGTTAGTAGGAATGTAAATAGAATACTATAAATGTTGCACTTATTTTAAATATATCTGACGGATGTAAAATTTCCCCTCTTCCTTTTTCTATCTTTTTTGTATTTTGATAAACTATTCCGGTCATCTAGTCAAGGTTTTTCTCTCAAACCTGACTAGGGAAATCTATATTGTGTGCCAGTATATCCGAAATCTCTACTGTCTAGAGAGATTAATGGGAAATGTATTCCCAAATTTTGTTTGTAAAATGTTTAGTGTGTTTTTGAGGTATATGTTTCTTAAGGAATGATTTTTCTTGTGTATATTGTTGTATGTTTTTTTTTTTTTTTTTTACCTGATGTTGGTAAACAAGAACCTACTGAATTTGCCTAAGAGGAGAGATATTTCACAAGAGGTCTTTCTTTATTTACAATTATGAAAATTAAGATTCTGTCCCAGAATGCTCAAAGCTTGAATTCTCCATATAAAAGGCACGTAGCAATGAAATATTTTGAGAAAGAAAAAGCGGAAAAGTATAAGACAGGAATTTACTGAAATTGATGTACGGGATTGGTATATAATTTGGATCGGTACAATTGACAATCAATATTACACAGTAGTAAATTCTTACGAACCCAACGTAAATCAAAACATATTTATTAATAAATTATTATAGAAGGCTATGAAAAAAAGAAAGGCTTATTAGTTATTTGTGGCGATTTGAATATTTTGTTTTGATCCCATAAAAGATAGAAAATCAATAATAAAGCCTCAACCTGATTCTGAATTAATAAGGAAATCTTTAAATTTGAATAAAACTTTATTAATCCATAACATCTTTGATGTCTGGAGAACGTTACACCCCAATTAATTTGATTACACGTTTTTGCAGGTCGTCATAATACTTACACAAGAATTTATTATTTCTTATTAGATCAGACAACTTTGGAAATGTTAATAACAAAAAAAAATTGACCGATTGGTCAGACCATGCAAGTATAATACTTAATATAGATAAATGCCAATCTACTACTAAAACAAGAAATTTTTTATTGGATTCTACATTATTTAACTCAAAAGCTGTTAGAGATAAACTCAAGAAAGAAATAGATGCTTTTTTTTAGATTAATTGCGTTTCAATAAGTTCTTCAGTATTTGGAATACACATAAAGTAGTGATTAGAGGTTTATTAATCTCATGGGCGGCAGCCAGGAAGAAAGAACGTGGAATGTCATTAAGATATTTATATATAGAACTCAGTAAATTACAACATTTAAATACACTTTCACCTACAAAAGACTTCACAAAACAGATATTACCAAATCAAATGCAAATTTAAAAGATTTTACTTTACAAATAGATAAAAAAATGTGGCTTTCCCAACAAAATCAATACTTTTTTAGTAATAAATCAGGGAAATGTCTTGCTAATGAACTGAATTTTTTCTCTTAACAAAAGAGAAAAGAGTAAATAATGGATCAAAGGGAAACATTTGTTCTAAACCTCATGAAATTTGCTTAGCTTTTACCCGATATTATAACTCTAAAAAACTCTCTTTATAATATAGAAAAAATATGTTTTTCATATAGAAAAAAATATGTTTTCATTAAACCTTCCAGAAAGTTAGTCAAACCATTTTTGGAAAAAATTAAATTACCGAAAATGACAGAAGCTCAACTAGCGATCTTAGAAGCGGAAATAACAGGGAAAAAAATAGAGTATGCTATTAAAAGCTTGAAGCCATTTAAATCTCCCGGACCGGATGGCTTTACAAATATTTATTATAAGATTTTCTCTACCTCGCTAGTTGAGTACTTAAAAAATACATTTAACGAAATTAAAACTTGTGGTGTGGCTCCTGCAGAAATGTTGGAGTCCAGAATTATAAATATTCCAAAACCAGCTAAAGATGAGACTAATCCCAAAAACTATAGACTGATTTCCTTTCTCAACATTGACATCAAGCTTTATGCTAAAACATTTACTTACAAACCTGATCAATTTAGATCAATCAGGATTTGTTCAGAAGAGACAATGTTCTGATAACTCAAGAAAATTGATTCCGCTTACTGTCTTTTTCCAGGTCTAAAAGAATCCCAGTTGTAGCCCTGTCCCTTGATGCTGAGGAGGCTTGTGACATGGTCACCTGGGATTGTCTGGATATAATTCTGGATACATTTGGTTTGGGTAAATTCGGCTCATGAGCTGTAAAAGCATTATACACTAATGTTAGAGCATCGGTATCTAGAATAGGGTTTGATTCCACAGTGTTTCCAATAAGTAAAGGGACTAGACAAGGCTGCCTGTTATCACCTTTACTATCTACTTTGTATATTGAACCGTTAGCAGAATTGATTAGAACCAATAGTCGTATATCTGGTATAACAACGGGACAGCTGCAGAATAAAATTACTCTTTTCACAGATATTGTGATTTCAGTGACAAATCCAGAGATTTCTATAAAATATCTGCTCTCTAATGCTACAGTAACATATCTTGCTATAAATTAAATTCCAATAAAACAAATATATTACATTTCAATCTTCATTTAGTAACTAAAACTAAATTAAAGAAAGGTATAAGTTTGACTGGAACTTTTTTTTTCCAAATCTGAAAGAACTACCTTTACGCAATATGAAGAAAAAAATAATTAAATTACCAAGCAAAGCAATAATGTGGCGCAATGCCAGCAATATAACTGCGCAGGGCGGAAACGCAAGATTCTTGGAAACATAAGACTTTTGTGATAAGTAACATTGCAAAGTCAGATAAATAAGCCACATACTTTGGCAGAAACATAGAAAAGTGTAGAATTTCTAGACTGTGCATGTTCAACATTGGAAATGTGGCCCCCTGTTGTTTTGTAGTTGCCCCCTGCTGTTTTGTAGTTGCCCATCTGCTGTTTTGTAGTTGCCCTCTGTTGTTTTGTAGTTGCCCCCTGCTATTTTGTAGTTGCCCCCTGCTATTTTGTAGTTGCCCCCTGCTATTTTGTAGTTGCCCCCTGCTGTTTCTTAGTTGCCCCCTGATGTTTTGTAGTTGCCCCCTGATGTTTTGTAGTTGCCCCCTGATGTTTTGTAGTTGCCCCCTGATGTTTTGTAGTTGCCCCCCTGTTATTTTGTAGTTGCCCCCTGTTGTTTTGTAGTTGCCCCCCTGTTGTTTTGTAGTTGCCCCCCTGTTGTTTTGTAGTTGCCCCCTGCTGTTTTGTAGTTGCCCCCTGCTGTTTTGTAGTTGCCCCTCTGCTGTTTTGTAGTTGCCCCTCTGCTGTTTTGTAGTTGCCCCCTGCTGTTTTGTAGTTGACCCCCCCTGCTGTTTTGTAGTTGACCCCCCCTGCTGTTTTGTAGTTGACCCCCCCTGCTGTTTTGTAGTTGACGCCCCCTGCTATTTTGTACTTACCCCCTGTTGTTTTGTAGTTGCCCCCTGCTGTTTTGTAGCTGCCCCCTGCTGTTTTGTAGTTGCCCCCTGTTGTTTTGTAGTTGTCCCCCTGCTGTTTTGTAGTTGTCCCCCTGCTGTTTTGTAGTTGTCCCCTGTTGTTTTGTAGTTGTCCCCCTGTTGTTTTGTAGTTGTCCCCCTGCTGTTTTGTAGTTGTCCCCCTGCTGTTTTGTAGTTGTCCCCCTGCTGTTTTGTAGTTGTCCCCCTGCTGTTTTGTAGTTGTCCCTCTGCTGTTTTGTAGTTGTCCCTCTGCTGTTTTGTAGTTGTCCCTCTGCTGTTTTGTAGTTGTCCCTCTGCTGTTTTGTAGTTGTCCCCCTGCTGTTTTGTAGTTGTCCCCCTGCTGTTTTGTAGTTGCCCCCCTGCTGTTTTGTAGTTGACCCCCTGCTGTTTTGTAGTTGACCCCCTGCTGTTTTGTAGTTGACCCCCTGCTGTTTTGTAGTTGACCCCTGCTGTTTTGTAGTTGCCCCCTGCTGTTTTGTAGTTGCCCCTTGTAACGGAGCTGGAACACGCAGTCCAAAATCTTCGCTGGTATACGATAAAATACCCAAGAGGCACTACAGTTTCACCATCCCCGACCTCCCATATTGGACGACACACAATTTGGGAGTCAAATGAATACTGACTTTATTTACCTTTACAGAAATATATATACATCTCTTTGGCCACAGGTAATACCCATGCCCATATTTGGCCACACACAATACACATAAAGAGAACAATAGGGGGGTCACACCTCCCTGGCAACTTTGATACAATCAGACATTGATTCAATTACACTTCTTTGTTCTTATCTGAGAATGAAAACACTGTATACAATAGACTTCCTTTATCTTATGCAGAGTCGCTGTAACAAGATTATCTCCCATGCCAAGTAGCTGTAAATGTCTGGGACAATATTCTGCAGAGCATCAACCAACATACATATATTAGGATCATATTTTAACCATAATAATCATAAAACAGGGTAAAACAGTGATGGGTTCCGTTACACACCTCCCCCGTGACCATAAGCCGGCATACACGGTCTGATCCCAACGGATCTGCTTGGGGATGTCCGGAGGAGTGCTCACAGATCATTTCTCGAGTTCTGTCTGTCTGGACAACCCGTCGGCGTTACCATTTTGTTTCCCTGGGCGATACTGGATGGTGAAATCAAATGGTTGTAGTGCCAAACTCCATCTCAGTAGTCTAGCGTTGTCCCCTGACACCCGGTTTAGCCACACCAACGAGTTGTGATCTGTGAGCAAGGCAAATTGTTGGCCATATAAGTAGGGCTGTAGTTTCTTGAGGGCCCACACCACCGCCAGGCATTCCTTTTCGATGGCGGCATAGCTTACTTCCCTGGGTTGTAGTTTCCGACTTAAGTAAGCGACTGGATGCTCGCCGCCATCGGCCCCAACTTGGCTCAGCACTGCTCCCAATCCAAACATAGAAGCGTCTGTATGAACGAGAAAGCGTTTAGTTGGATCGGGAGCGGCCAGTACAGGAGCATGAATTAGTGCAGATTTCAGTTCTTGGAATGCCTTCTCACACTCTGGGCTCCAGGTCACTACTTTGGGTAAGTTCTTTTTGGTGAGGTCAGTAAGGGGCTTGGCTAGGGCACTATAATCAGGTACAAATTTACGGTAATACCCGGCGGTCCCTAGAAAAGCTAAAACCTGAGTTTTCGTGCGAGGGGTTGGCCACTTAGCTACGGCCTCTATCTTCGTGGGTTCTGGCTTTTGCCGCCCACTACCCACCCTGTGGCCTAAGTACTGCACTTCGGCCATCCCTACGTGGCACTTGCTGGGTTTTAACGTGAGACCTGCCTCCCTGATGCGGTCGAGGATGGCTCTCATATGGGTCAAGTGCTCGTCCCAGGAGTTGCTAAATATTGCTATGTCATCTAAATAGGCGCAAGCATACTCCTGGGATCCGTCCAGTAACCGGTCCACCATCCGCTGAAACGTAGCCGGCGCATTCTTCATCCCGAATGGCATCACCTTGAATTGGTATAGCCCAAACGGGGTGACGAATGCGGACTTTGGGATGGCATCCTCGGCTAGTGGGATCTGCCAGTACCCTTTGCACAAGTCTATTGTGGTGAGGTACTGGCCCCTGGCCATTTTATCTAATAGCTCATCGATTCGGGGCATGGGATAGGCATCTGAAATTGTTTTATCATTAAGTTTCCGGTAGTCGACGCAGAAGCGGGTGGTTCCGTCCCGCTTCGGTACCAGCACTACCGGAGAGGCCCATGGGCTATCTGAGTGTTCTATCACTCCTAGTTGTAACATTTCGTCAATCTCCTTCCGCATATGATCTTTTACGGATTCTGGTATGCGGTAGGGGGGTTTGTCGAAGAGGGTGTTGCCCTGGGGTCTCTACCCTGTGGGTAGCCAGCGGGGTATACCCGGGCTGGTTGGAGAATGTATCCCCTTTTTCCCGGATAAGCTCTAGTATTTGAGCTCGCTCTCTAGTGCTCAGCCTGTCTCCTAGCTGTACTTCCCCTAATTCTGTGTTGGCCCCCCCTTGGGCTAATAGGTCTGGTAGGGGTAGATTATTCGGGTCCTCAGCGGCCGAGGCACATATGGCAGTTACTTCTTCGGTCCGCTCGTGATAGGATTTCAGCATGTTAACGTGGAGCATGCGTCTACCGCCTGCTCCTGTGCATGGGTCAATTGTATAGGTGGTGTCACATACCTGTTCCACCACCTTATAAGGGCCTTGCCAGGAGGCCTGCAGTTTGTCATTTTGAACTGGCTTCAAGATTAACACCTTTTGTCCTATTTGAAAACTGCGGTCTCTGGCTCCCTTATCGTACCATCTGCGCTGACGTTGCTGGGCCGCCTGGAGATTAGACCGTACCGTCTGGATTAGGGTCTCCAAGCGTTCCCTGAACTCTAGTACATATGGGACGATAGGGGTACCGTTACTGGTGACCGTTCCCTCCCAGTGTTCCCTAATGAGGTCTAAGGGACCCCGCACTCTACTTCCGAATAGTAATTCGAATGGCGAGAACCCCGTGGACTCCTGGGGTACCTCTCGGTACGCGAAGAGCAGATGGGGAAGAAACCTTTCCCAGTTCTTCTGGGTATCCATGAAGGTACGGAGCATTTGCTTTAATGTTCCGTTGAACCGTTCACAGAGCCCATTGGACTGGGGGTGATACGCTGAGTTTACAATAGGTTTCACCCCACATGTTCTCCATAACTGATGAGTGACTTCGGCCGTGAATTGGGTACCCCGATCTGAGATAATCTATTTGGGGAACCCCATTCTAGAGAATATCCGGATTAGGGTATCTACTATAGTCTCCGCATGGATATTAGTTAGGGCTACGGCCTCTGGGTACCGGGTGGCATAGTCTACTACGGTTAGAATATACTTCTTCCCTGACGGGCTGGGTTTTGCTAGGGGTCCGATTATATCTACTGCCACTCTGCTGAAGGGCTCATCTATTATGGGTAGGGAGTGCATTTTTGCCTTGTACCGGTCCCCTCTCTTCCCTACTCTCTGGCATGTGTCACAAGTTTGGCAATACTGCCGAATATCTTTGGAGACCCCTGGCCAAAAGAAGTTTTGGGTCAAACGATGCTTCGTCCTACTGACGCCTAGATGTCCTGATAAAGGGATGTCATGGGCAATACGTAGTAATTCTTGCCTGTACTTTCGGGGCACGACTAATTGTGTGAGGGTCACGGGTACAGATCCTGCTACTACCTTCTCAGCATATCTATACAATAATCCTTTCTCCCAAGCGTATCTTTCCCCCTCCAACCCTGCCTGATTCTGTGTAACCCTATCCCGGTATACCTGCAGGGACGGGTCAGTGACTACTTCAGTACCAAACTCTAAGGGGGGAGCCCAGGGGATGAAAGGTGGGTCAGTACTATTACTTACCGGAGCCTCAGAGTGTTCAGAAGATGCGGTGGTGCGGGCCTGCTGCCGTGTTACCACGGGTAGCGCTTCCTGCGCGGGGTGCGGAGAAACATAAGTGGAGGTCAGCTCCCCCAAGTCGTTACCCAGGATGACATCAGCTGGTAAGTCCTGCATGAGGCCCACTTCCACATTCCCCGACCCCGCTCCCCAATCCAAATGTACTTTAGCAGTGGGAATTTTGTAAATCGCCCCCCCTGCCACCCGGACTGCCACATATTCTCCAGTGAGCTGGTGCTTGGGGACTAGGTGATTGCGAACCAGGGTTATGGTGGCCCCAGAATCGCGCAGACCCTGAAGGCGTTTTCCCTCTACGTGTACCCCTTGGCGGTGTCCCTGTCGGTTGTCTGCAGCTGCTTGTACTGGGTTAACCTCGTGGAGGGTGCCCAAAGATTCTTCATTAGACTGGGTCCCGAAGAAAGGTTGTCGAGGCTCACTCTGGTAGCAGTGTACTGCTGCCCGGTTTGCAGGGAAATTGGTTGGAGTATTCCACGTGGAGCGGTTTCTGTTTCTGGGACAGTCTCTTTGCATGTGGCCCTGCTGGTTACACGTGTGGCACCTGGTGAAAGATCGGGCATTGTTGTACCGTGGAGGGGTTTGGTAGTTCCCACCACCCGGACGCAGTGCTGGGGTGGGGGTTAATGGTGGGCGGTCGGTTAGCAGCTCCCAAGATGGACCGTGCCTGTGCCTGCTGTGCCCTCCTGGCATCTTGGTACTCATCTGCCCACCTGGCGGCTTCAGTTAAGATGCGCGGTTTCCGATCTCTCAGCCAGTTTTGTAAATCCGGGGTTAACCCCTGGAAGAATTGCTCCAGTAGCAGTAATTGTAGCATGTCCTCCACTGTGGTTGCTTGTGCGGCTTGTACCCAACCTTTGCCCGCCCTAGTTAAGCGGTGCGCCCACTCCAAGTGAGTATCTTTCTCCGTCTTTCGGCTTTCTCGGAACCGCTGCCGGTATGCCTCCGGGGTAATTGCGTACCTGTCCAGGATCGCCTGCTTTACTTTCTGGTAGTCTCTGCTATCCTCGTCTGGCATGGTGCGGTAGGCTTCTGCTGCCCGGCCCGCTAGCTTACTCACCAACAGGGTTACCTGGTCGGCGGCGTTGATCTCATGTAATTGGCATAATCTCTCAAAGTCATGCAAGTAGCCATCAATGTCTTCGGTCTCCACATAGTTTTTAAAAGCATGGTACGGGAGTTTAGGCTTCCCCGGTACTATGTGTGGTGTGATTAGGGACCCCTCTCTGGACCTCCAGTCTGCCCGCTGCTTTCTCATTATGTATTCGTGGACATCGGACATAATCCTTTCCAAGGTTTCTGTGGGAGGCGTACCTGGGAAATGGGCCAGTCTGCATTGGAGTTCTCTTCCAAACTCCTTCTGTGTGCTGTCCGTAAGAGGTGCTGCAGCAGCTGCCCGGTCTCCCTCCATGAGTTCAACAATAAGGGTAGCTTTGGTTTTATTGCTGGCAATAATTCCCCTTGCTTCCAATAGCTCTTTTAGCGTGGCCCGTTTCAACTTGGTATAGACTGTCTCCATTCACTATCCGTTCGGGTCTATTCACATACCCTTTCCTTTCGGTTCCATACGAAATAGCAAATTTCCCAAATGGCTGTAACTGCCGAACAATGGTCTGCTGTGAGGTTTGAATCCCGTCGCTGCCATCAAATGTAACGGAGCTGGAACACGCAGTCCAAAATCTCCGCTGGTATACGATAAAATACCCAAGAGGCACTACAGTTTCACCATCCCCGACCTCCCATATTGGACGACACACAATTTGGGAGTCAAATGAATACTGACTTTATTTACCTTTACAGAAATATATATACATCTCTTTGGCCACAGGTAATACCCATGCCCATATTTGGCCACACACAATACACATAAAGAGAACAATAGGGGGGTCACACCTCCCTGGCAACTTTGATACAATCAGACAGGGATTCACTTACACTTCTTTGTTCTTATCTGAGAATGAAAACACTGTATACAATAGACTTCCTTTATCTTATGCAGAGTCGCTGTAACAAGATTATCTCCCATGCCAAGTAGCTGTAAATGTCTGGGACAATATTCTGCAGAGCATCAACCAACATACATATATTAGGATCATATTTTAACCATAATAATCATAAAACAGGGTAAAACAGTGATGGGTTCCGTTACACCCCTGTTGTTTTGTAGTTGCCCCCCTGCTGTTATGTAGTTGCCCCCTGCTGTTATGTAGTTGCCCCCTGCTGTTATGTAGTTGCCCCCTGCTGTTATGTAGTTGCCCCTGTTGTTTTGTAGTTGCCCCCTGTTGTTTTGTAGTTGCCCCCCTGTTGTTTTATAGTTGCCCCCCTGTTTTGTAATTGCCCCCCTGTTTTGTAATTGCCCCCCTGCTGTTTTGTAGTTGCCCCCTGCTGTTTTGTAGTTGCCCCCTGCTGTTTTGTAATTGCCCACTGCTGTTTTGTAGTTGCCCCCCTGCTGTTTGTAGTTGCCCACTGCTGTTTGTAGTTGCCCACTGCTGTTTGTAGTTGCCCACTGCTGTTTTGTAGTTGCCCACTGCTGTTTTGTAGTTGCCCACTGCTGTTTTGTAGTTGCCCACTGCTGTTTTGTAGTTGCCCACTGTTGTTTGTAATTGCCCCACTGTTGTTTGTAATTGCCCCCCTGTTGTTTTGTAATTGCCCCCTGCTGTTTTGTAGTTGCCCCCCTGCTGTTTTGTAGTTGCCCCCCTGCTGTTTTGTAGTTGCCCCCTGCTGTTTTGTAGTTGCCCCCCTGCTGTTTTGCCCCTTTCCTATTTCCCTGATTACTTTGGGTGCCTCCTTTGTTTCTTGCCAGCATTATTTGAATGGGATTCTCAGGAATAGATTTCCCTCCAGTGCGTTACACGTCTTATCAATACTCAAATACTTAGAAGGACAAATATACCAACACATTTTATTTAAATGCTTTATTAAATAGACAAGATCTAATATTTGTAAAATCAAGATTAAAAGTTTTTTTAAATACAATGTGAAGAAACCCTGTTCTAGTTTTACATGATTCTAACTAGTTATAGAGCCGCATAAAACTGTAGCTCGTAATGTAGCCTGTTAGACTTATGGCTATTAAATTGGCCTCGTAAAGCAACCTGACGAAGACTTGCGGGGTAGGGAACGAGAAAACCCAACGGGACGTGAGTATTCGACTTTGCGAGCTTGCAAATCCTTTGTCTCTTTCAAGCCCGTAACTGTTATGTTCCAATTGCGCTATTAAATTGCATTGAAATCACTGGCATTCAAGCCAGTAACCCGCAAATAAAGCCTACGAGTGCTAGAGAGGACCCGCAAGGGGGGTAAAGTCCAATACGTAGCACTAAATGCAAATATACACACACTACTGTACTTTTATTAATGAGGTAAGTGATGTTAGGTCTTGGAATTAATAGCACAATATTCTCAAGGTCACAAATCGGCCCAAAAAATACTTTATTTCATGTTTAATTTCAGTGTTATATCAATCAATGTGTTAATACTTATACGTGAACTCGCATGTAATAGAATATCATATTTACAGTTTATCAATATTGCATTATTTTTGGAATGTGGGTCCAATCATAACTCGTAATTGAACCCAGTAAGACTTTGACATCCCATCTACATTTTTCAGTGACCTAATTCTGATGATCTCTGTTGCCATTGGCTCCATCCCAACTTGTAACTACGAGTTAGACTAATTGATCATGTTCGCGGCTGCACATCCAACGTGCAAAAAATGCTTTACAGGTTTGAGTTGCAAGCCCGTAGCTCTCACCCTGCTCTAATTTAATAGCTCGGCAAATCAACAAAATGTAAAGCCCGCAGCCGTTGGGGGTCTCACATTGCACATACAGGCTTGGAATTTAATGTGGCTCATAGTGTCCTAATATAAGGCCCACAAACCTATTTAAACCTCCTAATATAGTTTGAGGCAAACTTTTAATAAACTCACCAGACAGCTCTGTACATGTTTCAGCCTAAGGGTGGTTAATATTGCAACAGCCAAATATTGATTATAGGTCTCTATAGACAAATAACCATACCCGTATTATACAGGAAAGCACAGTACAGTCACTTACGGGACTCTTATGGGTAAGTAGATTCAAGCAAAAACGTTATACTCTTTGTGTGTTATAGATGATGTTTGTCTCCCTAGACATCAGCTCATAACGATTGGTGCGGGACAGATTTATCCTTATTCCTTATCTTTGCACATTAGTATCTGTTAGTTATTAAAACAGTCTCATATTGGTATCTTAGAGTAGGTCAAACTATCTTTTTATTGGCATAACAACCTCTCACCTTTCATTTCAGAGCTACAACTGTTTACTTCTAGCATCTGATGTGCAAAAGCATGCCTGTGCATGCCTAACACGTGTTTCATCACTTCACGTGGCTTTCTCAAAGGGGAGCGATTTATATCTGGAAAACCACAAGAGATGAAACGTATTCAATCACAGTAGTGTGAATACAAAGCTACCATCGTCAGTAGTAACTGGTTGAAATAAAAGAAATTGGAAACATTAATTATGTGGAGCTATAAGAATGAACTCCCATTGAAATCCAATTAATGTAAATAAAAATAAAGAGAAATTATAAATCTGTCCCAAGGAGCATTGTACTGCCTGTAGTGGCGGTAGCTCTGCCTCCCTTTACTCTTAACCCCTTTACGCATTACCCTATTTCTCTTTATTGTCACTCCACATTATGTTCCTGCTCCTCACTCTTTCCTTCTTACCAGTGCAGTGGCTCGACTTAAATGCTCATGGCTAATTGCTGTCTGCTGCTAAAAGTGGTTATTTGACAAAGTGGCAGAATCAGCTTTCTCTCCCTTCCTCCATGTCTCACACCATTTCTCATTCCTATTTTAGTGCCTATTGCATTCACCATCCTGGCCGCTCTGCTCTGGGACAACACTGAGAGTTTGCTACAGATCTGAGGTATGAAAAGGAAAATGGAATCTCACCCATCTCAGGATCCAGTGTCATTATTAATATTAATGAATGCCTGTTCTTATTTTTTTTCGGACGTAGTAAATGTCTTGCTATATTGCAATCCCTTACAGTTTGTTGTAACATCTGACTAACCCCTGTTTTCTCTGTTTCCAACTCTACTCCCATTTTATGACCTGCATTACTTTAAAAACTCCTCCTTTCACCATGTATCCATTGTTGTCTCTCTCTCGCTCTCTCCTTTCTCTCCCTTCCTCCGTGTCTCTCTCACACCATTTCTCATTCCTATTTTAGTGCCTATTGCAATCACCATCCTGACCTCTCTGCTCTGGGCAACACTAAGAGCACTTCCCTCTATCTCTGTCCCTCACCAACCCACCCCTAATCAGATTCAATTTATAGAACCATGAAATCACCTGACCTCCCTACTTTCAGATTATATTATCTCACTCCTACGGTTCAGACAACTTATTTCATACAAGAGCCTCTCACCTAAGATCACTACCCTTTTCCACTACATAAAAATCTTTCTAACTTTCACTTACTTCCTGACCCTTTTTTTCCTTATTTGTTATTTGTTATTTATTCTTATTTGTTTCATGTCTTTCTGAAAAGATATTAAAGCTCAAAACATGGCCCTCCATTTTCTGAATTTGTTAATATTGTGTTTTCCTTGTTCTTATAACTTGTACACAATATGTTGGCGTGATAATATATTATTAATAATAATAATAATAATAATCAACTTACTCCTTTGAAGAACTACACAAATAAAGCTATGGGTTGGGATACAGTAAAGGGAAAGGAGATATAGTAACTGATGCATGGAGAACAGCATAAAACATAGCATGCCCCTTTAATGAGATGGCAAAATCAAGGAAAAAGACATTTAACTAGTGTAAGAAATGCCAAATAAATTAGCTGCCTCAAAAATACATTCCGTTGAATTTATTTACTTTAAGAAATATTGAATTTGGAAATTTCTTCCAGGAAGGGGAGTGTTGGCAGAACAATAAAAAGAAAATGAGTATTACAGATCAATTATGAAAAATACTATGGCATGGGTGACATTTTTAGTTGTCCTCCAAGTATTATCAAAAGCATTTATGTGGCCAGGGACACTAAAGATAGATACTGTAAGATGTTGAGATAAACTACCGTGATCAGTAATATAAAGCCCAACATGGTAGAGAGATTGCTAGAGTCATACACCTACCATATTCACTTTTACCTTGTCCCTCACACAATAAAAAAAAAAAATTTGGGATGAATCGGGTCACAGTCACTTTTATTAATTAACTGTCAACATGACAGAACACATTACTGGTCACATGACCAACCTCAAGGTTCATGCATCAGCTACCAGGTAGACCCCCACATGTATTGACCAGTGAGAGGCATCCTTTTGCCCTAATCTTAAATTGACTAAGTTCATGGCCATAGGGGCAGCACTTAAGTCATCATGGAACCCAGGTTCCTCAATGCTACTCTTATCTATCCTCCTGGAAGAAAAAAAAACTGGCCTCTGTAGCTGTGACAAAGAATCGTACATAGTGTGTTAAACACAATATAAAAAACTAAAAGAAGGGTGGGCAGGATGGGAATTTAACTACCTCCAGCTAACGTAGATGAATTCTGATGATGTGGAGGGGAGCTGCACCTAAAGGGAAGTGATGAAGGTGGCTGGGGCAGCTCCTTATAACACCTCCTAATTCTGCCTACTCCCTGTTCTTTGCTCCCCCTCCCTGCTTAGGTCATGCCACCTTCCCTCAATTTTATTCCTCCAGAGGTCACTGTCTTTAGGGTGGGCTTTACAAACCTGCTGACACATATAGAGAACTTTAGTAAGAAGAGCAATTCATTTGGTCAATGCTAATTGTATACTAAAAAGTGCCTTCCGAATATAACCTTAGTTCCAACCGGTGATATACGCTAACCAGTCTGTATCTTCAATGGCTCCATCACTAACGAGTTGTCATGAGATTGACCAATAGCATTCCTGTTCAGAGCAGAGCAACATATGGACATTGGCTACTTATCTTGCATGAGGATATATATGAATATGAGTGAATATGTAGCCAAGTAGTGCAGTAACCTGTGTCTGCTGTGGGCCATTTGTGATCAGGTAGTGAAACAAGCTGTCTCTCATATCTAAGGAACTCCTGTGGGACATTTGTGGTCATGTAGTGAAATGAGATGCATCTCATATCTGAGGACCTCTTGTAGGACATTTGTGGTCAGGTCATAAAATGAGACGTACCTCATATCTGAGAACCTCCTATGGGACATTTGTAAATGCATTATAGAAGGATCTGTATTTCATATAGAAATTATCAATTATTCTACTGTCCTCTTTCACTCTTTGCTGAACCATAAATGGTGACAAAGTGTATAATGTGGTGTCTGTAATTGTAGGGCACAGTTTGTACCGTGACAATATAGGGTCAATATAATATAAGGATATATGTTGGTAGGGATGTAAAGTAAAATTTCAGCTCAAGGGCAAAGAAAAGACGGCTTGCTTCGTGTAACTATAAGATTATATTGATCATTTAACAAATTGCTAAACACAGAAACATAGATTCAGGGCAGAGAAGAGCCCAATAGTCCATTTAGTCTACCATTACAATGGCTTATCACATATAATAATTGTCAAACTGTGATCTGTCGTCTCACACTTGCGAGCAGTGCGAAGTGAGGCGAGCCGTTGAGGCAAAGACAGTACACGACGGCAAAGACAGTAACACTTACACCAACAACGGCACGGATGCGGGACTTTGAAAATAAAACAAATGCCAATCAGCGCACGCCACACAAACATTCAGCGGACACACAGAGGAGAAAGACACAGGGAAGGGACGGGGGAGATGGTGGAAAGAGACACATGGCATCCCAAGCACAAAACTTGCAGGTTAATGAACCTTACAATGAGCAGCCCGTACAGTAGGCGGGAGGAAACGGTTGCGATGAGCACCAAAGGTGCTCAGAGAAGCAAAAGCCTCACATTGTGTGGCAAACAACATTGCCTGGCTTACAATTTTATTGTCGTAATTTTTTGACGGGCAATTCGCTAGTTAATAACAATTTTTTAATGAGAGGGAAGTGCAGGAACAGCTGGCCGCAACTGGCTACGGCAATGCAATATATATAATGTAATTGTTTTTTTATTTATTAAGATTTTTTGATATTAAAAAGATGTGATGACTTTATTTATAACTTCAATTAGTAAAGATGGTGTTAAAAGTAAATTTTGCGTTAAAATACAATATATTTATAGACAATGCATAAGAGTGTGTGTTCCTAGGTAACGTGGCTTTGTGATGTGTATTAACCCCTTGAGTACTGGGTTGTGTGTTACCCTGTATTTTGTATCATAAACCAGGCTTAATACTACCATATTACATTTTCTAATTACTCATATGTTGATATTGAATTGTTAAGTGTCAAATACTGTGAAATGTCATCTTTTTGTAGTGCTGCTTGTGCTATACTGTCACTTTTTTCAGATGCGAGTGGTATTTGGTACAAGTAAATCTTTCTTCTGCTTTTTGCAGTTATGGCAGTGCCCTGATTTGCGAGTGATCCGTAAAATCTTATTAGCATAGGGTTTGGGTGTCAGAGTGTCTGGGAGTAACTCGCAATTTATTGTCAGTGCAAAACTGAATGGAGATTTATGTCTTGTTTTTTGTCTGTATCGTGAAGTTCACTCGGAGCAGTGACCCGTAGGTATCTCAATGTTTTAGGTATGAGGGATTAGTATAGCTAGATAGGGTTTACTCTGTAGCTAGGGCACTCGTAAGGGCTTTTTCAGGGATTAGCATAGGGCCCATATTTATCATCTGCTTTTTCCTGGTCACTAATTATCAGACTGTGTCACATTGTAATGTTCCTATAGCTTCCTTCCTGGCCTTCTTCCAATTAATATATGTATACTCATGATTAGGGTTAGTCTTACTCTCCTTTACATATAACTTGCCATTTTCTATGTTAGCCAGTCTAATAGCCCTTTTGCTGCCTTGGTGATTTCCTTGTATTCCTGTAAAGCAGTCTCTGTCCCCTCTTGTGTGTATAATATAAATGCCTGTTTTTTACTCTGTATCTTGATCTTTAAATCATTGTTAAGCCACTTTGGATGGGATTTACTCCTTTTACTTTTATTCCCACACGGTACATGCCGAAGTGTATGTATATTTAGTAAGGATTTGAATGTTGTCCATTTATGGTGAGTATTTTTATCCATCAGTTCTTTGTCCCAGTCTATACTTTGTATTGCTGCCCTTAGACAGTTAAAATCTTAAATTAAGAGTTTTTGTTGGCCCCTTACAGTTATGTTTTTTTTAATTAAATCTCAAATGAGACTGTGTTGTGATCACTGTTTCCCAAAGGTTGCCCTATTCCAACATTTGATACTATATCAATATTATTTGTGATGGATAAATCCAAGATGGCGTCATTTCTAGTAGGTTCTTGTATTATCTGAACTGCTGGTTTCACTCATCCAGTTTATTTCAGTTATAGTTATAATCTCCCATTATTAAAACTTGTCGATACTCAGCTGCATTTCCTCACTTTCAATTATATTTGGGGGTTTATAGCATACTCCTACCTGCTAATAATTCTAGCTCTCCCATTTTTCCTGGCAAGCTTCTGGCATTAGCAAGCATACACCTTATGTTATGAGTCTGTAGTTCTGAAGTGCCTGCCGCTGTACTTGAGTTACTTAGTACTACCTCCCTATTGACTATACTACCCCTCCCCCATCTCCTCCCCCATGACTAGTTAATTAATTCCTTATACCCTCTATACTTTCTACCTCAATACTTATATCTAGTCCCTCCCCCCCACGTACTAGTTTAAAAACTCCCCCAGTCTTTCTACCATCCTATCCCCTAGCACAAAAGCGCCCTAATCACTAAGGTGGAATCCATCCCTGCTATAGAGATTGTACCCAAGTGAGAATTCAGCCCAGTGCTCTAAAAACCCAAACCCCTCCTTAGTGAACCCCTTTTTTAGCCACGCATTAACCTCCCTAAGCTCCTTCTGTCTCCCTGGGCTAGCACGTGGCACTGATAGTATCTCAGAAAATACTACCTTGGAGGTCCTTGCTTTAAGCTTATTCCCTAAAATCATTCTTCAGGACACTCCATCTTCCCCTAACTTTGTCATTGGTATCAATATGTAACAAGACCGCTGGTTCATTTCCAGCCCTACACAATAATTTATCTACCCGATCCACAACATGACGAACCCGAGCACCCGGGAGACAGCAAACTGTCCGATTGCTGGGATCTGGGTGACAAATCACCCTGTCTACCTTACTAATAATAGAGTCCCATACAACCAAAACCTGTCTCTTGCTCTGCCTATTCTGCCCTCCCTCTCCTCCAGTAGAGCTGTTCTCCCGGCTGTTAGAGGGAACAGCTCTATCTGGCATTGCCATTCCTGAATGGACATCCCCAACAGTTTCACTCAATCTGGAAAATCTGTTGGTGTTTGCCAACTCAGAACTGGCCTGCCTCCTCCTGTTCCCCCTGATTCCCCTTCTAACTGTAGACCAATACAATTTAGGATTACAATGATTCAGGTCACATGTATTGAGACAGCTGTCAATAAGAAGCAGCTAATAGACCATCATTGCATCAGCGGTGACTTGTACAACAACATGACCAAGTGCGCCTTTCTGACATCACAGGCTGACTCAATTTGGATCATGAGTTTTAAGTTATATAAATTATTTTTAAGCTATATGGAATATTCCTGGGTGTTACTAGGTATATAATATCTCTGTCTATCTATTTACTTTGATGTACTTTATTTTATTAGTGATTTTAAGCCTAAAACCAAACAAATAGTCACTGTATGAGGATATTATATATATAGTAACGTCCTGGAACTTTCCAAATCCCTTTAAACTTCTATGGTATCAAAAATAATATGAGATTTAACTGCTATTTATTTTTAAACATAATGAACTGTACCCTAATATGTTACTAATAAACATGAAACATTTTAGAATCCCTTTTTTGAATTATTTTGACAGATACAGTATTTCAGGTGAGGTTTGTCTGGGGATGTATAAAGTTGCATTATGACCTATAGCCCGATCGTGTAGGCCCCGGAAACATTGAACATCTGTGGTTTCTGTACTATGATAAAGGGGGGATAATATTCCCCTTATAAATGAACTACTGAGTGGTCTTCCAATTATATAGATGCATTATAACCCAGGGGTGGATTTACCGGGCCCCAGTGCTTTTATTTATTTATTTATTTTTTATTTATTTAAACTTAGTTTTTTTGTAGTGTGGGGCTGGTACATCGGGGGGCTGTTGGGCCCACTTTACTCCAGAAAAATACATTTAAATCCATATATATATATACTTTAGCTTTACCTTCATACCTAGGATCAGAACACGTCTCCATCTCTCATAACAGACCCTGCCTCTGACCTGGAACGTCTTTTCTCTGCTAAGGTGATCATCTCATCCGCTACAATGATTTCAAAGCTACACTTGCAGCTCTATTAAATTCCCCCAACGTAAAAACTTGTAGCCCGTAATGGAGCCCGATAGACTTACGGCTATTAAATTGGCCTCGTACAGCTAGCCGCAAACGATCTACGGGATACAGGCGGAAAAACCCTACGGGATGTCGGAATCGGAACTCCAATGCCGCAAAACATTTGATCTGTCAATCTCGTAAATGTTACGTTCACAAATCTCTATTAAATTGCTACAAATCCACTGGCGTTCAAACCCATAACCCGCAAATGGAGCCAAAAAGCCTACGGGTACTAGAGAAGACCCGCAAGGGGGTTAACGTCCTATCCGTAGCCCTGTAAATGCAAATATAAACACACTACTGTACTATAAGGGAAAGTGATGTTGGGTATTAATATTAATAGCACAACATCCCCGAGCTCGCAAATATGCAAAATAAAATATATTTTTTTATGTTTAATTTCCGCTGTAAATCGATCCCAGCAATCAATGTGTTAATACATATAATGGAACTTGCATGGACTAGAATATAATATTTACTGATTTATTAATATTGCATTACTTCTGGAATGCGGGTCCGATCGTAACTCGTAATAAAGACCCATAAGGGATTGAAATATAATCTCCATTTTTCAGTGATGTAATGATGATGATCTCTTTTACCACTGGCTCCGTCTAAATCTGTAACTATGGGTTTGACTTATTGATCATGTTCATGGCCGCACATGCAACGTGCGCAAGAATGGTTTACGGGTTGGTGCCTCCGGCCCTTTGGTCGCGGCATGGTTGAATGTAATAGCTTTGTGACTCCACCAAATGTAACATTTAAAATTACCCTTAGACTATTACATTTATTCAGTTTACTCAATTTACTAGACTGCTCTGTTTAATGAACAGCCATTCCATCTCTGTCTGTTTAACCATACCCAGCCCCCATTTGCTGGCCCCTCCCACTATACTGCCCCCGCCCACTATACCACCCCCTCCGACTAATCCACCCCCTCCCACTATACTGCCCCCTGACACTATACTGCCCCCTGACACTATACCGCCCCCTCCCACTATACTGCCCCCTCCCACTATACTGCCCCCTCCCACTATACTGCCCCTGACACTATACTGCCCCCTGACACTATACCACCCCCTCCCACTACACTGCCCCCTGACACTATACTGCCCCCTGACACTATACCACCCCCTCCCACTACACTGCCCCCTGACACTATACTGCCCCCTGTGTATTCCTTTCATAGTCTCTTTACTCACTCACTAACCCCCTTTACCTTCATATCTAGGATCAGAACACATCTCTCCATCTCCTACCTAACAGACCCAGCCTCTGACCTGGAACGACTTCCACCCTGCCTATAATTCCCACCCACTCCCCTGACTTTCCCATTTGCAGGTTATTTCATCTGACCACTAGGGGCATATAACATATTGCATATTAGAACCTTTCATCTCAAATGACTCTATCTGATCCGTTAATGAAAAATACCCTTTATAACTCTACAAACCTTCCTACCTAAGCAAACTTCCTTCCTGACCCTTGCTATTCCCTTTAGATTGTAAATAGCCAGTTTCTAATCTTGTAAGACGCTTTGTAAAAAATACTTTCTTCAATGATTTTAAGCTCAAAACAGAGCCCTCTTTCTTCTACAGTTTCTTATTGTATTTTCTACAGATTGTTAATTTCGTATTTTCCTTGTTCTTATCCCCTGTACACCGCTATGGAATATGTTGGCGGGTTACAAATAAACGTTAATAATAATAATAATATAGCTGTACAACTCTGCATCCTACTGACCAGCACATGTGGGCTTCATGGGGGGCACCATCTGAGGGTTACAACTCAATGCATTTGTCCCAAACCCTTTCTTTATACGTTGGGTTGTTTCCATAGAATATTTTTGGCTTTTCAGAGATTATCTTGTTTTTGGCCGGGCCCTCTTACAGATTAAGGTGTCTCACTTTTCTGAAGAATTGAGGTAGGCCTGGACCAGAGCCAGGTATTCCCAGATCATTGTACCATGAACACAGGATCAAAGGAGCCCAAAGGAAGTGATTTGTCATCCCTTGTTACACATACCGGTATTTATTCATTCGCTGCCAGCCGACCTGTCCAACCAGTGATTACTAATATGTTCTGGAGAAGCTCTGTGGGCGTAAGGACAATGTGGTGACTACAGGTGAGAGACTTTCATTTCATCTAGTATGTCCAAAAATGTGAAATATGTCAAACCACAAATATAGCAAAACAAGAGATATGAAGTCAAATAATTCAGGGGTGGAAGCAGTGATAGAGCTACTGAATGGAGGGACATTGTGGAAATTATTTTTTTTGATTTGCCCCCTCTATTGCCAACTCATTATATAATTATTCAATTGCTTTATATATATATATATATATATATATATCATTTTTTTATATATATCATTTTTTTTAAAATTTCTGTAGTGTAGGGTTAATACATATCATTAAACTAGCATGGACTACAGATTTTTTTAGATTGCAACATTTTTGGATAGCGAGTCCGATCGTAAATCGGACATCTAAACACTAACTGATTGACGTTTAACCTCCATGTTCTACTGATATCATGATAACGGTCTCATTTACTATTGGCTGTTTCTAAATCGGTAGTTACGGGCATGCATAATTGATCATGATCATGCTCTGAAATGCTACTTACGGGTGCATGGTTTACGGTTTAGGCTTTCGGCCAGGTAGCTGCGGGCTTGTTCAATTTAATCACTCTGTAACTGTTGGAATTTAATAATGGCCAAAGTTTTAGAAGCGGCATTGAAGTTGATGCCCTCCAACACTAGATATTATTGGTAATCGATAACATGAAATCCTCTTGTATGAACTTGATGGAGCTTCTCCAAAGAGAGCCCTCCAACGTTTCACCACCACATTAGTTTGGGGTATCACCATAAACAATATATACTGTGTCCTTCACGTACGTCTCGATTGGGTCATTTCCAGGAAATTTCTACACACAAACATTAAGTAATCCAAAACACTCATCTCATAATGATTTCTTAATGACTTTGTGCCCGGAGCAAAAAACAATTATGGATTATTTTTCATGAATTAATCTGTTTCACAGACAGTTCAGCCAAACCTCTACCAGGGCGGGTCTGAAGGTAGAAGCTCACAGTGGGGTGGAGCGTCTTAGTGTCACCGTGAGCTGTAGTCTGAAGGTGCTGTCCCAGTGCCAGGGAGGTGTTCTGTTATATTCTCAGCGAAATCTAAAATTATGTCTGTCACGTCCAACAAGAAGAGAAACTAATGACGTCCGCATTTTTATCAAAGATTATCTAAGCTGTCTCAGATACTACATAAATGAGAACCCCCAACTCACCTTTAGATTTAATGGAGTTAATCGATAGCACTGACAACACTTTGCGCCTCTCACCCCCTAACATTACCTCATCATACATGGCAGGATTTATAATTAGGTGAATAAGGCAGCCGCCTAGGGGTGCCTCCCTGGGAGGAGCACCTCATTGGCATACCAATATATTTACATTTGAATTTGTTTATCTTTCACATATTGGGTGTATCTTGCCTTTTCCTGTAAAATAAATTAAACTTTTTATTGTTGAATAAGCAAGACTGATATTTGCCTATGTTATGTTTTGTTTGCCCCTGTATCTATTTCAATACCCCCTTTTCCAGCACACTGTTTTCTTTTCCATTAGAGAGAGGGTACATTTCAAGGGTTTTACATATGTATCAGTACTAAATTATTTTACACTACTGCCCGTAAAATAAAAAAAACATCGAAAAAGATGGAATTGACAGAGCTCTTAAAAAAGGAAATAATAGAATAAGTGTATAGAATAAAATATGCTTGTACCAACAGCATGCTACCTGTTACTTTAGCTGCCACCATGAGATAATTACATTAAAATATTAATTAACTAGGAAATTGCCCGTCAAAAATGATGGGAGTAAAATTGTAAGGCTAGCAATGCTGCTTGACACACAATGCGAGGCTATGGGCCCTCTGAGCACCTTCGGCGCTCATTGCAAGCCTCTGCCCCTGTGTAGTTTATAGGCCTTGCGCTTGAGTGTTACTGTCTTGTGTTAAATGTTAGTGTCTTGGAGAAAACTGGCTTTCCTTAAGTGTTACTGCTTAGGGCTATTTTTTTCTACTTTTACGTCCTTGGGCCTTGTTTGTTTTAAGTTTTTTTGGCAGCCATTTTTTTGCTCGCTTAGCCGATTTTCGGTCGTGAAAACAGCAAATATGCATAAAATGAACTTGCAACCTGACTCCCAGGCTCCCTGCCTCTGCCGCTGTGGGGTGTGAGTGAATTTGAGGCATATTTGTTGTTTCTTTTATTTCTTTACAGTTCTGTGGTTCGGCTGTTAAAGTCGTAATTTTCCGAGTCCGGCGTGGTCGACGGCTCGCCTCGTTTGGCGAGGCTTGCAGTGTGACCAACATAGCGTTCCCCACACTGACAACTACTGTATATATATGATAAATAGGATGTACATGTAATTATATTATAAAAAAAGTTACTTGTGTGTGGATAATGCAATTTAGACCAACAACTGCTGGTGAAGGAACATGGTGGTAGGGAAACAGGAATGCAAAGAAGCTAGTGCCCCAGGGGTGGCTAAGGACTTTGTGGTCTAGGGGCAACAGATATATAAGTCCAGTCCTGCCTACCGGGCTTCTCGTGAGCAGCGGCTACTCTTTGGACTTCCTTTCCTTACTCCTTTAGACTCTCCTCTAGTCTTCAGATATTGAGATGTTCTATGGACACCCGGCTGTTCACCACCCAGGCTGTCTGTTCTGGTTCCCTTCAGTCCCTCCAACTCATGTCACTACCACTCCTATCACATTTTAGATTGAGAGCAGTATTATTAATATTATTATTATCTTTTAATTGTATAGCACCTATATATTTAATCTTCTCCTATTCTACCCCTAGCACTACAGGATCTGCTGGCATGGAGGGAGAGGGTCTTTTCAGATAATTAAGCTTAAACTAATTGCAACTGAGACTTTTTCTGTTCTTTATTTCTATACCAAACCTTCCGGATCTCTCTTGGAAGGATAGCTCCTGCTTTAAGTTAGCTGCCCATCCCTCGCAGTGTGTTAAATGTCCATCTTTTGAAGGCAAGTCCCAAATTTAAGGCCAAGCCCCTGTTGCCAGACTTGAAGATGTCTCACTTTCTCTGGTTCCTTTGGTTGGTTTCTCCCAATGTCCAGGAGTAAGACAGAAGTCTAGATTGTAAGTGCTTTGGCGAGGGGTCTTGGGGTAGGAAAATTAAGAGGTGCCAGTGGCTATGGGGGGGGGGGGGGGCGGGGTCTTCGGGGAGAAGGGAGCTGCATTATTAAGAGTTCTTTTTTGGTGGGGGAGAGGATGGGGTGGCCCAAATGATTTTCTTTTATTTGCACTTGGACCCTCACTATCTCTGCCACTGGTTTTAAATTAAAAATAATTGTGCCCATTATATTTGGCCCCTTCCTGCCATACTGTTCCTTCTCCGTATGTTATTTGTTTTTGGCAGTACGCGGCCAGGTGGAGCTTTTCCTGACTTGCGGGCTCCTTCTTTGGTCGAAGTTTACTCCCTCTAAGCCCAGCCTCGGCTCCCTTTCTTTTTGTGTGACTCCCAGGGAAGCGGGTGTGTAGGGCGAGCAGACGGCCATATTACTGTTTACTGAATACTCACTTGAAGAACTCAGTGTATTAAACTGGTATCTAAGGGTGAACTAACATTAATAATGAATTAAATAACACATCCACAGAATTTGGAAAACAAAAAGGGAAATATTATATTAAATCAAATTATACTTTATTATCTCTGCCAGTTTAGACCCTTTAAAGGGACACTGTAACAAAGCTATTTTCAATCTCAAGATAAAGTAGTTAATATGTGATTAAAGCCATAATTGCCTCTCTCAAAAGTTTTAAATATTTCCCTCACTTTTTAATTGTTCATTAGCTCACCTCTAGAGAGATTAATGTTTCAGTGTCTCTGCCTGTTTCATTCCCTAATGCATAATAATATATTGCACTTATTTCACTATTTAGCAGTGAGGGTGGTATTAATGCCATCAGCAAAAACACTATCTCGTTCTGTCCGGGTCACATTTTTTCTGTATATAATTTATGTTTAATGCCGTCAAATATCACTGACAAATATAAATATGTATCTTGTTCTATCCCACGCTCCTGAGCTGTGAGCGTAGAGCGCCTGAGGATGCGCCGCAGGCTCTGAACATTCCTGTAAGAAATCAAACATATATAAACATTTTTTTTTACTCCTTGCAGATCTGTTTCTCTTCACCTCCTATTAGGTGTTAAGTCAATGTGAGCGGATCTGCCCAGGAGGTTGCCATAATAGGGATCTTTTGCCTCTTTGCTTCCAGTGGTTACTGCTGGCAAATGGCATAGTCTTAGACCATAGTAAGAGACTTGAACGCGTCTGCCCAAAAAAATCCCTTTAAAATGAAATGATAACTTTTACTAATATGCATAACGAGAACCCAAATGTGCGCTCTTATTAATTTATCACAACTACACTGGAAACAGTAGAGACGGAGGGTCCACAGACCCTAAGAAAGTTCATCCCAGATTTAGGATTTATCTTATTCAATGTTGCAATAATTAAGCTAAAATATGGAGGGACCCGGTGCAAAAAAATAGGGCCTCCCCTCACTCAATATATATATTAACAGGGGTGTGTAGACTTTTTATATCCACTGAATATATATATATACTAGCGTATTGCCCGTCAAAAAATGACGGCAATGAGATGTGTATGTTTGGAAAGTTGTTTAGTTATTAATATACATCTGGAATTGTAAGGTAGCTAATGTTGTTTTGTGTGTACTACTGAAATCTATAATACATTAATAAATGAATATACTTTACCTATTTTTATGCATTGTGTTGAAGAGCTGGCAATCTGTTTTCATGTTGCTGGAGCATTAGTGGTGTGGAGCTGCTGTGTAAGCGTGCTGAATGTGTGCAGTGTAATAGTGTGCGTGCGCGAGACCAAACCGTTAGCGTAGTTGTGTACTTCCGCATTATGGTAAAATGGCGGGTAATGTGTGGTATGCGTCTTAGCGGATTATCAGTACGTGTTTTCCGTGGTTATAGTGCTGTAGCCTCGTTTTCGTTTTGTTCGGCCGGCATTTTTTCTGTCGCTTTGAGATTTTTAGTGTCTAAACTCTTTTATTTTGAGCTAAATGAAGGTGTAACTTTGTTTTTTGAGTTCGTGGATGCTCCCTCTTGCTGTCGGTAAGCTTTTAATGTATGTGCTGTGTGGATTTATTGTGTTTGTATTTTTTTGTCATGTTTGCGAGTTGTGGCTGTATTTTTTTGCTATGGTTTAACGTCTTGCTTCACTATGCGAGGCTCGCCTGCAATGAGCGCCTGCGGCGCTCATTGCCAAAGTACTACAGTTTAACGGCTCGCCTGGCGCCTGCGGTGCTCAACGCTAAGCCCACTAAAGTACTACGGTTTAACGGTAAATATGGTAAAACGGTAAAATGACGGTCAATAAAAATTAAATGTTGTGAAATTTGTTTGCAACACAAAATGACGCTACATTTGTCCCTTTTTTTTTTCTTAAAATAAATACACATTTTTTTTTTTTACTTTTTTTTTTTTTTACCATTTAACTTATATTTAATCAAAAGCGTTGTTTTCATTTTTTCATTTTTTTCGACCATTTTTTTCTCGCTTAGCCGATTTTCGATCTTTGTAACTCGTCTAAATCGATGTAAATTGCAAGTTCCAACTCACTCCCAAGACGTCCTGCCTGGTTCCCCATGCTGTAAGGTGACCTTTTTTTTTTATTTTTTAGTGTGTATTAGTGTTTTTTTTATTGTTTTGGTTCCTCCGCTTATCTCGTAATTTTTTTTCATCTCGTATTTTTTTTTCTAAGTCCTGCGTCTTGTGTAAAAAGTGCTACGGTTTTAACGGCTCGCCTCGCTACGCGAGGCTCGCCTGCAAAGACCGCCTGCGGCGCTCATTGCCAAAGTGCTACAGTTTAACAGCTCGCCTCACTATGTGAGGCTCGCCTGCAATGAGCGCCTGCGGCGCTCATTGCCAAAGTGCTACGGTTTAACGGCTCGCCTCGCTGGGCGAAGCTCGCCAGGCGATGAGCGCCTGCGGCGCTCATCGCAAAGTCGTACGATTGGCGATTGGCTCATCGCTAAGTTGTACAACGAATCGTAGTTGGACAATTATAATATGTGATATAAATAGGTAGATATGAAGAGTGTGGTAGCCGTGAGTGTCTAGTAATCTAGATGAATAATTAGAGTATTGCAGTATATAGTGATATCTTTTTTATTAGACAAACATATTCATAGTTTTCATGGCTAGCTAGTCATGAAAACTATGAATATTTTTGTCCAATAAAATAAGGTTTACTCTAAATATTCATTTAGAAGATATATAGACAGATAGATAGATATTATTATTATAGTTTATTTGTAACGCGCCAACATATTCCATAGCACTATACATGTTGTTGTTTAGTCATTCAGTCGCGTCCGAGTCTCTGTGACTCTATGGACCACAGCACGCCAGGTGCATCTCTCAGTCACTGTCCCTCTGGGCTCCATCAAGTTCAGTTTCATTGCTTCAGTGACCTCATCTATCCATCTCCACCTCTGTCGTCCCCTTCTTCTTGTACCTTCAACCTTTCCCAGCATCAGAGTCTTCTCTAGGGAATCCTGTCTGCTCATGGTATGGCCAAAATATTTGAGATTCAGCCCCATGATCATACCTCCTAGTGAACAGTTTGTCTTGATTTCCTGAAGTATTGATTTACAGTGGATATAAAAAGTCTACACACCCCTGATAAAATGTCAGGTTTCTGTGCTGTAAAAAAAGGAGACAAAGATAAACCATTTCAGAACTTTTTCCACCTTTAATGTGACCTATAAACTGTACAACTCAATTGAAAAACAAACTGAAATCTTTTAGGTGGAGGAAAAGAAAAAAATAAAATAAAAATAATGTGTTGCATAAGTCCTGCACCCACCTTTATAAACTGGGGATGTAGCTGTGTTCAATTAAGCAATCACATTCCAAATCGTGTTAAATAGGAAGCCAGCATACACCTCGCCATCATTTAAAGTGCCTCTGATTACACCCCAAAATAAAGTTCCAGCTGCCTCTAATTGGTCTTTCTGAAATTTTCTCTAGTCTTATCCCACAGCAAAGCCATGGTCCCACAGTGAGCTTCCAAGCATCAGAGGGATCTAACTTGTTAAAAGGTACTCAGTCAGGAGAAGGGTACAAAAAGAATTTTCCCAAGGCATTAGATATACAATGGAACACAGTGAAGACAGTCATCATCAAGTGGAGGAAAATATGGCACAACAGTGACTTACCAAAGAATGGAGCCTTCCCCTCCCAAAAATGCTGAAAAGACGAGAAGAAAACTGGTCTGGGCTACCAAGAGGCCTACAGCAACCTTAAAGGAGCTGCAGGAATATCTGGCAAGTACTGGTGTGGTACATGTGACAACAATCTCCCGTATTCTTCATATGTCTGGGCTATGGGGTAGAGTGGCAAGACGAAAGCCTTTTCTTACGAAGAAAAACATCCAAGCCAGGCTACATTTTGCAAAAACACATCTGAAGTCTCCCAAAAGCATGTGGGAAAAGGTGTTATCTGATGAAACCAAGGTTGAACGTTTTTGGCCATAATTCCAAAAGATATGTTTGGCGCAAAAGCAACACTGCACATCACCAAAAGAACACCATACCCACCGTGACGCATGGTGGTGGCAGCATCATGCTTTGGGGCTGATTTTCTTCAGCTGGAACTGGGGCCTTAGTTAAGATAGAGGGAATTATGAACAGTTCCAAATACCAGTCAATATTGGCACAAAACCTTCAGGCTTCTGCTAGAAAGCTGAACATGAAGAGGAACTTCATCTTTCAGCATAACAACGACCCAAAGCATACATCCAAATCAACAAAGGAATGGCTTCACCAGAAGAAGATTAAAGTTTTGGAATGGCCCAGCCAGAGCCCAGACCTGAATCCGATTGAAAATCTGTGGGGTGATCTGAAGAGGGCTGTGCACAGGAGATGCCCTCGCAATCTGACAGATTTGGAGTGTTTTTGCAAAGAAGAGTGGGCAAATCTTGCCAAGTCAAAATGTGCCATGCTGATAGACTCATACCCAAAAAGACTGAGTGCTGTAATAAAATCACAAGGGGCTTCAACAAAGTATTAGTTTAAGGGTGTGCATACTTATACAAAAAATATTATTATTTTTTTATATTCTTTCTTCCCTCTACCTAAAAGATTTCAGTTTGTTTTTCAATTGAGTTGTACAGTTTATAGGTCACATTAAAGGTGGAAACATTTCTGAAATGATTTATCTTTGTCTCATTTTTTTTTACAGCACAGAAACCTGAAATTTTAACAGGGGTGTGTAGACTTTTTATATCCACTGTATTGGATCTTCTTGCAGCCCAAGGGACTCTAAGCAGTCTTCTCCAACACCACAATTATAAGGCGCCAATTCTCTGGCTCTCAGACATACATACAAACACACATATATATATATATACATATACTTAGCTCCATGTGCTGACTGTGAAACTCTGAGTGATGCTCCAATCCACTTCTTGGCGTGAGATACAGAGAAGGGTCAGGGGGGCTTCAGTGGTATGGAGGGCTGAGGAGGGCCATTACAGGGTGGTGGGGACCCTACACTACCCTAAAGAAAAAACATTATTAGAAACAGTATTTTCTAATTGCATTCTTATATTTTGATTCACTTTGTTTATTTTAGCTTTGAAATCTTGGGAAAACATCTACTTTGTACCCTCACAGGTCCACTAGACACCCCAACTGGTGGTACAATATGGGTGTGGATATTAGAGACCTGACTCCCACAATCAGGAGTTAGTCATTGCGAACTCATCTCAAGTGTCTTCAGCAATTGAAAATACTACTGTAGTTTGGGAATAACTTCACATGTTTGTGAAGTATGTCACAAACTAACAATGTAAGCAGCTCTGTTGAGGGACTCTTGTAGCTTGAGGGGGGGGGGGGATTATTCTTATGTTTAGTTCTACTGTCAGATGACTATGGTAGCCAGTTAGAAGACATTCTGAATCCATGGCTACTTCCCTTATATACATTTAGGAGTAAAATCAATGTGTCCACTGCCATTAAATAAACTTTGATTACAATAGTTTAGAAGTTAAAGGCTGTATGTATTTTTTTTAAATATTGTGCATATTATCAAGTCATGATCATACTATTAATATAATCTATTAATTTATGTTTAATTTTTGGATATGCATAGAAGATATATACTATGTAGAGACAGGAGAATAATGAAGCAAAGAGGAATAAACACTCAGGAATGAGTTAGGAGGGAATATATAGGACGTTTTATTGATTTTTTAATGGAGATATAAGCACAATAAAAGAGGTTGAGAA
This sequence comes from Discoglossus pictus, assembly GCA_027410445.1. Lineage (NCBI taxonomy): Eukaryota > Metazoa > Chordata > Amphibia > Anura > Alytidae > Discoglossus > Discoglossus pictus. The sequence goes on along the minus strand of CM050166.1, from coordinate 6,451,321 downwards.
GAAGGGCATGACCATGCAGGCACCAGTAGTCATGTTATTCTGCCAGGATTGGCAGTCCCCTGAAGACGTCAGAAGATGTCTGACGAAACGTGCGTTGGGGTTTTTAATTCTTTTACCAGGGCTGCACTCTATATATCAAGGGAGAGGCAGAGAGGTTGTTCCTGTACGGCACTAAGGAAGATTGCCATTAGACGGTGTGTCCTTGCAATTCTCAGTTTCTGTTCATCTGGAGTGTGTTGTGGTTTGTAACCCGATTAGGGCCAGCTAGGAACTAGGAAGGGGCATTGTTTGCATTTTTGCACTTACCCAGTTTGTGTCCTGAGCTGTTACCAAGTCCTTGAGGGTCCACACTTACCACAGACACTAGCACTGCTCTCCACAGATCTCCCCAGTTATTATTTTTGGGAGAGGCAGAGAGGGTGTTCCTGCATGGCACTTATGAAGATTGCCATTAGACCATGTTCCTGTTGACATGTAGGGCTTCTGTTTATTCAGAGTGTTTTGCTATTTGTACCCCCTTTAGGGTAAGCTAGGAACTAGGTAGCAGCATTTTTTTGCATTTGAGCACCCACCTAGATAATTATCTAAGCTGCACTAAACCCTCTAGGGTCCAAACTCTACACAATTATTATTTACTCTGGAACTGCTCTCTAACAGACCTCCCCATATCATACCACAGAGTTACTCCTCATGCAAGGGATATCCATCCAGGGGGGCTTTGTTCATTGATGTTATAACTAACCTTGGTTCCTCTTATTCAGAGTGCAGCTCTTCTTAAATTGTATCTATTGTAAGGCAATTAATATTAAAGGTTACATTTTTTCTCTCCCAATCTATCACACATTATACTTATTAGTGTTAAGCACCAGGGTTCGAGATACGATCATTATACTCAGTCCTTTGTTCAGAGCTGGTACAGTAGGAATGTTGCCTGGGTAGTCCCAATCTTTTTTAGAATGTATTGTGAGTTATACAAGGGGTTTATATCATTCACAGGCTTTGCAATGCTGTCTACCCCAAAAGGACTGAAGGAGTTAACCTTCTCCAGCTGGGCCCACCCGCGAGGTAGGGGGATATATAGAGAGAGGAGGGAGAGATAGAGAGAGAGGAGGGGAAGATAGAGAGAGAGAAGAGGAGATAGATAGATAGATAGATAGATAGATAGATAGATAGATAGATAGATAGATAGATAGATAGATAGATAGATAGATATAGAGAGAGAAAGAGAGGAGGGGGAGATAGAGAGAGAGGAGGGAGAGATAGAGAGAGAGGAGGGAGAGATAGAGAGAGAGGAGGGAGAGATAGAGAGAGAGGAGGGGGAGATAGAGAGAAGAGGGGGAGATAGAGGAGGGGGAAATAGAGGGAGGAGGAGAGAGTTAGAGAGGAAGAGAGATAGGCAGGGCGATGAACGATAGGGAGGGAGAGAGACAGATAGGGAGGGAGGGAGATAGGGAGGGGAGAGAGTTAGGAAAGGAGAAAGAGATATGGAAAGAGATGGGGGATAGGGAGAGAGGGATAGGGAGAGAGATAGGGAGGGAGAAAGATAGAGAGGGAGAGAGATAGGGAGGGAGACATAGGGAGAGGGTTGGGAATAAGGGAAGAGGGATATAGGGAGAGGGATAGGGGGGAGATAGGGAGAAAGAGAGATAGGGAGGGAGAGAGATAGTGAGGGAGGAGAAAGATAGGGAGGGGGAGAGACAGGAAAGGGGAGGAAGATATTGATTATATGTTGTGTTTATTTATTCATTTTAATGTTTCTTTTTCTCCTAGGGGTGACTGTCCTGCGGCAATGAAGGATGGACCCTTTTGCTAGGGACAAAGGCCAGAAAACCGTCATTGCATTTGGGCAAGGTAAGTGGGCATATTTGCCCAATTGTAGGTTTAGGAAATGGGGTTGTTTTAGGTGTAATTAGAGGGTTTTAAGTGTATGTAATGTATTTTTTTATTAAACTGTAATATAATATTTTTGATTTGATGTAAAGTCTTTTTTTCTTTTTTGTAATTGTAGGTTCTTTTTATTTTTAGTAACTTATGTTTTTTATTTTGTGTAATTCTAGGTTTTTTATTTTTCGTAAATTACGTTTCTTATTTAGTGTAATTCTAGTTTTTTTATTTTCAGTAAATTATGTTTTTATTTTCTGTAATGTATTTTTTTCAGTAATTTTGGATTTTTTTGTGTAATTAGTGGGGTAACAGGGATTTTATTAGGGTCTTAGGTAGGTAGTGTAGGGGTTAATAGCGTAGAGGGGGTTAATAGTGTAGTGTTTAGACTTGGTGTCATTAGGTCCTGGGGGACCCTCATTGCACTTATAGTGTTATTCTAGGGGTTATTTGTGTCTGTATAGACCCTTATGGGACTGAGGGGTTCAATTAGAGGTGCATGGGGGTCTGTATAGACCCCCATGAGTGATGGTGTTTGTTTTAGATGCCTGGGGGGTACTTATAGTATTTTATTGGTTGGGATATATAGGGGTCAACCTGGAGTGAAGGGGAGGAGTCTGTAGTATGAGTGGAGTCAATGTAAGGGGAGGGGCCAGGTCTCTGTCTTGCGCCTGACAACTTGGAAGGTCACCAGCCGCCACTGGCTATTTCCCTCCATTAGAAACTTGTTTTTTGTAAGAAAGATTATATGATGGTGCTTTCTATGGCCACTCACAGAACAAATGGACAATAGCCACCATGACCAAATTTCAAAGGGTACTGTGAGACTTAGTAGACTTGTGGCCCTATTAAATTGTCAAAATCGCAATTACATGAGCCCGTAATGTAGCGCGCAAAAGTTACTGATATTCAATTGGCCTCCTCTAGCTACCCGCAATCTGTTTGCAAGCTACAGGCTGAAAATTCCTGCGGTTGTCAAACTCATAACTCCGACCCATCTAAGCCTTTGATCTTTCAAGCCCGCAAATGTTATAGCCGCTAAAATTGCAATTTAATTCCACAAACCCGCCGCAAACAATTCTACAAGTACTAGAGAGGACTTGCAAGGGGGTTAAATACCTGTTCGTAACACTGCAAAAGCAAATAAAAAAATTAATAAAATAAAACATTTTTACATTTAATTTCCGTGTTATATAAATCTCGGGAATCAAGGAGTTAATACATATCAGGCCACCCGCGTGCGACAAAATCAATATCCTTCATTTATTTTTATGATTTTTAAATCTCTGGATTGCGAGCCCGATTCATATCGACGTCTAACACTATTAATTTACATTTTTTAATGATGTCAATGACTGACGGTCTCATTTATATATTGCTAGTTTCTAAATCGTTACCTAAGGCTTGCTTAATTGATCATGATCATGCAATGAAATGCCTACGTACGGTTTACATGGCTTACGGTTTAGGCCTTTTGGGCAGGTATTTTGAGGAGCTTGTTCAATAAATCGATCTGTAAGTGTTGTAATTTTCAAGCCCACTGAACTCTTCCCCTTCAGGGGCACTTGAACAGTTATCAGGACACCTCTATCTCAGGGATACAAGCTTGCTGTTACAAAATTATATTATACAGTATTGTATGCAGTGGCGGAGCCTAGTGAATGGAAGGGCCCAGGTGCAAATTATATATATATATTATAAGTATTTAAAATAGTACGTTTGCTGTTAACCATTTGAATGTCTAACACAAGTTAGAAAACTTGTTTCATTCCCAGAATTCCAAGAAATACAGTTATTACACTGCATTCTGGGAACCTTAGAAGTGACATGTGTAGTGGATATTTTGAAGAGGTAGTTTACCACAACAATCATTAAGTATATGGTGGGCAAAAGAGAGATAGAAGCCCTCCACCGCATATGCCCGCTGTACCACAAAGTAACCAGCCCCACACTAATGAGAGGCAGTAACATTGAAACAGCTGTCTGTGGGTAGAATTCCTGGTTTGTATGAAATACATCCTGGGCTTTGCTTAAAGTTGCGTAATACAGCAGGCGTATGCTTAAAGGAAGCAATGTTTAAAATGGTAATGGATTACAAGAGTGAAGCCTTTGTGGGCACCTTTGCATGTCGCTGCCCAGCTTCCCAGATTGCAGCAGAATAACTGTATTTCTCGTCACTCTGAGCAGGAAACAAGTTTTTTTTACTTATTTTAGACATTCAAACATGAACACAATTGTACTATTTATTTACTATATAAATATATATATATTGTAACGGAACCCATCACTGTTATTTAACCCTGTTTATGGTTGTTTTTTTCTTATGTTAAATCTGATCCTACTGTTATACTATATGTATGTTGGTTTATGCTCTGCAGAATATTAGCCCAGACTATTGCAGACCTGGCATAATAGATATCCTATTACAGTGACTCCTCATAAGATAAGGAAGTCTATTGTATAAAGTGTTTTCATTCTCAGACATAAGAACAAAGAAGGATGATCTAATCATTGTCTGATGTTATCAAAGTTGCCCAGGTAGCCTCAGGGAGGTGTGACCCACCTATTGTCCCTATATGTGTATTGTTGTGGCCCCCAAATATGGCATGTGTATTACCTGTGGCCAAAGAGATGTGTATATATATTTCTGCCATATAACAAAATACAGTCAGTAGACTCAAACTTCCTATTGAGTGTCGTCCAATATGGGAGGTTGGGAATGGTGAGACTGTAGTGCCTCTTGGGTATTTTACCGTATACCCAGCGGAGGTATTGGATTCGTGTTCCAACTCCGTTACATTTGGTGGCAAGTGGCGGAATTGTTCCCAACGGTCAGAAGGACAGCTACAGGAGACACCATTCCGTGGAGTTACAAATTGAGGGCAACGCTAGTATCCGTTACAGCGCCCCTTGGCTACAGCAGGATGGAACCGGCTAGTTTTCAGACAGCGTTCCATGATGAGGAGGAGGAGGGCGCCCGCGGACTACAGGGATGCAGACAGAAAGGAACTCAGGGAGGGAGACCGGGCAGCGGCTACAGTACCTCGTACGGACAGCACACAGACTGAGTTTGGAAGAGAACTCCAAAGCAGACTGGCCTTTTTCCCAGGTACGCTTCCCATAAGAACCTTGGAATGGTTAATGACAGATGTCCACGAATACATAATGGAAAAGCAGTGGGCACGAGGGCGGTCCATTGTGGGAGCTGCTAACCCACCTCCCACCATTAACCCCCCCCCCCCCCCCCGCACTGCGTCCGGGTGGTGGGAACTACCAAATCCCTCCACGGTAACATCAGGTGCCAGACGTGTAACCAGCAGGGCCACATGCAGAGAGGACTGTCCCAAAAACAGAAACCTCTCCACATGGAATACTCCAACTAATTCCCCTCCCCCAGCGACAGGGTGTACCCCAGGGAGCAGAAGGTGTCGTCCTTCCCTCCCCAGCGACAGTGTGTACCCCAGGGAGCAGAAGGTGCCGTCTCCTTCCTCCCCAGCGGCAGTGTGTACCCCCAGGGGGCCGAAGGTGTCGTCCTTCCCCCCCCCAGCGGCAGTGTGTACACCAGGGAGCAGAAGGGGCCGTCCTTCCTCCCCAGCGACAGTGTGTACCCCCAGGGAGCCGAAGGTGCCATCCTTCCTCCCCAGCGGCAAGTGTGTAACCCAGGGGGGCCGAAGGTGTCGTCCTTCCCCCCAGCGGCAGTGTGTACCCCAGGGAGCAGAAGGGGCCGTCCTTCCTCCCCAGCGGCAGTGTGTACCCCAGGGAGCTGAAGGTATCGTCCTTCCTCCCCAGCGACAGTGTGTACCCCAGGGGGCCGAAGGTGTTATCCTTCCCCCCTCCCAGCGGCAGTGTGTACCCCAGGGGGCCGAAGGTGGCGTCCTTCCCCTCCAGCGGCAGTGTGAACCCCAGGAGCTGAAGGTGTCGCCCTCTCCCCCATCGACAGCTTACCCTAACAAGGGGAGACACCAATCTCCCAGACGGCGCAGATGGGACCGTGGTCTCTGTCCTGACCTACTGGGATGCTGGACAGCGACAGTGTGTACCCCAGGGAGCAGAAGGGGCCGTCCTTCCTCCCCAGCGACAGTGTGTACCCCAGGGAGCAGAAGGTGCCATCCTTCCTCCCCAGCGGCAGTGTGTACCCCAGGGGGCCGAATGTGTCGTCCTTCCCCCCCAGCGGCAGTGTGTACCCCAGGGAGCAGAAGGGGCCGTCCTTCCTCCCCCAGCGGCAGTGTGTACCCCAGGGAGCTGAAGGTATCGTCCTTCCTCCCCAGCGGCAGTGTGTACCCCCAGGGGGCCGAAGGTGTCATCCTTCCCCCCTCCCAGCGGCGAGTGTGTACCCCAGGGGGCCGAAGGTGGCGTCCTTCCCCCCCAAGCGGCAGTGTGTAACCCAGGGAGCAGAAGGGGCCGTCCCTTCCTCCCCAGCGGCAGTGTGTACCCCAGGGAGCTGAAGGTATCGTCCTTCCTCCCCAGCGACAGTGTGTACCCCAGGGGGCCGAAGGTGTTATCCTTCCCCCCTCCCAGCGGCAGTGTGTACCCCAGGGGGCCGAAGGTGGCGTCCTTCCCCTCCAGCGGCAGTGTGAACCCCAGGGAGCTGAAGGTGTCGCCCTCTCCCCCCATCGACAGCTTACCCTAACAAGGGGAGACACCAATCTCCCAGACGGCGCAGATGGGACCGTGGTCTCTGTCCTGACCTACTGGGATGCTGGACAGCGACAGTGTGTACCCCAGGGAGCAGAAGGGGCCCGTCCTTCCTCCCCAGCGACAGTGTGTACCCCAGGGAGCAGAAGGTGCCATCCTTCCTCCCCAGCGGCAGTGTTGTACCCCAGGGGGCCGAATGTGTCGTCCTTCCCCCCCAGCGGCAGTGTGTACCCCAGGGAGCAGAAGGGGCCGTCCTTCCTCCCCAGCGGCAGTGTGTAGCCCCAGGGAGCTGAAGGTATCGTCCTTCCTCCCCAGCGGCAGTGTGTACCCCCAGGGGGGCCGAAGGTGTCATCCTTCCCCCCTCCCAGCGGCAGTGTGTACCCAGGGGGCCGAAGGTGGCGGTCCTTTCCCCCCAGCGGCAGTGTGAACCCCAGGGAGCTGAAGGTTGTCGCCCTCTCCCCCCCAGCGACAGCTTACCCTAACAAGGGGAGACACCAATCTCCCAGACGGCGCAGATGGGACCGTGGATCTCTGTGCCTGACCTACCGGGATGCTGGACAGCCTGGTCAGATCCCCAAACTACCCTCACTGGGACAACCGGAGGAGGGGGTGAGTACAAATTCCCCTCCCTAGCTAACTCCTAATGTGGCCCCAGGGTTAACAGAGGAAATGTTAACCCCCACTGACCCCCACGTTTCCCTGGCTACTGAGCCGGAATATGTCCCAAGTACCCCAGCAGAAAGAGCTGACAGCGGGGCAGAGTGCAGTCGGCCTCCTGCCTCCGTTTGTCCCCTTGTACAGAGCAGAATGTCCTGCAGGTTATACCCAGCAGAAGAGGCTGGCATCAGGGCAGAGTGCCGCTGGCCTCTGCCCCTCAAGTCCCCTCAGCGTTGTTGCCCCATCGCACCACAGCGAAATATCAGGTGCCTGGTATAGACTTCCCCCCAAAGAAGAGATGGGTGACGAAGTGCCCTTCGCCACTTTGTCCAGGAGAGGACTTATTGCCAGCCTCCTGCCCTGCGACTATGGCCCTGGGACATATTGCCCTTTAAAACCAGTATTCGGCCATACCAGAGTGTATGTCACTCATTCTGGCCCTTTAATACAGGGGGGTCTATTCGGTACTTGCCCTTGTGGGAGCGGTGATAGACCAGATAGCTATGCCATGGAGCCCATTCATATAATGAAAGGACTATGGGAAAGACCTTTAGCTACATGGCAGATTGAACTGTGTGAATAGGATCTGAGCGCTATTCAGTAGTTTTGTGCGCTCAGATCACAGCTATCTGGGGGATATGTGAATTGCAGTAATGCTGATGGGTTGTCAAAACTAGAGAATTGACCAACAAAATTTTTGTCCGGACATCCCCAGGCCGATCCGTTGGGATCAGACCGTGTGTATGCCGGGCTTATGGTCACGGGGGAGGTGTGTGCAACGGAAACCCATCACTGTTTTTACCCTGTTTATGGTTGTTTATTTTCTTATGGTTAGAAATATGATCCTACTGTTATACTATATGTATGTTGGTTTATGCTCTGCAGAATATTAGCCCAGACTATTGCAGACCTTGGCATAATAGATAAACCCTATTACAGAGACTCCATCATAAGATAAGGAAGTCTATTGTATAAAGTGTTTTCATTCTCAGACATAAGAACAAAGAAGGATGATCTAATCATTGTCTGATTGTATCAAAGTTGCCAGGTATCCTCAGGGAGGTGTGACCCACCTATTGTCCCTCTATGTGTATTGTGTGGCCTAAATATGGGCATGGTGTATTACCTGTGGCCAAAGAGATGTGTATATATATTTCTGCATATAACAAAATAAAGTCAGTAGTCTCAAACTCCCCTATTGACTGTGTCGTCCAATATGGGAAGGTTGGGAATGGTGAGACTGTAGTGCCCTCTTGGGTAATTTTACCGTATATACCAGCCGAGGTATTGGATTCGTGTTCCAACTCCATTAACATATATATTTGTATATTAAGAGTTAATAAATATGGAAATTTAAGTTAATAATCAGAACAAGTATAATAAGCACCCTGCTGGAAAGCATTATATCTAATACAAATAATCTGCAAAATACAGTATTTATTTAATAAGAGTAATTAATACACAATTTTTTCTGGGAAACGAGCCGCAACTGTCATGACTCATTGAGCTTGATTAGTAATTAAAGGCATATTAAAGTGAGGTGGGTTATGAATCCATCCTGTAGAGAAGAATTAGTAGTGTATGATTACATGTTTTTGCATACACTATTTTTTTAAAGTTTTGCATAAAAAATAAAAAAAAACTTTTGCAGGTGATGTTTACACCCCCAGGATTGAGCAGGGTATGATTTCCTAAAAGTGTACCCTGTCCATGTGAGCATGCTCACTATGCAGCCAATCAGCAATGCTATATGCAGCCAGCATAGATGAGGCATGTGAAGTCACTGGGGCGGGGGGTGGGGGGTTACAGGGCAAATCACTGGGGCTGGGGGAAGTATCACCTGGGATGTAGATCAAACAATCAGTTAATGTCGGGACACCGACCTTGTTCTGGGTATTACAGAAGTCTAAAGGAAAGCTGCAGCTCAATTCCCAGACCAAAAAGATACAATGTATTATGTATGCTAATTTTTCCCCTGGGATTTTCAGGGGTTTCAACATTGATAGAAAACAGTTTGCAAATGCAAGAAATTCATCAAATTTCCGGGTAACGGTTTAAACATTTATTTTGGTACTAGTGGCTTGCCCGTCAAAAAATGACGGCAATAAGATTGTAAGGCAGGTAATGTTGTTTGCGTGCAACATTAATTTGGGTGGTGTTCCAAGATCCTTCGGCGCTCATTGCGAGGCTCTTGGTTGTTGGTGTGCTATGAGCATTGTTGGTGTTTTTTTTCGGTATGGCAATGAATAATTAATAAAATAAGAAATGAATATACTTTACCTATTGTGAAGTAATATCTGCAGGAAGCATTGTGTTGAAGAGCTTGCAATCTGTTTTGATGTTGCTGCAGCATCAGTGGTGTGGAGCTGCTGTGTAAGCGTAATGAATGTGTGCAGTGTGCAGTGTAATAGTGTGCGTGCGCAAGACAAGTCCGTTAGGGTAGCTGTGTACTTCCGGATTGTATAAGTTATTGTTCTAAAATGGCACCTAATGTGTGGTATGCGGCTGTGTCTGTTTTAGCGTCCTTGTTTTCGGATCTCGTACGTCTTTTTCGGAAAATCCGTAGGTGTTTGATGGTGTTTTGCATCTTTAGGTTCCCGTAGCCTCGTTTTCGTTTTTTTCGGCTACCATTTTTTCTGTTGCTTAGGCGATTTTCGGGTGTCTAAACTCTTTTATTTCGAGTGAAATGGAGGTGTACCTTCACTTGCATGAGGTCCTGGGTGCCCACCCCCCCCCCTTGCTGTGGGATAAACTTTTTTATAGGTATTTGTTGTGTGTATTTATGTTGTGTTTGTAATGTTTTCATGTGCGCAGGTTTCGGGCGGTAAGGTCGTATTTTTGCGAGGTCGTAATGGGTCGTAACGTGTCTCGTATTTTTGTGTTGTAAGTCTGTTAATTTTGCAAGGTCCGCAGTTGCTGGCAAGGAGCGCCCTCAGATACATTAATGACCCAGCTGCACATGCATATACATTTAGTTGTTCAGTTCTCCTTAAAAACATGTTTAAAATTGAATCTGTTACACAGAGGCTGTACCAATGTCCCAGCAGTGATGAAAACGACGATGAATAAAAACCTGAGACAAGAAAAATATTCAAGGTGTGGATTATAAGGTTGTATGAACTGGGGGGGTGAGGGGGACAAGTCCCCCCCAGATTTTTCAATGTGTGTGTATACGTGTAGAGAAGCAGTTGTGTGGATAAATTTATACTATATGTGGTATCCCCCAGATTTGCTTTGGCTCCTAAACCCATGGGCGTACCCCTCTCATCAGAATGACCCTTCCAAGTGTGGGGCTGGTCCCTGACATGATAGGGTTAAGGGGCACACACAAGAGAAAGCCGACACGACAGGGTAATTAAAGGGCCATTTACCTCACTATAAGTGCTTTTCGTTGCTAGAAAGAGCACAAGATTTTATATTAAAATAATCTATAGGTTTTTGCACTTACAACAGCTAAAAATCCAAGGCCTTAAGTCTGTTTACAAACACACGCCTGACTGTTCCATGATTATCTGCCGACACAGAGCCACATTAAATTCTGCGGGCTTGAAATTTTGCAGAATTACGGAGCTATTAAATTAGAGCAGGGTGCGAGGTCCGGGCTTGCATTTCAAGCCCGTAAACCCTTTGCTGTGCACACAAGCTGTTTAGGGGACGTAACCATCAAATTGCGGTATAACGTAATGCGACACAAGCGGAACAGCCAATAGAAAACGGGAACACGCAATTGAAGATGCAGAAAGGGGTTTAAAACAGTGCTTAAAGAGTAAATCATTGACCGTGCTGTAACTGATAGAGTGCACACACAGGTCTAGGCGTTGGTGGGTTTTTTCAGCATTGGAGAGAGAGAGAGAAAGATAGAGAAAGAGAGAAAGAGAGAGAGAGAGAGAGAAGGAGTATGAGTGGTTGTGGAACGCCGGAGGGGGAGAGTGAGAAGAGGAGGAGAGTGAGGAGAGGAGGAGAGTGGGGAGAGCTAGAGGTATGGAGAGAGGGAGGACCAGGTCAGGGAAGTCAGGTGGAGGAGAGCAGCGGGGGGAGGGGGGGGGGAGGGATGTGCCCCCAGATGTAGGTGGAGGGGCAGAGGGTCAGGGGCCTGATCCCAGTGGGGATGAGGGACTGGCCCTAGGGAGAGGACAGGGAGGCCAGGAACCCCAGGCACAGTTGGTAGGGCAAGAGGCTGTGGCAAAGTACATGGCCTCCAATTATAGCCCAGAGGAGATAGACGTCCTCCTCAGGGAAATCCATGGCCACTATTGGATAATACATGGTGGGAGAGATGTGAGGGCTAGCCACAAGCACGAGGCCTGGTGTCAGATTGCTTCAGCTGTTGCGTCATTAGGGGTCGCTAATAGGGACGCAAAGTCTGTTAGACACAGATATGACGACAGCCGGGTGAAGAAGAAGGTGGCAGAGGATGAAAGAGCAGCACGTGCAAACGATGATGGGCCTCCAGCAAACATCACATACTGTGCATGGGAGCAGACCCTGAGGGAGTGGATTCAGCCAGCGGCAGTGGTGGGCCTACCAGGACAGGTAGACACGGGTGTGCTAAGATCTATGCAAAGTGAGTATCATATAACACAACACACTTTGGTGCATGAAATTGTGGGGTGTGGGGGGATGGGTTGGACAAATACCCTGCAGATATCATGATGTTTGTATGTATGTATAAATAAGCTTTTACCCTGGCTGTTGTATACAATGAGCTGTATCCCCCTAGAATTATTCTGCCTCCTACACCTCTGCCCACATGCACAGATAACTGATATACAATAGCACTGTAAACCCAATGGTTATGAATGAAGTTATATGGGGCATCAATAACCATGTAAATCCTGGTAGCAAACATATCATTTTCATAAATTGTATCAATGAAATGCGTGGCCAATAGCTGCAGGTAAAACTGATCGTGAGTACAATTTGCTCAAGATTGATTTGACATTCAAAAGAGTACATTTCTGGGTGTGCGCACTGCGGCATATGTGGATACAGACTCTGTAGTACTGCTTGTGCGTGTGATATACTGTCCTAACCTGGACCAAGTCTCCGCTGCATATCAACAACCATTGCTGGGAACATGTCACAGATTGGTCAGTCTCACACACTGCACAGCAGATCCGGCAGAGCACGTGTCTGATGCACATGCAGATGGCACACCGCACCTGAAGTACATATATTCATATGAGCCATGATTCAAAATGTTTATTATGCAGGCTGTGGTTCATCTGTGTAACACAAACACCACAGACCATGATGTCAAGGATATGGAAACACATAGCTGTCAATTGTGTAGGGAAACCAACTCATATATATGTGTATTCCATTTCAGTATCCATGAGGACAAGGCCAGCCACAGAGGAACAAGGGGAGGCTCCAATGGAGGCGGGAGTGGTTGAAGAAGGCCAGGACTTGGGACCATCCACACAAGCTGGCCAATCAGTGGCATATTAGGAGTGGGAATCAATGCCTGGGCCTTCAACAGCATCATACAGCCGGGCACAGCTGTTTTGGGCCCTTCCACCGGCCATGTTCTGGCCCCAGACATCATCCCAGCTGCCAACTGCTACAGCAACATTGCGGCCATAGCAGCCCACAACTGCTCCCACACAATGGGAAACACCCGGACCGCGCAACACCCCCCAACCGCATAGCACTTTCACACAGGAACGTACCGCGCACCCCCCCCCCAACCGCATAGCACTTTCACACAGGAACGTACGAGGTACAAATTACACTATTACAATGACACCCAGTAAATGCAGTGGCACCCTGTGTTCCTCCACAACCAAGACATGGAAGAGGGAGAGGGGGCGCGGGCACGGAAGGTGGGGGTACAGTGCTGAGGAAGAGGAGGTCTTAGGACCATCAAGGAAGTCCTCCTCCTGATCACTCCTCAATGAATACAGATTGTTATAGATGTTGACATACTATTGGCTGGTTACAGAATGTGTACATGTTTATGTTTAACATTTCAACAATTGATGTTCAATGTGGATTGACCTTGAGATGAGGTTTTGTAGTTAATCAGAACATTGTTAGGATTGATATCTTGTTCTTGTCTCTGTAGGTGTTAATAGCCAAATCTCACGACCATAAAGGCATGTTCTTCATCTTCTAGCAGTACAATACCATCATGTGAGTGAAGACTCAACCCAGTCCCCAACAGGCATTCGATCAGTGTCATTCACCACTGCAGATGGATTGGAAATGCAATATACAGTGCCTTGCAAAAGTATTCACCCCCTTGACTTTTTACCTATTTTGTTACATTACAGCCTTAAATTCAATGTTTTTTTAATCTGAATTTTATGTGATGGATCAGAAAACAATAGTCTAAATTGGTGAAGTGAAATGAGAAAAATATATACATAAAACTATTTTTTAGAAATAGAAAAAAGAACATTGACATGTGCGTATGTATTCCCCCCCTTTGTTATGAAGCCCATAAAAAGCTCTGGTGCAACCAGAAGTCACATAATTAGTGAAATGATGTCCACCTGTGTGCAATCTAAGTGTCACATGATCTGTCATTACATATACACACCTTTTTTGAAAGGCCCCAGAGGTGGCAACACCTAAGCAAGAGGCACCACTAACCAAACACTGCCATGAAGACCAAGGAACTCTCCAAACAAGTAAGGGACAATGTTGTGGAGAAGTACAAGTAAGGTTTAGGTTATAAAAAAATATCCAAATATTTGATGATCCCCAGGGGTAAAGGTAGAGAGGTGAGGTAGAGAGGTAAAGGTAGAGAGGTGAGGTAGAGAGGTAAAGGTAGAGAGGTGCAGTAGAGAGGTGAGGTAGAGTGATAAAGGTAGAGAGTTGAGGTAGAGGGGTAAAGGTAGAGAGGTGAGGTAGAGAGGTAAAGATAGAGAGGTGAGGTAGAGAGGTGAGGTAGAGAAGAAAGATAGAGAGTTAAGGTAAAGGGATACGATAGAGGGGTACGGTTGAGGGGTAAGGTAAAGAGGGAAGGTGGAGGGGTGAGGTGGAGCGGTAAGATAGTAAGATACATTAGAGAGGTAAGGTAGAAAGGCAGGGTGGAGGGAGACAATAGAGGGGTAAGGTAGAGAGATAAGATAAGGTAGTAGGTAAGGTAGAGCATTAAGGTAGATAGTGGGGTAATATAGAAAGGTAAGGTATAGGGGTAAGGTAGAGGGGTATTGTAGAGAGGTACAGTAGAGGGAAAAGGTAATGAGATAAAGTAAAGAGATAAGGTAGTGAGGTAAGTTAGAGAGATAAGTTGGAGAGGTGAGGTAGAGGGGTAAAGGTAGAGAGGTGAGATAGAGAGGTGAGTTAGAGTGGTAAATATAAAGAGGTGAGCTAGAGAGGTGAGATATAGAGGCATGGTAGAGGTGTAAGATAGAGAGGTAAGGTAGAAAGATATGGTAGAGATATAACGTACACAGGTAAGTTATAGACGTAAGGTAGAGGGGTATAGTAGAGAGGTAAGATAGTGAGGTAAGGTAGAGGGAAAAGGTAATGAGATAAAGTAAAGAGATAAGGTAGTGAGGTTAGTTAGAGAGATAAGTTAGGGAGGTAAGGTAGAGAAGTTAGATAGAGAAGTAAGGTAGAGAGAGTAAGAAAATATTGTACAAAGAGACAGGGAAGGAGGAGAAAAAGTAAAGGAGGAGCAAGTGGTAGAGAAAGAAGAGAGGAGACAGAGAAAAAAGGAATAGAAGGAGTAAGAAGAAAAGGGAAGTGGGAAGAGATGATAAACAGAAAAGGAGGTAAAAGAGCAATGGCGAGCAAAGGAGAGGAAAAAGGAAAAGAGGAGGGGGGAAAAGGGGAAGAGGGAGTAGAAGGAAATGAAGAAAGAAGAGCTAGGGAAAGAAGATGAGAGAAGAAATAAAGAAAGAAAACAAAGGAATAGAAAGTGAAGAGAAGGAAAGAGGACAAAGGAATAGAGAATGATGAAGAGAGGAGGAAATTAAGGAATCAGAAAAGAGAAGGAGTAAGAAAATGCAAAAGAGGGTGAGGAGAAAAGGAGCACATAGGAAGACATGGGAGAGACCTGAAGATGGAAAGATGAGTATTTAAGTGTTCTAGAGATGGGTAACCTTATACAAAGTCTTCAAAGATCAGTGAGATGGAGCCTTCACATTATTTCCATAATCTTTGGTTTGTAAGTTTGAGAGTTTTCCATCTTGTGTCGAGGCTCTTAGATTATAACATACATAGCGCTTGTTCTAAGTCAGAGGCGCTCACTCATAGAACGAAATATCCATAACAGGTTGGTTCTATGTACGTGATATCTCACTCTGAGAGCAACCTCTTTTAGCCACTTGTACCCTTAATGGAGAGAAATATCCTGTAGTATATCAGTCTGGTCTCACTCAATAAAGTGATCAAGCCCCAAAATACCGGGCAATTCTACCCTGAACAGGAGAAACAAACGCCAGATGTACATTTCACCCTCTGATTGATCGCCTCTAATTTGTTTCTTTCTTTATTCCAATGACCATTGGGGCTTAGTCTCCATAGGGGGGGTGATGGGGGCTGCGGACGTGGTCTCCTTGCTCACTGTGTCTTAGGGAGTTCAGTTACACCTCACCGAGGAGGCCCAAGAGAAGCCGAAACATACTTCTGGGGTCTGTGTAATAGACATATTCTATCTTCATTCTGTTTTATATATTAAAACATTAATAAAGAGATAAGAGATAGCCTGTGATTACAGTATTTATATAATGAGATTAATTATTACTCAATGATTTCTTGGGAACAAGCTCACTGGACACGTCTCATCAAGCCGATTAGAAATGAATTGTTTAGATTAAAGACCTATAATTAATCCAGAATATGTTCCATGGCAGGGTTAACGCCTTGCTGAGCCTGTTATATTGTATTGTGGCAGCATGGAGGCCCCCAGACCCCCCAATATGGGAGAGGTACGCACCATGGCGTTCTGAGACAAACAATGGGATCTATTTCTGGAAACCTAACTGGAAAGAGCATGGAAGAAGCCCCCTCAAGGTCTAGGCTCAATCTCTGTCCTTGCTCCTTCACCACTTGTCTATCACATAAAATAGTTGTGATTTGTCGTCACACTTGCGAACCTCGCGTAGCGAGGCGAGCCATTGAAGCAAAGAAGTCTTCCAAGCTCGGAGCAGTTAGGCGATAGCGAGGCGAGCCGTTGAGGCATTGGAAATCACTGGACTGAGCCTCCAAGCAGTTAGGAAACGCAGGATCGCCTTAGACTGCAAGCAGTTGAGGAACGCGGGACTTAGAAAAAGCAAAATTGTGAGGTGGTAACAATACAAAGTTAACCGCGTAAATCGAAAATCACGAAAAAAACAAAACTCACACAGCACGAGGGGGACAGCCAGGTCGTCTGGGAGTGAGGTTGCATGCAAATTTAAGCCGAATTTGCCGAGTTTTGGCACTCGGAAATCGGCTAAGTGAGAAAAAAAATGGCGGACACAAAAAATTAAAACAAGGCTACACGACCCCGAACTGCACAAAACACCCCCAGCCTCGTACCACTTTTACCCAGGAACGTACGAGGAACAAAATACACTATAAGAAAGGACGGAAAATGCTTGTGAGCCGCGTAACACACAGACAATCGCCGCCATTTTACAACACTAACTTGCAACTAATAACAATACGAATCTAAAATGCTGATTTACACACCTAAACAAACGGCTTCCCCTCGCGTACGCAGCCGTTTGCCACGTTGCTGACACACCTTAGCTTGGTAAGAGTGCAAATGTACATTGTATGCTGCAGGAAAATCAAAACAGATTGTTAGCTCTTCAGGCTATTGATTGCTGGATATATTAATTAGAAATAAGTAAGTTTATTAATTTATTAAGTAATTAATTCATTAATTAATATTTAAAAAAAATATATATAAAAAAAAAGAACGCTTAATAGCGTATTTTCCACTGCCGTTACTGTATGAATACATTAAAAAAAGCATTTCATTGTGTGGCAAACAGCATTGGCATGGTTTCACTTTTTATTGCCCCGTCATTTTTGATGGGAAGGTCACTAGTTTAAGATAAAAGGAAAAGGAAAAGAGGGAAGAACGCCCCCCCCCCCCCCCCCATCATTAGTTATGTCTCCTTTATTTCTCATCTTTCTTTCCTTCTGGTCCATTTTGACGTCTCTTCTACTCTTCTTCCTGCAACTGAATATCGAAAATGCAACTGGTCGAAAATGTTTAAATAAAAATATATAAAAATTATAATTAAAATGAACTCTATGAAACAAATGGCGAGTCTATACCATATAAAATGTAATAATGCATTCAATCATTGTTGAGTAAAACATGGCTCCCCTTCTGGATGGCTACCTTGTGGTGGTGAAGGGGCTTGTGTACCTCAATGAAGCTGTGAGCTATATCATGTAGGGTCACCCAAGATGGGCAAGTAATAGCAGAGAGATCAGACAAATTGTGGTCCACAAGAAAAGGAACTGACAACTCATTCCAGTATCTTTGATGAAAGAAAACTTATGTATATATGGTCACAGAGAGCACATTAGCACACTGAGATGCACATTAGCACACTGAGCCGCACATTAGCACACTGAGATGCACATTAGCACACTGAGCTGCACATTAACGTACTGAGTCGCAAATTAGCACACTGAGCTGCATATTAGCGTACTGAGGTGCACATTAGCATACTGAGGCACCAATTAGCATACTGAGCCTCACATTAACGGACTGATGTGCAAATTAGCACACTGAGCTGCACATTAGCGTACTGAGCTGCACATTAGCAGTCTGAGGCACCAATTAGCATACTGAGCCTCACATTAACGGACTGAGGTGCAAATTAGCACACTGAGATGCACATTAGCACGCTGAGCCGCACATTAGCACACTGAGATGCACATTAGCACACTGAGCTGCACATTAGCACACTGAGATGCACATTAGTATACTGAGCTGCACATTAGCACACTGAGCTGCACATTAACGTACTGAGGTGCAAATTAGCATACTGAGCTGCATATTAGTGTACTGAGCTGCACATTAGCATACTGAGGCACCAATTAGCATACTGAGCCTCACATAAACGGACTGAGGTGCAAATTAGCACACCGAGCTGCACATTAGCGTACTGAGCTGCACATTAGCATACTGAGGCACCAATTAGCATACTGAGCCTCACATTAGCACGGTGAGCCGCACATTAGCACACTGAGACACACATTAGCACACTGAGCCGCACATTTGTGTACTGAGCTGCACATCAGCATACTGAGCAGCACATTAGCACACTAAGCCACACATTAGTACACTGAGCTGCACATTAGTGTACTGAGCTGCACATTAGCACGCTGAGCCGCACATTAGCACACTGAGCCATAAATGAGCATACTGAGCTGCACATTAGCACACTGAGAGACAGATTAGCATACTGAGCTGCCATTAGCATACTGAGCCATACGTTAGCACACTGGGCTGCACATTTGTGTACTGAGCTGAACATTAGCACACTGAGCCGCACATTAGAATACTGAGCTGCACATTAGCACACTGAGCCGCATATTAGAATACTGAGCTGCACATTAGCATACTGAGCCACACATTAGCACACTGAGACACACATTAGCATACTGAGCTGCACATTAGTGTACTGAGCTGCATATTAGCATACTGAGTCACAAATTTGCATACTGAGCTTCACATTAGCACACTGAGAGACAGATTAGCACACCAAGTCGCACATTAGCACACTGAGCCACACATTAGTGTACTGAGCTGCACATTAGCATACTAAGCTGCACATTAGCACACTAAGCTGCACATTAGCATACTGAGCTGCACATTAGCACACTGAGCTGCACATTAGAATACTAAGCTGCTCATTAGCACAATGAGCTGCACATTAGCACACAAAGCTGCACATTAGCACACTGAGATGCACATTAGCACACTGAGCCGCATATTAGAATACTGTGCTGCACATTAGCATACTGAGCCACACATTAGCACACTGAGACACACATTAGCATACTGAGCTGCACATTAGTGTTCTGAGCTGCATATTTAGCATACTGAGTCACAAATTTGCATACTGAGCTTCACATTAGCACACTGAGAGACAGATTAGCACACCAAGTCGCACATTAGCACACTGAGCCGCACATTAGTGTACTGAGCTGCACATTAGCATACTAAGCTGCACATTAGCACACTGAGTCGCACATTAGCATACTGAGCTGCACATTAGCACACTGAGCTGCACATTAGAATACTAAGCTGCTCATTAGCACAATGAGCTGCACATTAGCACACAAAGCTGCACATTAGCACACTGAGCTGCACATTAGCATAATGAGCTGCACACTAGCACACTGAGCTGCACATTAGAATACTGAGCTGCACATTAGCATACTGAGCCGCACATTAGCACTCAAAGCTGCACATTAGCATACTGAGCTGCACATTAGAACACTGAGATGCACATTAGCACACTGAGCTGCATATTAGCACACTGAGCTGCACATTAGCACACTGAGCTGCACATTAGCACACTGGGTTGCACATTAGCATACTGAGCTGCACATTAGCACACTGAGCTGCATATTAGCACACTGAGCTGCATATTAGCATACTGAGCTGCACATTAGCACACTGAGCTGCACAT
Source organism: Discoglossus pictus (assembly GCA_027410445.1). NCBI lineage: Eukaryota > Metazoa > Chordata > Amphibia > Anura > Alytidae > Discoglossus > Discoglossus pictus. The sequence continues at coordinate 6,431,546 of CM050166.1, read as the reverse complement.
TAGCACACTGAGCTGCATATTAGCACACTGAGCTGCATATTAGCATACTGAGCTGCACATTAGCACACTGAGCTGCCCATTAGTATACTGAGCTGCATATTAGCACACTGAGCTGCACATTAGCACATTAAGCCACTTACCTTACAGGGTCACATCCCTCACTTTTTTGGAGTCTTTTAAAGAATTAATCTTGATAATGGGCAAATTTAAAAAAAATTCAAATATAAATACACAAAGTTGTTTTACTTTAATATGCAATTATTCCTTAGTGCAGGCTTCCATTACCTAATCTTTAACTTTAGTTCTTAAAAGGAGAATATTTGCCATTTATGGGCCTTTACCTGTCCATTATGTATACTCTCATCTTGTTGGATCAGTGCATAAAAAAGAAGAGACTCCCAGTGTATATAATAAGAAAGTAAGAACATAAATAATAATAATAGGAACGTAAGTGGACACAATCATTATTGTTAATATAAATATTTTTTTTCATTTCCACAGACTTCCTGTTCATATCACACCTGAGACCCGGGACATTTCCTCTTCATATATATATATATATATATGGGTCAGGGCTGGGATATTGTGTTCTTGTTACTGTCAGACCTCTCAGGACCATATAACTACTGACCCTGTTATTATAATATCTGTATTACTTTGTAGAGAGTTTTTGATCCTAAATTAAACTGACCCAGCAATATGTTGTGCAACAGTCACTTTTACCTAAAGTTAATGAATTGCGCCCTGTCCTGGAGAAATGCGCGTCGGTTAAGGATCACTATTAATGAGCAGCATACTTAGATATAATGGTTTTACAGGTAAAAGCAGCTTTACTAATCTACACTGACCAGTAGCCAACCACTGGCAGTGGCCCTGTGTCCTGGATTCACATCTCTCATAATCTCACGGTTTCTCTTGTCTCAGCAGATATTTTATCACAGTTTGTCCTGATGGGATCTGTTCACATTTAATTGCTTTTAAAATGGCAGGTGCTTTATGGGAATATATTTTTCATTTTGTCACACAGGAGATAACACCTGCTGCTAGAGACCCACCTGGTATTTGTGTATTCCTAAACTGGAGGCAGGTTCCCTGGTGGGCCAGTGGTTAGGATTTGGTGCGGTCCCTGCTGTGACCTTTGTTTGGTTCCAGTCAGGGAACCAAGAGGTCACGCCACCCTGAAGTCATGCAGGCTTGGGCGTGGTCAGTGCTTGGATGGGAGATCACCTAGGAATACTAGGAGCTGTATGTTATGGCCCCCTGGAGAAGGAACTGGCAACCTACTTCAGTATCTATGTAATGAACACCATGTGGCATGACCATGGGCATAAATATGTGTTGTGTGTTACGGTCCATGAGGTCACAGAGAGTCAGAAACAACTGTTGTGGGGGAAAACTGGAGACCCACCAGATACCTGTGTATTCCTTAACTTGAGACCCACCTGATGCAGAACTTAAATACAGACCCACCATATACCTGTATAATTATTGCATGGTTACCAGGTTTTCTATGTCTTTGTTTGGAGAGTTTGTCTCCATTTTGCATTCTATAGTGGGATGTCCTTTCATTGCTTGGTCATGGTCATTACTTGGTCATTTCCCCTATTGATTTTTTACATTTGTAGTTTTCTTGCTACAGTGAAATATTATATTTATGTCACTGTCTGGGGGATTGTGGTGTCTCTGGTCCTTAGGACTTTATGTTGCTTTTATTTAATATATACCACTATATTCCAATGCTCTTTTCTGTTTGGTGAGAAGTGGAATTGTCCTAGGTATGATCTATTTGTATTGTTGTTTTTTCCCCTATAAACATGGATAATATATATATATATATATATAAAAACTCCATGTGAATTTATGTGTTTATATTGAACTCTACAAATACATTTCTTCTTTCTTCCCATATGGTTCTCTGCTCTCTTCCACTCTCACTTATTGGGTCTCCTCTATCTCAAGTCTCCTCCACTAGTGTCTTCTATAATATTGACAATCGTCCTATGTCTATCTTTTTTCTTACCACTTGCTTTAAAGATAAATGTCACACCTGAAGACATGAAGTCATAATTCCTCAGGCTTCCCATAATCCTGTATTTCTCTTCCTTGCACGCATTCCCACTGTCTTCTTCCCATCAGTGACTGAAGAGGTGGTCTCCTTTCTCCTCTTATTCTCCCACCCTACAACGTGCTCTCTCTGTCTTATCCCCACCCATCTGGACCTCAACATCTTTCGTCAACACTCTTCACTTCAAACTTTCTTTGCTCTATTTAATTTCCCTCTGCCTTCAAACCTCCTCTTATCTATCTCTTAACAAATCTCTATTATATCCATCCAGTCAGTTATCTAATTTCCCCATGACTTTTAACTGAAACTTCCATTTGCATCATCCAACGCCCCTCCAATATGGCACAACCCTCACATTAGATAAGTTGTTCTTATATCGATTAAATATATCAAAATCTAATTCTTCCCTCTCCTCAATATGTCTACTTTGTTCCAGACTCCTGACCACCTTTTTATCCTAAACATCTGATGTTCATTTCAGCTCATTGCCATAGACCACACATCATGCCTCTCCTCCTACTTCACCATTCCTTCATCTTCTCCTTCATCATTTCCAATTCTTCTCTCTTTCTAATTTCAGTAGGAGTCCATTCATTTTCTATCCAATCTCCCTAATTGACTAGTTCAACTGCTCTCACCCAACAGCGATTTCTACTCTTGTCTTCCATTTCCACAATAATTAAATTCAAATTCTTTGCGTCCCCTTATAAGATCCTCTAATAGAGATGTCGCGAACAGTTCGCCCGCGGACTATTCACAGCGATTTTGGCATGTTCGCGTTCGCAGTGGACAGCGAACACATGCGCTTTTCGGTTCGCCCCCTATACTTTATCATTGAGGAAACTTTGACCCTGCACCTCACAGTCAGCAGACACATTCCAGCCAATCAGCAGCATACAGTCCCTTCCAGAGCCTTCCATCTGAAGGACAGCATCCATTTTAGAATCATTCTGAAGCTGCATTCGTTCTGAGGAGGACAGATAGTGTAGCTGCTGGAGATTTTAATAGGGAAATAGATAGCCAGGCTGTGTATTTAGCTTCCACTACAGACCTGAAGGACTCATCTGATATCTGCTGCAAAGGACAGCAACCGAAAAAGCCCTTTTTTAGGGCTAGAACATAATTTATTTTATTTTATATTTTTTTTCTGTGTAATCTAAATGCATATGCCTGCCTGCCAGCGTGTGTGTGTGTGACAGGCTATCACCTAACAGCTTATATTTGTGCTTAGTGACATAAAACAACCACTTTTTTGACTGTAATAGATTGAAATAGCAATTGCCTGCCTACAGGCATGTGTGTTGAAGCCTATTGCATCTACTCTGCCAACTTTTGCCAGTGCACAGTGATACGTCATATCTGGTGCAACCGTAGTGTACAGTGACATAAACAACACTTTTTTGACTGTAATCGATTGAATATCAGTTTGCTGCCTACAGGCGTGTGTTGTTGAGGCCTACAGCGCCTACTCTGCCCAACTTCTTGCCAGTGCACAGTGACACTCATATCTGGTGGCACCTTAGATTGCACGCGCAGTGCCCCAAATTTGAAGTGGGGAGGACGAACAAGCATCTTTTTCCATCTCCCGCTTCCAAAAAAATCAATGCCATATACACGTCCCCCTAATAGTGGACGTAACAGGGATTAAACTGATAGGAATAGTACTACTTAACAGTACACACCTTATAATAACGCAGACAGAGGCAACGCAGAGAGAGGAGTCTGAAGAAGAGGAGTCAGAGGAGGAAGGTGGCTTTGAGGAGGTGGAAGACCAAACACAGCAGGCGTCCCAGGGGGCTTGTTGTCACCTTTCGGGGACCCTTGGTGGCTGGGTGGAGGGAAGAGACATTCAATGACATCAGTGAGGACAAGGAGACGGGACATGGCTAGCTTGGTATCCAACCTTGTGCAAATAGGGAGTTTGCGGTTTGTGCAAAGGGACTGTTTGCGGTTGTTTGCGGTGCATTAAACGGGGAGTTTGGTCTGTCACTGTGAAGCGGGTGTAACCCTTACACTACCTGATCGATACAACATCATACCTGATGTTTTAAAGCATGTTATTCCAAACAATTTAGGAATGTTAGGTGATTTATGCCCTTTATGGCTTAAAACCAGACTCTGCATCAACTATGTAATTTTCCGTGGGAGTTTTGCCATGGATCCCCCTCCGGCATGCCACAGTCCAGGTGTTAGTCCTCTGAAACAACTATCCCATCACTGTTGTGGCCAGAAAGAGTCCCTGTGGATCTTTAAATTCGCCTGCCCATTGAAGTCTATGGCGGTTTACAGGGTTTGCCGTTCGCGAACATTTGATGGAAGTTTGCGTCCGCTGTTCGCGAACCGAAAATTTGATGTTCGCGACATCACTATCCTCTAAGTTTCCTCCCCAACCCTCATATCTAATTTCTAAATGTGATCTCATGGCATTTTCATGGCACTGACCAACACCCATCATGTTCTCACCATCTTCCATTTGGACATCCAAGACTTCTTCTGTGCTGCATGCTAAATCTAGAACCGACTTCCACATTCAAACAGAATCTCTGCAGGTCGTAAAAAAGACCCTCACCTGTGTAGTACAGAAGACCATCTCTGACGTTCATCCCCAAGTCTTCATTCTATTGCTAACCGGGCGACTATTGGATATTGTCTCGAATGCTCGGACAGCTCTGTCTTGCTTTTATCTTACTGTTTGTTTCCTACAGTATATCCCTATAGATTGTAGACCCCTCTGAGTGAGGCCCTCAATGTCTCCCACCTCAGTTATAATGGACGTCTTTTTGTTTTGTAACCGGATACCCCACCATTGTATCGCCATGACATATATGACATTACCACCAAGCTCAGTAACACATAGAGCTATATATAGAGCTTTTTAACGTGTCAGTATGTCATACTCTTACTTATTCATATTCACCATAAAGCGATTATTTCTCAGGAATTTCCTCTGCAATCTCACAGTAATTTGAAATGAACTCATCTGGTAATTACTCTGCACCTGGAGCAAAAACAATTTGTGAAACTAATCTGGTTTGTAGACTGAGGAGCCATAACCTGGGCCGGTCTGGATGAAGGACTGAGAGGGAGAGTCAATTCCAGCATAACAGGAGAAGCGCAACACGTTCTGTCGCCATTTACATCTCATGTTACCACCATAAATGAGAGAAATCACAGGATGGACAAATACTCCTAGAGGACATTGTACATTCATCTGTAGAGGAGGATAAAAAAACAATATACTGACTCATTTCACAGCAGGGTCAAGATTGTCGGGAACTTATTCAGACCGACGACCTATTTATTTGATGATGGAATCGGATGGAAACTTGTTTTGTATAAAATAATTAAATAGTTGTATTGCTCTATTGCTTACAAAGGAGACCATGAGAACAATGGGTTATGTGTGGAGTCTACATTAATGGTCTTCTAGAAGGTAGGGAGACGAGATGTCCTCTAAGAACAATGCCCTGATCAAGACCTTTGTTCTAGGAAATGTCAAACTGGGGAGGCAAGATGGTCACTGGACAATAACTGTTGGGGATTTGTCTGAGCAGATATATTTAAGGACATGTTCTCATACGAGTGTCCAGTTTGTGTTATCATTATCTCCTACGAGTGTCCAGTATACTTTGTGTGCTCAGTCCAGACACTATATTTGTCCCATGTATGTGCTTAGTCCAACCCACTCCAGTATATTTGCCAAGAAAACCATATGAATAAACACTACCAGAAACACTGACAGATGTGCCTCATGTGCTGAGCCCATATGGTCACTGAGAGTCAGACTCGACTGAAGGACTGAACAGCAACAGTGTGCTTAGTCTAGTCCATGTTTGTTGATCGATTGGCTGGTTGAATTGTTGGTTGATCGGTTGGTTTGTTGATCGGTTGGCTGGTTGATTTGTTGGTTGATCGGTTGGTTTGTTGATCGGTTGGCTGGTTGATTTGTTGGTTGGTTTGTTGATCGTTTGGCTGGTTGATTTGTTGGTTGATCGGTTGGTTTGTTGATCGATTGGCTGGTTGGCTGGTTGATTTGTTGGTTGATCGGTTGGTTTGTTGATCAATTGACTGGTTGGCTGGTTGATTGGTTGGTTGGTCAGGTGGCTGATTGGTCGGTTGTTTGGTCGTTTAGTTTTTTGGCCATAACAGCATCCTCTAACATATTCTGTACAGGTTTGGCCTATAGGTGTGGAAAAGTATGCTCAAGATTTTGTGATGGTAAAATGTGATAGGCTTTTAATATCAAAACAGTTTCAGTTTGTGTTATCATTATCTCCTACGAATGTCCAGTATACATTGTGTGCTCAGTCCAGACACTATATTTGTCCCATGTATGTACTTAGTCCAACCCACTCCAGTATATTTGCCAAGAAAAACATATGAATAAACACAACCAGAAACACTGACAGATGTGCCTCAAGTGCTGAGCCCATATGGTCACTGAGAGTCGGACTCAACTGAAGGACTAAACAGCAACAGTGTGCTTAGTCCAGTCCATGTGTGTCAATTGTGTATTTATCGGTTGATATTGATGCAAATCTATCTGACCGCTGACCCTTCTACATGTGGTCAGGCTCAACACCTTTCATGGTCACATGACTTACATAGCCCTCATATATGGGCTTCTGGGAAGCAAATTATTAATCTTCCTGCATTAAAGTAACAAAGCAGGGGGTCCAAATATGGTATAATATGAATGCTACAATGGGAATGCTAGAGTTTGTTGGTTGTTGCTAGATAATTGTTTTATATTTATAATATATTGTGTCCTATGTCATGTTTACATTGACTACATATATGTAAAACATACACCAATTACACCTGTTGTTATACCCACTCCGTCCCTGGATTTCACTTAAATTGTGACACTTCTTTCATTGGCTCTACCGCCCCCTTCTGGGCTCTTTCAGTAACATCACTTTATATCTTGTCTCATTTACAGAGGTCACAGGTAATGGAAGTATTATTATACAGGTAGTATTATCATACAGTAATATTATTATACAGGTAGTATTATACAGGTAGTATTATCATACAGGTAGTATTATTATACAGGTAATATTATCATACAGGTAGTATTATTATACAGGTAATATTATCATACAGGTAGTATTATACAGGTAGTATTATACAGGTAGTATTATCATACAGGTAGTATTATTATACAGGTAATATTATCATACAGGTAGTATTATTATACAGGTAGTATTATTATACAGGTAATATTATCATACAGGTAGTATTATACAGGTAGTATTATACAGGTAGTATTATCATACAGGTAGTATTATTATACAGGTAATATTATCATACAGGTAGTATTATTATACAGGTAGTATTATCATACAGGTAATATTATCATACAGGTAGTATTATCATACAGGTAATATTATCATACAGGTAGTATTATACAGGTAGTATTATTATACAGGTAGTATTATCATACAGATATATTATCATACAGGTAGTATTATCATACAGGTAATATTATCATACAGATAGTATTATCATACAGGTAGTATTATCATACAGGTAGTATTATTATACAGGTAGTATTATTATACAGGTAATATTATCATACAGGTAGTATTATTATACAGGTAATATTATCATACAGGTAGTATTATTATACAGGTAGTATTATCATACAGGTAGTATTATCATACAGGTAGTATTATTATACAGGTAATATTATCATACAGGTAGTATTATCATACAGGTAGTATTATTATAGAGGTAGTATTATCATACAGGTAGTATTATCATACAGGTAGTATTATTATACAGTAATATTATCATACAGGTAGTGTTATCATACAGGTAGTATTATTATACAGGTAATATTATCATACAGGTAGTATTATCATACAGGTAATATTATCATACAGGTAGTATTATTATAGAGGTAGTATTATCATACAGGTATTATTATCATACAGGTAGTATTATCATATAGGTAGTATTATCGTACAGTAATATTATCATACAGGTAGTATTATACAGGTAGTATTATCATACAGGTTGTATTATTATAGAGGTAGTATTATTATAGAGGTAGTATTATCATGCAGGTAATATTATTATACAGGTAATATTATCATACAGGTAGTATTATCGTACAGGTAATATTATCATACAGGTAGTATTATTATAGAGGTAGTATTATCATGCAGGTAATATTATTATACAGGTAATATTATCATACAGGTAGTATTATCATACAGGTAATATTATCATACAGGTAGTATTATTATAGAGGTAGTATTATCATACAGGTAATATTATCATACAGGTAGTATTATTATAGAGGTAGTATTATCATACAGTAATATTATCATACAGGTAGTATTATTATACAGGTAGTATTATCATACAGGTAGTATTATTATACAGGTAATATTATCATACAGGTAGTATTATTATATAGGTAATATTATCATACAGGTAGTATTATCATACAGGTAGTATTTTTATACAGGTAATATTATCATACAGGTAGTATTATACAGGTAGTATTATCATACAGGTAGTATTATTATACAGGTAATATTATCATACAGGTAATATTATCATACAGGTAGTATTATTATACAGGTATTATTATCATACAGGTAGTATTATTATACAGGTAGTATTATCATACAGGTAATATTATCATACAGGTAGTATTATTATACAGGTAGTATTATTGTACAGGTAATATTATTATACAGGTAATATTATAATACAGGTAGTATTATTATACAGGTAATATTATCATACAGGTAGTATTATCATACAGGTAATATTATTATACAGGTAGTATTATTATACAGGTAATATTATCATACAGGTAGTATTATCATACAGGTAGTATTTTTATACAGGTAATATTATCATACAGGTAGTATTATACAGGTAGTATTATCATACAGGTAGTATTATTATACAGGTAATATTATCATACAGGTAATATTATCATACAGGTAGTATTATTATACAGGTATTATTATCATACAGGTAGTATTATTATACAGGTAGTATTATCATACAGGTAATATTATCATACAGGTAGTATTATTATACAGGTAGTATTATTGTACAGGTAATATTATTATACAGGTAATATTATAATACAGGTAGTATTATTATACAGGTAATATTATCATACAGGTAGTATTATCATACAGGTAGTATTATTATACAGGTAGTATTATTATACAGGTAGTATTATCATACAGGTAATATTATCATACAGGTAGTATTATTATACAGGTAGTATTATTGTACAGGTAATATTATTATACAGGTAATATTATAATACAGGTAGTATTATTATACAGGTAATATTATCATACAGGTAGTATTATCATACAGTAATATTATCATACAGGTAGTAGTATTATTATACAGGTAGTATTATCATACAGGTAGTATTATTATACAGGTAGTATTATTATACAGGTAGTATTATTATGCAGGTAATATTATCATACAGCAATATTAGTTCAGAGTGTATTTCTATTAAATGCCTGAAAAATATATTTTCAGTAATTGAAATGTTACACATTTTTAAGTTATCACAAGCCTTAAAGTGACAGAGCTAGTTATTGCAGAATGTATGCAGATAAAGTACAATTGGGTTGTTATTAAAAATGCTAGGTATAGTAGAATAGTAGAAGCGCTAGATACCCGAGTTTGAAAATTGGCCATTTTATTTGTAAGTTACATAAAAATGTCCTACCTCTCCTAATCTTTTTATTTCACATGTGTAATTACCTCTCACAGTAGGGATTGGCTGGTTAGTGGTTCAGTTGGCAGGTTAATTGGTTGGTTTGTTGATCGATTGGCTGGTTGATTTGTTGGTTGATTGGTTGGTTTGTTGATCGATTGGCTGGTTGATTTGTTGGTTGATCGGTTGGTTTGTTGATCGATTGGCTGGTTGATTTGTTGGTTGATCGGTTGGTTTGTTGATCGATTGGCTGGTTGGCTGGTTGATTTATTGGTTGATCGGTTGGTTTGTTGATTGATTGGCTGGTTGGCCGGTTGATTTGTTGGTTGATCTGTTGGTTTTTTGATCGATTGGCTGGTTGGCGGGTGGATTTGTTGGTTGATCGGTTGGTTTGTTGAACGATTGGCTGGTTGGCCGGTTGATTTGTTGGTTGGTCGGTTGGTTTGTTGATCAATTGGCTGGTTGGCTGGTTGATTTGTTGGCTTATCGGTTGATTTTTTGATCAATTGGCTGGTTGGCTGGTTGGCTGGTTGATTGGTTGGTTGGTCAGGTGGCTGATTGGTCGGTTGTTTGGTTGTTTAGTTTTTTGGCCATAACAGCATCCTCTAACATATGCTGTACAGGTATGTATCTATGGGTGTGGAAAATTATGCTCAAGATTTTTTGATGGTAAAATGTGGTAGGCTTTTAATATCAAAACAGTTTCAGGCTGGAACAAGAGTAGAGTATGTAAACATTGGCTTTCTCATGCAGCAAAGATCCCAAGTCAGCCCTTGGCTAGCTTTGTCTTGTCGAATGTATTCTGTGCTATGATACAGTCTGAGCTTGTTCTGCACAATGAAGAGATTACGTTATGTAGACATATTGTGCACAAGTCGGAGCACGCACCTCTTGGCATGTAGCCCCTGTTGGTCTTGCCGTGGGATTCCATCTCCTCTGTGAACACTTTCAGTTTAGTCCACACAATGCCATTTATTTACTGTCTAATAATTTGGGGCTTATACTGATCACCTTTGACAAAGGCAGGACGCGGACAGACTTGAATTTCCAAAGTGATTTGACAACCAGCCTCTCAAGGAGTTGCTATTTTGTCAGTTGTTCCTATTGACAGGCTTTTAGTTGGTTCCAAAAAGTGAAGATCTATAATCAAGATAAATCTTTGCCTCCCAGGTGTGCCATTTTGACAAATGTGTATTTATCGGTAGATATTGATGCAAATATACGTGACCACTGACCCATGTACTTCCCGTATGGATCAACACCTTTCAAGGTCACATGGCTTATGCGGCTTTCACATCAATGTAGAAATATGGGGCCTCATTAAATTGTCAAAGTCACAATTACTGAGGCCCGTAATGTAGCCAGCAAAAGTTACTCCTATTCAATTGGCCTCTTCTAGCTACCCGCAATTGATCTGCGGGTTACAGGCTTAAAATTCCTGCGGTTGTCAAAACCATAACTCTGAACCATCTAAGCCTTTGATCTTTCAAGCCCACAAATGTTACAATCGCTAAAATCGCGAATCGCTATTAAATTGCTACTATTCCCCAAGCCCGCAATTACCTTCAAACCCGTAAATGGCAAATGTCGCAAAAAATTCTATGAGTACTGGAGAGAACTCACAAGGGGGTTAAACACCTGTTCGGAACAGTATAAAAGGAAATGAAAAAACACAATACTAGAATTTAAAATATGGGAAAAGCTATGAAAGACATTAGAATTAACTGCACAACAAGCTCGCAAATCTGCAATAAAAAATGTTTTTTCGGTGTTATATCAATCTCGGGAATCAAGGAGTTAAAACATATCAGGTCACCCACATGGACTAGAACAGTATTGGCATTCATTTTTATCGATTTTTAAATCAATGGATTGCAAGTCTGATCGCATATGGACGTCTCTGAACATTAATTGATAAACGTTTACATGCCATGTTTTTACTGATGTCATGATGACCGTCTCAACTATTGGCTCTGTCTAAATCATTACTTACGGGCTTGCTTAATTGATAATGACCATGCCCTGAAATGCTACGTATGGTTACATGGTTTGATTTGGCTTTTGGCCCTGTACTTGCAGGCTAGTTCAATTAAATCGATCTGTAACTGTTGCAATTTTTGGAATTTAATGAGGCCCATGGTCTTCTTGGAAATGGTTAAGCTTCCTGTGTTAAGGTGACTTAGCAGTGGTTCCAAATATAATGTAAAACTACAGATAATAACAAGTACTTTATAAATTGAATATTAATAAGGAAGTTGCATTTTCATAACATTTTTATTTGTCATTCAGACTTTCTGATCCTCTTACAAACAAAATTCCTATCTCTTGTGGATGAGGGATCATTGCCGATAATTACTCATTACACCGCCTGCTGCAGATCCTATACTGTCCCGTACAGTGCGCCCGCCTGCTGCCAGTTAGTGGATCCCCCAGGGCCTCCCCTGAGTAGCAGCACGCCCTCCCCTTTCCCCACTGTGGACCTTACTGGCAGGAATGTCTGACACCCCACAAAGAAGTCCACTGAAAAGAGGGGGTAGTGCACTGAAGTGGCCCTGGGAGAATGAGGGGGGTCCACTATGGTACTAGCATACTCCACCTTAGTGTGCCCGTCTGCTGCAGGTCCTGAATCCTGACCACCACTGTGCCATTTATCTATACCACCCTGACAGTGTGCCTACCTTGCCTCCACCTGTTCCTCAGTGTGCCAGTTTGCTGCAGATCCTTTATCCTGTCCGCCACTGTGCCATTTATCTATACCATCCTGCCAGTGTGCCTACCTTGCCTCCACATTTTCCTGAGTGTGCCAATCTTCTAAAGATCCTGTATCCTGTGTCACTGGAACATCTGCCAGTGTGTGCACCCGTCTGCCAGTGTGCATACCTATCTGCCAGGGTGCGTACCCGTCTGCCAGTGTGCATACCCATCTGCCAGGGTGCATACCCATTTGCCAGTGTGTGTACCCATCTGCCAGTGTGCATACCCGTCTGCCAGTGTGCATACCTATCTGCCAGGGCGCGTACCCGTCTGCCAGTGTGCATACCCATCTGCCAGTGTGCATACCCGTCTGCCAGTGTGCATACCCATCTGCTAGGGTGCATACCCATCTGCCAGTGTGCATACTCGTCTGCCAGGGTGCATACCCATCTGCCAGAGTGTGTACCCGTCTGCCAGGGTGCATACCCATCTGCCAGGGTGCGTACCCATCTGCCAGTGTGTGTACCCGTTTGCCCGTTTGCCAGGGTGCGTACCAATCTGCCTGTGTGCGTACCCATCTGCCACTGTGCATATCCTGACATCTACATTCTTCAGGTTCCCTCTTTTCCATTGGACAGATTTAAATGGCTTGGGAGTTTTTTGCTTGGCCCCGGAAATGTGTTAAATTGCCAGTTTTCATTTAAGAGATAGATTTGTCTGCTTTTTTTTATTTATCTAGTAGGTAAACCCCCATTGTTATGGTTTTCGCTCCTTATTCTGCATATAACTATATTATGTTGAGCATATAATGATGATTATTATTATACTTTGTACGTAATCTCACTGAATACATCATACTTGTACATGTTTGTAGATTGTAATCTGTAATCTGTCCATATTGGGTTTATTTATTACTTTATTTGATATTTTTACAGCATATTCCTCCTGGCTCTCAGATCCACTTTATCATTTCATCTGATATTTACTGGAAAACATTTCTCTGACATTAGGTATGTGGTTGGCTCCTTGGATGTTTTCTTCTAGAATATGGTGATATTGGATTTTACTTTAAGAAACCTGGTATTTGGAGAAAATATGTTTGGATTTTAAATAAATATCCCTGAAAGTGTTAATGCCGCAGAATAACAACATAATTGTGAAAAAATGGGGAGTTTTAGGCCCTTTCAAATTACTCCAGACAGAGAGACTCACCCATTTGGACGGATTAAGATGTAAGCCGTACCAATATGTATTCAATGCAGAGGTAGAAGATAAACATTTATTGTGTATATTCAATGCCTTTAATGACCGACATGACGGTTTTACCCAATGAAGTTCGGGGCTTTCCAAACACCACCCAGAAATCATTTCAGGTCAACATCTTTTTATTTAAAAAAAATGATGTTATACTTTTGGTTAATCTGCCCCAGACAGGGGAAACAGTCACATACGCATTGGATCTAATTAACCGCTGTTGTTCAGTAGTGTCCGACTCCCTGTGACCCTATGGACTGCAGGACACCAGGCACATCTGTCTATGTGTTTAGTTGTGCTTATCCATAAAGTTATCTTTACAAAGATACTGAAGTGTGTGCCAGTTCCTTCTCCAGTGGGCTTTGATTTGTCTGACCTCTCTGCTGTGACCTGCACATTTTTGGTGACTTTACATGGTTTAGCTCACAGCTTCATTGAAGTACACAAGCCCCTTTACCACGACAAAGTAGCAATCCAGAAGTGGCTAATAAACTCTATATATCCGACAAAAACGGAAATGTGCCAAATCTCCTGTCTGCTGTTCCCTTTGGAGGGAAGAAATATTAAGAAGTCTTAACAGCGGAGAAGCAAATTAATATTATCTTGTATAATAATAGATAATAAATAAGAGTGAATTGGTACCTCTCCAGCCATTACTGTACATACTACATACTACATACTACTACATGATATACTACAGGCTATGTCTCCATGTGAAGGACACAAGTGGCTAAAAGAGGTTGCTCTCCTAGTAGGTGACCACACCTAGAGAGCAGACCTACTTAGGTGTTGCTTGTTCTGACTCTTCTCGTTTAAAATACCAAGGTACCAAAAGTAATGTCAAGACAATGAACTGTAAGGATGTCATTGGTGGAGTCATTTGCTACTTGGGTCCCACTCAACATACCATTATAGGTATCTCGTCAGCATATATAGGGTCACTGAGAATCGGACACGATTGAACAACCTTGGTACCTTGGTGAAGCTGGCTCTAAATACAGTGAGCGTCTTCGCCTCTTTATTTTACATGGGATTTGTCTTGTCCTTTTCCACCAACTCACAGTTTTGTGAATCAAGATCAACAGGAGACAGGGGAGTCAAGATCCAGTTTTGGGTCAAGTGCATCTTGAGACTTGTTGTCAGCTTCGTATTTATTCCCATTAGATCAGACAGAATCAGACATCTCAGCGAGTATAGAAAAGCTTTATTATACAGAGTAGCTTTATACATGGATTAGTTACAGTACATTTTGTCTACATTCATTTCAGGTTAAATATATAACCATAGCAGAGATCAGAGATGCATATATGGCCCCCACCCATTCAATCCAATATATCCAGTCATCACGTGCAAAAGAATGGAAATGTCTGCAAGAAAAATGTAGGAAAACTCCAGTGTTTTCCATTAGGTATCATCGAGCTCCAACAGGAGAGCAAAGTATATAATGTATATAATGCAAAACATCGGTGGAAGACCACGCGGAGAGAAGGCGCACGCGCCCAATGAGTTCGAGGGTTTGATACATTCTTGAGGACAGAGATACGGGAGACCTCTGTGGGAAGCAGATCTGGCTCATATGGAAATGGCTGGTTGGCTCGATATTTTGTGTCTATCTTTTATTGGTACTAGTCTCGGGCCATTTCTACTTTAATCATAATTCGTAGTTATAGTAGACTGGCCTTAATTTTATGGTGAATCCACACATTCTTCACTTGGCTTGTGACTGGCTTTTTCTTGGCTTATTCTTTGCCCAATTATTTTAATGATGTCTCTAGAATTTGTATTCTGAGAAAGCCAAATATGGAGCCACCGGGATGGTGATAACACAATCTGTACAAAACATATTGGCCAATATATAATGCACAACCAAAATGTAGAAGTTGTGCTGAAATGATCATGTTAGAAATATATATACATTAGCGTGCAATCGAGGGAAATAATATCAATGTTACAGAATGTTCTAGAACCTGGTCATCTTTTGTAGATTGGAAAACGTTGCATATATTTTATCTAAACACCGAGTAAGAACTACTGTAGTGAATAGACATGCCCTGATTCTTCTGTACCTATTGTACAGTGTTCAGATTTTAATATGCATTTGAGGATGACATGAAGTGTTCAGCACTCAATACTCTTCTAAAAACAGATCATACAAACCCACACCCCATGACCAGTAAAGAGTTCCCCACACTGATCCCATTACAAGTCAATGTGTCATGATCACCCCAGTATATGTACAACCGCCACTGAAGGCAGAGACAATAATGTTTGGAAAAACTATAAGTTGCCTCCAAAAATTTCCATCCATGTTTCTCTCCAACATGTGGTTTCATAATGTCCGGTTTCGGAAGTAATCAACCCACATGCACCGCTTATTACACATGGCATAGAACCCAATTTAACTGGTTGATAGGATCTTAGAGTCGTAATTATAATAAACATGATGTAATATTTTCCACCAGAAGCATCGAGCCTAGAGGTTCCATGGGAACAAGTATAGGTTTCCAGCAGAAAGTCGTATATCCCCCAAACATAGGGTGTAACTTCCACGTCCTTCAGCTCCATAAAGCTCCATATGGTATGAATATAAAGAAGAGAAGGATAAAACGTCTCATGGGACTCTTTATAAATTAGAGCAATTGGTGTGGGTCTGTGAGGAGAACGGAAATGAAAATAACTCTGAACGGAGATGGATTCCTAAGGACGTTCTTGTGCTCAGCTCTTCATGTCGAGCTATTCTGTCTCCATTGGCAATTACTTCAGAGGATTCTCCAGCCATTTGAGCAAAAGAGTCACAGAATAATGATCCAATAATAGGGTATACAGTCATTACAGGTCCCCAAGCCCACACATACAATCACTAGACCATTAGCACCACGGACCTATATTTGGGGGGGGGGGAGTGATCATTAACAGAACCCCTCAGACATGGAAGCAAATAAAACTATTAGTGGCCCACACTTGAACTGAATGTTTGTTTGTGCTTCCAAGCCCCATAGTCATCATGTACTATGTCTCCATGCATTGAGGAATTACATATTATTACTAACCAATGGAGTTCTTGGGCAGTTTGTCCTTCTCATACTAGGAGCTTGTGGAGAATACTTTGTAGTATAATACTGTTACTATAACCAACACACCCCTCATTCCATATACACAACACCAACTGTAATCTAAGATTTGACCCAGCCCCAGAATTAATATACACATTTATTTTTCTAGTACCGGACAGACCTGAACATGCTGCACCATACAACAATACTCAGCATCACTATACATCTGCACCAAATCTTACACATTGGTGAAATCATTCCATTCACTGCCATAGTTAGAAGGTCAGAGCTTGGGAAGAGGTAAGAAGGTTGCTCACAAAAGAATACATTACAGGCAGGTCTCAATTTACATATCTGGCACCCCTAGGTACAAACTCCTTCGATGCCTCTCTTCTCTCTGCTCTATAGTGCAGCACACTGCAAGCTGACCACTTCACCACCCACACCAAATAATTTACTCATGGGACCTGGTTAGAAAATGCAGGATCTATGTGTGAAAAATAAACTAACTGAAATTAAAATGTATTGTTTTGCAAATGAGGGGCCGATCCCCAGGAAGCGCCCTTAGGCAGCTGCCTTATTCACCTACTTAACAATGATTACAGGACACAACTTTTTGCACATACAAAGACACACGTGTTCACATCTAGCAATAAACACACATGCCCTAATTCTAATATGTATCTCCGTGACTCTGCCCTTCATCTCTTCCACATCTCAGAGACTTGTTTAAAAAAAAATAGAAATATTGCTTGTGTGCCAAAAACAGCAAAAAGTAATTACCAACACTATCAAAAACGTGAAAACAGAATCCAAATATGGTAACCCAAAGCAAACTGGGGAGTGAATTTTATGAATGTATGATTTTTAACAAAATGATTAAACTTTGATTATTTCTGTTTTTGTCACCCTATGTTATGTTGTGTACATACATTTAAAACTTTTTCTTACACAACAGGCTACCTGTAATATATAGGACAGAGTATATTAGTCCAGGAGTAATTATATATATATATATATATATATATATATATATATTCACACAATATCCCTCAAAATACTTCCTCCCATCATCTCCCTACTCTTCCTCTCTTCTTATACTTTCTACACTTTCTGCCGATCCTCATACTTTGCCAGTCGGTATCCTCCGGTCCTGCCTCTAAATATATGACCAACTTTGACAGCCTATTAGTTTGTGTCCTCATCTTTACCTCCAAAACCTACAATGATACTGTCATTACTGACATATCCTATCTTCAGCATATGATGATCGTTTGTCGGTTTGTCCAGCGCCATATTGTCTATACCTTCCCTGGTCCATTCACATGATCATCATTTACCAATATGTGTATATCATTGCACACATCCTTTTTTTCTACATGTATATGCCATCTGCACATTTCTGTTTAGCCTTTTCTGTCACTTTCTTGTTTCCTCTCTTGGTTTTCTCCTCCATTGACCATCTTGTCTTCCATCTCCTCACTTGCTAGGATTCTTTCACAATTACCTCCATATTGTCGCTCATACTCTGTATATCTCTGTCCTTTCCTGCTTCTGATCATATCAACATTTTCAAATCCCTCCCGTATTTCTCCATTAATGTAATAATCTCATTATATTGGGCTTTGATTTTGTTTGCAGCTCCCATAGATGGAAAGCCTATTATTTTGCTATTTAATTCAACATTTTAGATATAATCACTATTTTGGTCTAAGTCGTCACACCAACTATCATTGTAAACTTTGTGAGATCCCGCATATTGATTTACACATTATTTAATAGATTAATAGACAGAATGCAAATGATTTGAGGGCACCTTTGCTTTGATATTCCAGGTTTCTCCAGGGGTAACAGATTGTGCCCCTGAAAATCCAACTACATTTCAATCTATCACTTTTCAACATAGCAGAAATCTTCAGAAATATATCTATATATATATATACCTAATACATCACCATTGCTAATTTGCCCAATATAATGAAACTTATTGTATTGACAGAATTAAGATATTCTACCTTACTGAGATCTTTGGGTTACCACAATGGAAGTGTTTGACGGACAAGCAGGTACATAGAGTGGGCCCAACCTCTCCTACATTGACAGAAGCCCCTAACAAAAAGAGACTCACACAGTCTAAATTGGGGCCATTCATTTTCAAAATCAATATGATTTATACATTTTCCCCTCTATTCTCTATCGCATTTCCCATTACATTGGTCTAGATTCACTAAGGTTTGAAGTGGTCATGAAGCTGTAGAAGAAGCAACCAAAGGATATACAATGAAACCTCCTAAGTGTTTCTCAACCATCTTGCTTTTAACATATTCAATTATTTAATGGGCCACTTTATTCAGCACAATTTGGACCACATCACTGTAAAGATCTCCTAAAAGCATGTTGGAATACGTTTAGAATTTTTGAAATGCATGCATTTGTCACAGAAATCAAATTAAATAAAATCTGTATTTATATGTGTGAAAGACTACCCACAGGCTGCTGCATTACTGCAACTATTCAAGTCAACAGTATGGCTTGTGTCAGACTGCTTATATTTGCAGTTTGTAGGGAACAGACCTTGTATTATGTTTATATTTACTTGCTGGTAGAAAATTCAGATTTCTACACTCTTGCCTCTGGAATTTGAGCTACACAGACCAGCTTAGGGTCATACTGGTACTCACCCAAATCAGGAAAGCTATAGATAAACTGGTCAGAGCAGCAAGTACACAGGGATGCTGTGCTATCAATCACAGCCTTCCGCCATAGAGTCGCACACACTGAGCGATGGACTTGGCACTCTGCTAATTGCTTATGCAACAGATTTTTTAGCTGTTATTATTTACTTGAAAAAAGTTCAGATCATTTTAACATACAATATTGTGCTCTTTCACACCATAAAGTGGCTATTTAATTTAAAGTGACGTGCACATTATTAAAATCCTTAAACTCATAATGTTGCAAATAATGAAATGCGTATTATTCAATTATAATATTACAGTGGGAATTTCTATCTGCAGGTACAGACTGTTACTGGTTACAGTGTAGACTAAATCACTGTACACATTGGGTATAATCTTATTTATTGGCTATAGAAGGTAATATCTATTTATATATATTGGAAGTTACATGATTGCAAGATGATGATGAGTCTTGTAGTGAATGCAGTGAAGGGAGCCTCATGCCACCTCAAAGCTTAGTAAATCTAGGCCATTCACTATTCACTAACTTCACATTTGCCCATACATTCCCTCCTGTACATTCCTACTCCTTTCCTACCCATCTCCTACAGACCCTCTTCCTGTGTCCCCTCCATACAAACACAATGTTTTATCCAGTTTCCTGTATGTTGAGTGGTAGCCCTATAGCCCTGTGTTTAGGACACTATCGAACCCTGTGGCTAATGACTTAATCAGAGACAGAAGCCAGGCACATGGTCACTGAAACCTGCATGTGATGGGCCTGCCGGTGGGAGATGTCTCTTCTCCACTTATTTGGGATCATGAAGAGTGACATGGAGGTCAGGAGAGGTCATGTCGGGGTTGTCTCTGTTTTCTCTGAAAAATCAACAAGAAAAAAGTAAAAACTCATCATCTACCCACAACAAGCAAAGCTTACCAGCCTAAAAATAGTGAGTGGTGTGTGCATGGAGGGTCGGCTATATGAGGTATAAGACGGGTGTAATACAAACCCATTCTTTCACTCACCAGTTGATGTGGATGTCGCGCCATCATCAGCTGCAAAAAACTTTAACTCCATCCCATCAGTAACTAAGGACGTCCTTGACCTTTGACATCGGTCCCCTGACCGCGTCCGTCGTAGAACAGTCTGGTAGAGAATAAAAATTAGAAAGTGAAAACACCAGGATAAAAACAACAATATAGACATATATGGGCACCACGAAACATACTGCGCATCTCCAAGCGGGGGGGACACATCTGACAATGGGCAAGTGCTTAGTAGTCTGCCCTGTGTGATGGAGCCCACTCAGGGAAATTAGTTTCCCACTGAAATATATACGTCTGGAGAGGATGTTTTTCTTGTGCACAGGAAGCTTGCCTGACGTCTCAGTTCTGGTGGAGTACAGGCTGATATGCTCAAGGAGATTTATCCTCTAGATTTCCCTTTATCTGCCCTAGTACATCTCAGACCCTCCTTCCCCCTCACAGTCACCTGTCTGCCCTAGTACATCTCAGACCCTCCTGCCCCCTCACATTTACCTGTCTGCCTTACTACATCTCAGACCCTCCTTCCCCCTCACACTCACCTGTCTGTTCTAGTACATCTCAGACCCTCCTGCCCCCTCACACTCACCTGTCTGTCCTAGCATATCTCAGACCCTCCTTCCCCCTCACACTCACCTGTCTGTCCTAGTACATCTCAGACCCTCCTTCTTCTCTCACACTCACCTGTCTGTCCTAGTACATCTCAGACCCTCCTACCCCCTCACACTCACCTGTCTGTCCTAGTACATCTCAGACCCTCCTGCCCCCTCACACTCACCTGTCTGTCCTAGTACATCTCAGACCCTCCCGTCCCCTCACACTCACCTGTCTGTCCTAGTACATCTCAGACCCTCCTTCCCCCTCACACTCACCTGTCTGTCCTAGTACATCTCAGACCCTCCTGCCCCCTCACACTCACCTGTCTGTCCTAGCACATCTCAGACCCTCCTTCCCCCTCACACTCACCTGTCTGTCCTAGCACATCTCAGACCCTCCAGCCCCCTCACACTCACCTGTCTGTCCTAGCACATCTCAGACCCTCCTTCCCCCTCACACTCACCTGTCTGTCCTAGCACATCTCAGACCCTCCTGTCCCCTCACACTCACCTGTCTGTCCTAGTACATCTCAGACCCTCCAGCCCCCTCACACTCACCTGTCTGCCTTAGTACATCTCAGACCCTCCTTCCCCCTCACACTCACCTGTCTGTCCTAGTACATCTCAGACCCTCCTGTCCCCTCACACTCACCTGTCTGTCCTAGTAAATCAAAGACCCTCCTTCCCCCTCACACTCACCTGTCTGTCCTAGTACATCTCAGACCCTCCTTCCCCCTCACACTCACCTGTCTGTCCAAGTACATCTCAGACCCTCCTTCCCCCTCACATTCACCTGTCTGCCCTAGTACATATCAGACCCTCCTTCCCCCTCACACTCACCTGTCTGTCCTAGTACGTCTCAGACCCTCTTGCCCCCTCACACTCACCTGTCTACCATAGTACATCTCAGACCCTCCTTCCCCCTCACACTCACCTGTCTGTCCTAGTACGTCTCAGACCCTCTTGCCCCCTCACACTCACCTGTCTACCATAGTACATCTCAGACCCTCCTTCCCCCTCACACTCACCTGTCTGTTCTAGTACATCTCAGACCCTCCTTCCTCCTCACACTCACCTGTCTGTCCTAGTACATCTCAGACCTTCCTGCCCCCTCACACTCACCTGTCTGCCTTAGTACATCGCAGACCCTCCTTCCCCCTCACACTCACCTGTCTGCCCTAGTACATCTCAGACCCTCCCGCTCCCTCACACTCACCTGTCTGTCCTAGTACATCTCAGACCCTCCTTCTTCTCTCACACTCACCTGTCTGTCCCAGTACATCTCAGACCCTCCTTCCCCCTCACACTTACCTGTCTGCCCTAGTACACCTCAGACCCTCCTTCCCCCTCTCACTCACCTGTCTGTTTCCTATACATCTCAGACCCTCCTGCCCCCTCACACTCACCTGTCTGTTCTAGTACATCTCAGACCTTCCTTCCCCCTCACACTCACCTGTCTGCCCTAGTACATCTCAGACCCTCCTTCCCCCTCACACTCATCTGTCTGTCCTAGTACATCTCAGACCCTCCCGCCCCCTCACACTTACCTGTCTGCCTTACTACATCTCAGACCCTCCTTCCCCCTCACACTCATCTGTCTGTCCTAGTACATCTCAGACCCTCCCGCCCCCTCACACTCACCTGTCTGCCTTAGTACATCGCAGACCCTCCTTCCCCCTCACACTCACCTGTCTGTTCTAGTACATCTCAGACCCTCCTTCCCCCTCACACTCACCTGTCTGTCCTAGTACATCTCAGACCCTCCTTCTCTCACACTCACCTGTCTGTCCTAGTACATCTCAGACCCTCCTTCCCCCTCACACTCACCTGTCTGCCCTAGTACACCTCAGACCCTCCTTCCCCCTCTCACTCACCTGTCTGTTTCCTATACATCTCAGACCCTCCTTCCCCCTCACACTCACCTGTCTGCCCTAGTACATCTCAGACCCTCCTGCCTCCTCACACTCACCTGTCTGTTCTAGTACATCTCAGACCCTCCTTCCCCCTCACACTCACCTGTCTGTCCTAGTACATCTCAGACCCTCCTGCCTCCTCACACTCACCTGTCTGTTATAGTACATCTCAGACCCTCCTTCCCCCTCACACTCACCTGTCTGTCCTAGTACATCTCAGACCCTCCTGCCCCCTCACAATCACCTGTCTGTCCTAGTACATCTCAGACCCTCCTGCCCCCTCACACTCACCTGTCTGCCCTAGTACATCTCAGACCCTCCTTCCCCCTCACACTCACCTGTCTGTCCTAGTACATCTCAGACCCTCCTTCCCCCTCACACTCACCTGTCTGCCACAGGATGTATTACACTCCTCCTCTATCCTCATGTACCTGCTGTAGCACATATCAGACTCCTGAACCTGTCACAGACCTCTCCCCCTCACCCCTGCACTCACCTTCCTGCTCTGGGGGCTGCTGGGGGCGGATGCGCTGCTGTACAGGCTGAGGCTGGAGTTGGATCTGCTGGGTGTCATGCCCTTGGCAGTGAGGTTGGTCTGGTTGCCAGTGCACTTGAGTGGCGAGGAGAAGGAGTCTGGGGAGAGGTACTTCTCATTGATCTTCAGGTTGGTCCTCCCCTTCACTGCAATAGAAACAGGGAGATCACTTTAGGTAGAACAGAAAACCAGTCTCTGTTTTTGTAGTACCATGAACAGAAAGTATTAATACTACTATTATATATATATATATATACACTGTATATCCACTATAATATAGACATCAGATGTGAGCTTGTGAGGAGGGCTGATAGCCCTGAATCCTGGCGGAATTGAATAGTTTGTGCACATGTGCGGCAGAGGGGGGGACAGAGAGGAGGCAGAGAGAGAAGGAGGGAGAGAGAGAAGGAGGGAGGTCAAGGAGGAGAGGGGGGCAGAGGGAGGGAGAGAGAAAGGGAGGGAGATAGAGAAGGGAGAGAGAGGAGGAGAGAGAGAGAAGGAGGGAGAGAGAGAAGGTGGGAGGTCGAGGAGGAGAGGGGGGCAGAGGGAGGGAGAGAGCAAGGGAGGGAAGCAAAGGGAGGTAGATAGAGGCAGAGAAAGAAGAAGGGAGAGAGAAGGAGGGAGGTCGAGGAGGAGAGGGGGGCCGAGGGAGGGAGAGAGCAAGGGAGGGAACCAGAGGGAGGGAGATAGAGGAGGCAGAGAGAGAAGGAGGGAGGTTGAGGAGGAGAGGGGGCAGAGGGAGGGAGAGAGAAAGGGAGGGAAGAAAAGGGAGGGAGATAGAGGAGGCAGAGAGAGAGGGATGGAGAGAGGTAAGGGGAAAGAGAGAAAGATGGAAGGGGAAGGGGTAGAGAGAGTGAAGGGGAGGGATAGAGAGAGTGAAGGGGAGAGGGAGAGAGGGAAAGGAAGATGGAGAGGGAATGGGAGAGGGAGTGAGGTAGAGAGAGGGAGGGAGGAAGGGTGGTAGAAAGAGAGGGAGAGGCAGAGGGAGGGAGAGAGAGAGAAAAGGAAGGAGAGAGGGAGGCAGGGTGAGAGAGAGGGAGGCGGAGAGAGGGAGTCAGATATGGAGAGAAAGGGAAGGAGGGAGAGAGAAAGAAAGAGAGAGAGAGAAGGATGGAGGTTGGGGAGGAGAGGGGACAGAGGGAGGGAGAGAGCAAGGGAGGGAAGCAGAGGGAGGAAGATAGAGGAGGCAGAGAGAGGGAAGGGGAAGGGATAGAGAGAGTGAAGGGGAGGGGAGAGGGGAGGGATAGAGAGAGTGAAGGGGAGGGGAGAGGGGAGGGGAGGGATAGAGAGAGTGAAGGGGAGAGGGAGAGAGGGAAAGGAAGATGGTGAGAGGGAATGGGAGAAAGAGAGAGAGAGGTAGGAAGGGTGGTAGAGAGAGAGGGGAGGCAGAGAGAGGGAGGGAGAGAGAGAGAAAAGGAAGGAGAGAGGGAGGCAGGGTGAGGGAGGGAGGCAGATATGAAGAGAAAGGGAAGGAGGGAGAGAAAAAGAGAGGAGAGAGAAAGAGGAGGAGGGAGAGAGACAGAGAGCACACAGAGCGCAGAGAGAGAGGACACAGAGAGATAGACAGAAGGCACAGAGAGAGAGAGAGTGCACACAGAAAGAGAGAGCACACAAAAAGAGAGAGGGTGCACTGAGAGAGAGACAGTGCACAGAGAGAGAGAGAGAATGCACAGAGAGAGAGAGAGAGCGCACAGAGAGAGAGAGAGTGCACAGAGAGAGAGAGAGTGCACACAGAAAGAGAGAGCACACAAAAAGAGAGAGGGAGCACTGAGAGAAAGAGACAGTGCACAGAGAGAGAGAGAGAGAGAGAGAGAGAGCACAGAGAGAGAGAGAGAGGGCGCACAGAGAGAGAGAGAGAGGGTGCATAGAAAGAGACAAAGGGCACACAGCGAGAGAGGGCGCACACAGCGACACAGAACAGACAATTGAATATAACATATGACACCCTCATTTATGAAGGGCAGGTTACTAATAAAATAAATAAATATTACATTTTTGTGACATTTGAACCACAAACCAAACTCCCACCAGCTGGACATTCTGGGTATACAACTTTATGCTATATAGGGGAGAGGGCACTCCTGTGACCACATGCTACTGACTGCTTAAGACTATTTAAAGAATACCAATTCATAATTGCAATAAGCTATTTCCATTTTGATTGCATGTTTTGGTTCAGCAGTGGCACTGCATCACTAATGACAAGTTTAGGCAAAGTGCTGAGCTCATCGTGCGATTGTTGTGTCTTGCAACTGAAATGAAGTAATAAGATGAGTAATCGGAAGAAACGATGTCACATAAATCAGACGCACGCACATGAAATAAAGACGAATTGTACTTGACCTAAAACCAATCTTTATTTGGGGTGTTTGTGTCGGGTTATTTGCTCCCAGGAAAATGCATTTTTGTGGTTATTCAGGAACACTGGGGGTACAGTAGCTGGTAACTGGGATGAAAAAGATGTAACAACTTTTCTCTCCCTTCATCAGTATGCTAATTAGTGCTAATTAGTGCTATATTGGGATTAGTGGCTTTGCCTGATTAGCTGATCTGCAGGCAATTGGTTAATCCGGCAAGGCAATGTGCGCACAACCTTTGTTGTACTTGTACTAGGGAGTGGCACCACTGTAAAGGGCGAACGATATGTCTTTACGTATAGATAGGGGACTGGAGTATCGTATTTCCCCTTCTGGATCGCTACCTTTTCATGGTGAAGGGGCTTGTGTACTTCAATGAAGCTGTGAGCTACACCATATAGGGTCCCCCAAGATGGGCAGGTCAAAACAGAGAGGTCAGACAAATGACAGTTTACTGGAGAAGAAACTGGCAATCTTAGCCAAGATAACCTCATGGATTAGCAAAACCAGATACAAGCTGTGCCTGGGTGGGGCGACCGATAGGGTCATGGAGAGTCGGGCACTTCAAGGCTCACTAATACAGATTTAGAATGTAACCATCACAAGGGCTTGTTGTTTTTTATGTATATTTATACTTGTATATAGTGTGTGATGTTCTTTTAATGTCATAATTATTGATCACTGTACTACCATGACTGATATGATATTATTTTGTAGGGTAGGGCTCCCCAAACCCAGTTAATACCCCCCCAGCACACCTGGCCCCCCTCGGCCTCTCTGTCTGTTGCCTCCTTGAGGGCTTCCTAGGAATGCCTTGTAGCTCATCTTCTCACCTGAGCAGTGAATCCCGAATGACATCACGTCACAATATATATAATATATGATATATATCATTTTGTTTTGCACCGGGACCTCCATACACTCGCTCTGTCATTGTGTACATACATAGTATTTGTGCTTAGAGACCCCTTGCCTTACAGACCCTAGAAATAGCAGAGTGAGGTAGAGCGGCCATGTTTCTCGGAGACTGGCCAACCATGCACTAATGGCAGTGCTTGAGCACCTTCCTAATGCCTATGTGTTAAGGTATGGTAAGCTGCAGTCACAGAATATTATTATTATGATTATTATTATTCATTTTTATTAATAATTATGAATTAATGGTATAGTATTTTCTGGGCTTAGTAATTTATTTAGTTTCAGCAATGAGAACTGACATACAGCCGCATTAAATTGCTACGATTTTAAGAATCGTAGCTCGTAACGTAGCTTGCAGGATTTAAGGCTATTAATTTAGCCTCTTAAAGCAACCCGCAGTGACGTAATTCTGATGATCTCTGTTGCCATTGGCTCCATCCCAACTCGTAACTACGAGTTAAACTAATTGATCATGTTCACGGCCGCACATCCAACGAGCGACAAATGGTTTATGGGTTTGCCTCTCAAGCCCAAAAGTTGCAGCCTGTTCTAATTTAATAGCACCGTAAATCTGCAACTTGCCAAGCTTGGAATTTAATGTGGATGATAGAATCCTATTTTCTTTCTCTTTTATTTGTACATTATCTGTAGGTCCCAGAATATTTTGTGTAGTAGTTCAGTTGTTTCCAACTCTCCACGACCCTTAAAAGGTGTAGTACCAGAAGACGATGGGGGGCACTACTGGAACAGCTGATCCAGGGTCCATACCTCTGTGACAGGTGTGCGCATGTTGCCTCTCTGGAAGCTCAAATTGGAGAACTGGAGTGATATTGCTCCACTGGAAAGGGAGCTGGTGCTCACTGAGCATAGTTTAGATGGGCCTGGCATGGAGGGTGAAGCTGGGGCTAGTGAGGATGTCCAGGGAGGTAGCTGGGTTACAGGGGGATCAGAACAAAGAGGCAGGCCAGTACTGAATTGGCAAACACAAACAGATTTGCTAGATTGAGTGAAACTGTTGGGGATGTCCATACGGGAATGGCAATGCCAGATAGAGCTGTTCCCTCTGACAGCCGGGAGAACAGCTCTACTGGAGGAGTGGGAGGGCAGAATAGGCAGAGCAACAGACAGGTTTTGGTGGTAGGGGACTATTATTAGGAAGGGAGACAGGGTGATTTGTCACCCAGATCCCAGCAATCGAACAATTTGCTGTCTCCCGGGTGCTCGGGTTTGGCATGTTGTTGATCGGGTAGATAAATTGTAGGGAAGGGCTGGAAATTAACCGGCGGTCTTGGTACATATTGGTACCAATGACAAAGTTAGGGGAAGATGGAGTGTCCTAAAGAATGATTTTATAGAACTAGGTAATAAGCTGAAGGCGAGGACCTCCAAGGTAATATTTTCTGAGATACTACCAGTGCCACGTGCTAGCACAGGGAGGTAGAAGGAGCTTAGGGAGGTTAATGCTTGGCTAAAGATGTGGTGCACTAAGGAGGGGTTTGGGTTTGTATAGCCTTGGGCTGACCTCACTATAGCAGTGATGGATTGCACCTTAACGAAGAGGGAGCGTGTGTTCTAGGGGAAAGGATGGTAGAAAGGCTGGGGGAGTTTTTAAACTAGTAGGTGAAGGGGAAGGACTAGATTAATGTAATGGGGTAGTAAGTGTAGATGGGGTAAGGAATGAATTAACTAGTCATGTGGGAGGATATAGGGGAGGGTTAGTACAGTAAATAGGGAGGTATTACTAAGTAACTCAAGTACAGTGGCAGGCACTTCAGAACTACAGACTCATAACATAAGGTGTATGCTCGCTAATGCCAGAAGCTTGCCAGGAAAAATGGGATAGTTAGAATTATTAGCAATAAATGAAAAATGGGATTTAATAGGCATTACTGAAACGTGGTGGGATGAATCTCATGACTGGACTGTGAATCTGGATGGTTATAACCTATTTAGGAAAGATAGGGGAAATGGTAAAAGGGGAGGAGGGATTTGTCTGTATGTTAAACCTGAATGTAAGCCTACAGTCAGAGAAGATATTTATGCTGGAACTAGTGATAAAGTTGAATGTTTGTGGGTAGAGTTAAATAGCGGAGCAGCAAATTCCAAAATAATATTAGTAGGAGTATGCTATAAACCCCCAAATATAGCTGAAAGTGAGGAAATACAATTATTGTTACAGATTGGAAATGCAGCTAAGCACGGGCAAGTTCTAATAATGGGAGATTGTAACTACCCTGAAATAAACTGGATAAATGAGACCAGCAGTTCAGCTAAGGGGGGCAGGTTCTTGAGTACACTCAGGGATCCTTATCTGGCCCAGGTTATACAGGAGCCTACTAGAAATGACGCCATCTTGGATTTAGCCATCACAAATAATATTGATATGGTATCAAATGTTGGAATAGGGCAACCTTTGGGAAACCGTGATCACAACACAGTCTCATTTGAGATTGAATTAAAAAAACATAACTGTAAGGGGCCAACAAAAACTCTTAATTTTAAAAGGGCAGATTTTAACGGTCAGCGATACAAAGTATAGACTGGGACAGAGAACTGGCAGGTAAAATACTGACCATAAATGGATAACATTCAAATCCTTACTAAATATACATACACATCGACATATACCATGTGGGAATAAAAGTAAAAGGAGTAAATCACAACCCATGTGGCTTAACAATGATTTAAAGATCAAGATACAGAGTAAAAAACAGGCATTTATATTATACACACAAGAGGGGACAGAGACGGCGATTAGACTGGCTAAAATAGAAAATGACAAGTTATATGTAAAGGAGAGTAAGACTAACCCTAAAATATTTTTTAAATATATTAATGGGAAGAAGGCCAGGAAGGAAGCTATAGGAACATTACCATGTGACACAGTCTGATAATTAGTGATCAGGAAAAGGCAGATGAGCTAAATAGGTTCTTTTCTTCGGTATACACAAGGGAGGTACCAGTGGTTGGGACATGGCAACATAATGGGGCTACACTACCTTCACCAAATAATTGCTTAATGGAGGAAATAATCCAAAAGAGATTCAAAAAAATTAATGTTAATAAAGCCCCAGGTCCTGATGAAATACATCCAAGGGTACTAAGGGAACTGGGTTCTGTAATAGCCAAACCATTATAACTCATTATTCAAGATTCACGCAACACAGAATCTCTACAAGATGACTGGAGAAAAGCAGACCAGAATTATAGACCAGTGAGCCTCACTTCTGTAGTGGGGAAGCTTTTAGAAGGGTTAATAAGGGATAATATACAAGAATATGTCTATTTGAACAGGATTATAAGTAGGAGCCAACATGGATTTATGAGGGATAGGTCATGTCAAACAAATCTAATTAGTTTCTATGAAGAGGTTAGTAGAAACCTGGATGAAGGCAACTCAGTGGATGTAGTCTTTTTGGATTTTGCAAAGGCTTTTGATACAGTGCCACATGGGAGACTATTTTGCAAACTAAGAGATACAGGAATTGCAGTAAACATCTGCTCATGGATTGAGAGCTGGCTAAAAGACAGGAAGCAAAGGGTTGTCTTAAATGGAACATACTTGGATTGGACTAATGTGGTAAGTGGGGTTCCTCAGGGTTCAGTATTAGGTCCTCTCCTTTTTAACATATTTATTAATGACTTAGAGGTGGGACTGGAAAGTAGTGTCTCCATTTTCGGTGAAGTTGTGCAAGGTAATTAAATCAGATAATGACGTGCTTTCCCTCCAAAGGGATTTACATAAAATTGAGGAATGGTCATCTAAATGGCAGATGAGATTTTAATACAAATAAATGTAAAGTTATGCATCTGGAAGGAAAAATAGCCATGCAATTTATAATCTTAATGGAGCAAATCTAGGTGTATCAGATAATGAAAGGGATTTGGGAGTGCTTGTGGACAACTACCTAGGTAACAGTGCTCAAAGCCAATCAGCAGCTGCAAAGGCAAATAAAATATTAGCATGTATTAAGAAGGGTATAGAAGCAAGGGAAGCAAATATAATTCTGCCACTATACAAATCTCTAGTACGCCCTCATTTGGAATATGGAGGACAATTTTGGGCACCACTTCATAAAAAGGACATTTTAGAGCTGGAAAAAGTACAGAGAAGGGCAAGAAAACTAATAAGGGGAATGGAGGGGCTAAGTTATGAAGAAAGACTAACCAAATTACACTTATTTTCTCTAGAAAAAAGGCATCTAAGAGGAGATATGATTACCTTATATAAATACATCCAGGATCAGTATAAAGATTTGTCAAGGGAGCTTTTTGTGCCAAGAGGTGTTCAACTGACAAGAGGACATCCTTAGAGGTTAGAAGTAAAAAGATCCCACCTTAAAGAAAGAAAAGGGTTCTTCACAGTAAGGGTGGTTAATCTGTGGAATTCTCTACCAAAGGAGGTGGTGACAGCGGATTCGATAGATAACTTTAAAAGGGGATTGGATTTATTTCTAACTAAAAAGGGAATTCAGGGTTATCCTGGATAATTAGAGAGACAGTATTGATCCAGGGAGAAATCCGATCGCCAGTGTCTGGGGTCAGCAAGGAATTAATTTATTTTTCCTTTGAGATAATTGGCTAAGTCTCCCTTGTTTTTTTTTTTCTGTTTGCCTTCCTCTGGATTAATTAATAATTAAAATAATAATAATAATAAATAGTTGATTAATAATTAATTAACAACTAATTAATGAATAACTAATCTGCATATTGCTTTTGCCCTTCTGCTCCACCGGAGGTTTCTGTCCTCCCTGAGCTCGCCTTAGGACACCAGCGTTACGGTTTGACAGGTGTACCGCCCCAGTCAAACTCCGAACCTGCCACTGTCCTCGGAGCGGAGGAGATCTTAAAAGGTTGAACTTGATGGACTGAAAGTCTTT
The DNA here is from genome assembly GCA_027410445.1 of Discoglossus pictus. Lineage (NCBI taxonomy): Eukaryota > Metazoa > Chordata > Amphibia > Anura > Alytidae > Discoglossus > Discoglossus pictus. Next base: position 6,399,848 of record CM050166.1, on the reverse strand, counting down.
TTCAACCTTCATTACTAGCATCACACTCACCTCTACATGGATCGTTCTTCACCAGAAATTCATCCAGAGCGATCCAGCCGCCTCCTACACGGACCATGAGGGTGCTGCGTAGAATGCGCACCATGCGCAGCTGCTGGGACTCCCCAAACTGCAAAAAGGACAGTATGGGAAACTGGGAGAATACAAGGATGGTACAGAAAGCGAGAAGCATTGATGGGAGGATGCAGAGAGGGAGGAGGAGCAGTATTGGGGATACAGAGAGGGAGGAGGAGGAGCAGAGATGGAGAATGCAGAGAGGGAGGAGGAGCAGTGATGGCGGATAGAGAGAGGGAGGAGGAGCAGTGATGGGGGATAGAGAGAGGGAGGAGGAGGAGCAGAGATGGGAGAATGCAGAGAGGGAGGAGGAGCAGTAATGGGAGGATGCAGAGAGGGAGGAGAAGCAGTGATGGGATACAGAGAGGGAGGAGGAGGAGCAGTGATGGGGATACAGAGAGGGAGGAGGAGGAGCAGAGATGGAGAATGCAGAGAGGGAGGAGGAACAGTGATGGGGGATACAGAGAGGGAGGAGGAGCAGTGATGGGGATACAGAGAGGGAGGAGGAGCAGTGATGGGGATACAGAAAGGGAGGAGGAGGAGCAGAGATGGAGAATGCAGAGAGGGAGGAGGAGTAGTGATGGGGGATAGAGAGAGGGAGGAGGAGCAGTGATGGGGGATAGAGAGAGGGAGGAGGAGCAGTGATGGGGGATAGAGAGAGGGAGGAGGAGGAGCAGAGATGGGAGAATGCAGAGAGGGAGGAGGAGCAGTAATGGGAGGATGCAGAGAGGGAGGAGAAGCAGTGATGGGATACAGAGAGGGAGGAGGAGGAGCAGTGATGGAGGATGCACAGAGGGAGGAGGAGCAGTGATGGGGATACAGAGAGGGAGGAGGAATAGTGATGGGGGATACAGAGAGGGAGGAGGAGGAGCAGAGATGGGAGAATGCAGAGAGGGAGGAGGAGCAGTGATGGGGATACAGAGAGGAAGGAGGAGCAGTAATGGGAGGATGCAGAGAGGGAGGAGGAGCAGTGATGGGGGATAGAGAGAGGGAGGAGGAGGAGCAGAGATGGGAGAATGCAGAGAGGGAGGAGGAGCAGTGATGGGGATACAGAGAGGAAGGAGGAGCAGTAATGGGAGGATGCAGAGAGGGAGGAGGAGCCGTGATGGGGATACAGAGAGGGAGGAGGAGGAGCAGTGATGGAGGATGCACAGAGGGAGGAGGAGCAGTGATGGGGATACAGAGAGGGAGGAGGAGGAGCAGTGATGGGAGGATGCAGAGAGGGAGGAGGAGCAGTGATGGGAGGATGCCGAGAGGGAGGAGGAGCAGTGATGGGGGATACAGAGAAGGAGGAGGAGCAGTGATGGGATACAAAGAGGGAGGAGGAGGAGCAGAGATGGGAGGATGCCGAGAGGGGGGAGGATGCCGAGAGGGAGGAGGAGCAGTGATGGGGATACAGAGAGGAAGGAGGAGCAGTAAAGGGAGGATGCAGAGAGGGAGGAGGAGCACTGATGGGAGGATGCCGAGAAGGAGGAGGAGCAGTGATGGGGGATACATAAAGGGAAGAGGAGCAGTCATTGGAGGATACAGAGAGGGAAGACGAGCAGTGATGGGAGGATGCAGAGAGGGAGGAGAAGCAGTGATGGGAAATACAGAGAGGGAGGAGGAGCAGTGATGGGGATACAGAGAGAGAGGAGGAGCAGTGATGAGAGATACAGAGAGGTAGAAGGAACAGTGATGGGAGATACAGAGAAGGAGGAGGAGCAGTGATGAGAGATACAGAGAGGTAAGAGGAGCAGTGATGAGAGATACAGAGAGGGAGGAAGAGCTGTGATGGTAGATGCAGAGGGAGGAGGAGCTGTGATGGTAGATGCAGAGGGAGGAGCAGCAGTGATGGGGGATGCAGGGCGGGAGGAGCAGTGATGGAGGATGCAGAGATGGAGGAGGAGCAGTAATGGGGGATACAGATAGGAAGGACGAGTAGTGATAGTAGATACAGAGAGGGGGAGGAGCAGTGATGGGGAATGCAGAGAGGGAGGAGCAGCGGTGATGGGAGATGCAAAGAGGGAGGAGGAGCAGTGATTGGGGGATACATACATTTAAGAGGAGCAGACATGGGAGGATACAGAGAGGAAGGATGAACAGTGATAGTAGATACAGAGAGAGAGGAGGAACAGTGATGGGAGTTACAGAGAGGGAGGAGGAGCTGTGATGGGATGATGCAGAGCGGGAGGAGGAGCAGTGATGGGGATATAGAGAGGGAGGAGGAGCAGTGATGGGGATGCAGAGATGGAGGAAGAACAGTCATGGAAGGATGCAGAGAGGCAGGAGTAGCAGTCATGGGAGGATACAGAGAGGGAGGAGGAGCAGTGATGGGGGATACAGAGAGGGAGGAAGAGCAGTGATGGGGATACAGAGAGAGAGGAGGAGCAGTGATGGGGATACAGAGAGGGAGGAGGAGCAGTGATGGGGATACAGAGAGGGAGGAGGAGCAGTGATGGGGATACAGAGAGGGAGGAGGAGGAGCAGAGATGGAGAATGCAGAGAGGGAGGAGGAGCAGTGATGGCGGATAGAGAGAGGAGCAAAAATGTGAGGATACAGAGAGGGAAGGGGAGCAGTGATGGGATGATACAGAGAGGGAGGAGGAGCAGTGATGGGGATACAGAGAGGGAGGAGGAGCAGTGATGGGGATACAGAGAGGGAGGAGGAGGAGCAGAGATGGAGAATGCAGAGAGGGAGGAGGAGCAGTGATGGCGGATAGAGAGAGGGAGGAGGAGCAGTGATGGGGGATAGAGAGAGGGAGGAGGAGGAGCAGAGATGGGAGAATGCAGAGAGGGAGGAGGAGCAGTAATGGGAGGATGCAGAGAGGGAGGAGAAGCAGTGATGGGATACAGAGAGGGAGGAGGAGGAGCAGTGATGGAGGATGCACAGAGGGAGGAGGAGCAGTGATGGGGATACAGAGAGGGAGGAGGAATAGTGATGGGGGATACAGAGAGGGAGGAGGAGGAGCAGAGATGGGAGAATGCAGAGAGGGAGGAGGAGCAGTGATGGGGATACAGAGAGGAAGGAGGAGCAGTAATGGGAGGATGCAGAGAGGGAGGAGGAGCAGTGATGGGGGATAGAGAGAGGGAGGAGGAGGAGCAGAGATGGGAGAATGCAGAGAGGGAGGAGGAGCAGTGATGGGGATACAGAGAGGAAGGAGGAGCAGTAATGGGAGGATGCAGAGAGGGAGGAGGAGCCGTGATGGGGATACAGAGAGGGAGGAGGAGGAGCAGTGATGGAGGATGCACAGAGGGAGGAGGAGCAGTGATGGGGATACAGAGAGGGAGGAGGAGGAGCAGTGATGGGAGGATGCAGAGAGGGAGGAGGAGCAGTGATGGGAGGATGCCGAGAGGGAGGAGGAGCAGTGATGGGGGATACAGAGAAGGAGGAGGAGCAGTGATGGGATACAAAGAGGGAGGAGGAGGAGCAGAGATGGGAGGATGCCGAGAGGGGGGAGGATGCCGAGAGGGAGGAGGAGCAGTGATGGGGATACAGAGAGGAAGGAGGAGCAGTAAAGGGAGGATGCAGAGAGGGAGGAGGAGCACTGATGGGAGGATGCCGAGAAGGAGGAGGAGCAGTGATGGGGGATACATAAAGGGAAGAGGAGCAGTCATTGGAGGATACAGAGAGGGAAGACGAGCAGTGATGGGAGGATGCAGAGAGGGAGGAGAAGCAGTGATGGGAAATACAGAGAGGGAGGAGGAGCAGTGATGGGGATACAGAGAGAGAGGAGGAGCAGTGATGAGAGATACAGAGAGGTAGAAGGAACAGTGATGGGAGATACAGAGAAGGAGGAGGAGCAGTGATGAGAGATACAGAGAGGTAAGAGGAGCAGTGATGAGAGATACAGAGAGGGAGGAAGAGCTGTGATGGTAGATGCAGAGGGAGGAGGAGCTGTGATGGTAGATGCAGAGGGAGGAGCAGCAGTGATGGGGGATGCAGGGCGGGAGGAGGAGCAGTGATGGAGGATGCAGAGATGGAGGAGGAGCAGTAATGGGGGATACAGATAGGAAGGACGAGTAGTGATAGTAGATACAGAGAGGGGGAGGAGCAGTGATGGGGAATGCAGAGAGGGAGGAGCAGCGGTGATGGGAGATGCAAAGAGGGAGGAGGAGCAGTGATTGGGGGATACATACATTTAAGAGGAGCAGACATGGGAGGATACAGAGAGGAAGGATGAACAGTGATAGTAGATACAGAGAGAGAGGAGGAACAGTGATGGGAGTTACAGAGAGGGAGGAGGAGCTGTGATGGGATGATGCAGAGCGGGAGGAGGAGCAGTGATGGGGATATAGAGAGGGAGGAGGAGCAGTGATGGGGATGCAGAGATGGAGGAAGAACAGTCATGGAAGGATGCAGAGAGGCAGGAGTAGCAGTCATGGGAGGATACAGAGAGGGAGGAGGAGCAGTGATGGGGGATACAGAGAGGGAGGAAGAGCAGTGATGGGGATACAGAGAGAGAGGAGGAGCAGTGATGGGGATACAGAGAGGGAGGAGGAGCAGTGATGGGGATACAGAGAGGGAGGAGGAGCAGTGATGGGGATACAGAGAGGGAGGAGGAGGAGCAGAGATGGAGAATGCAGAGAGGGAGGAGGAGCAGTGATGGCGGATAGAGAGAGGAGCAAAAATGTGAGGATACAGAGAGGGAAGGGGAGCAGTGATGGGATGATACAGAGAGGGAGGAGGAGCAGTGATGGGGATACAGAGAGGGAGGAGGAGCAGTGATGGGGATACAGAGAGGGAGGAGGAGGAGCAGAGATGGAGAATGCAGAGAGGGAGGAGGAGCAGTGATGGCGGATAGAGAGAGGGAGGAGGAGCAGTGATGGGGGATAGAGAGAGGGAGGAGGAGGAGCAGAGATGGGAGAATGCAGAGAGGGAGGAGGAGCAGTAATGGGAGGATGCAGAGAGGGAGGAGAAGCAGTGATGGGATACAGAGAGGGAGGAGGAGGAGCAGTGATGGAGGATGCACAGAGGGAGGAGGAGCAGTGATGGGGATACAGAGAGGGAGGAGGAATAGTGATGGGGATACAGAGAGGGAGGAGGAGGAGCAGAGATGGGAGAATGCAGAGAGGGAGGAGGAGCAGTGATGGGGATACAGAGAGGAAGGAGGAGCAGTAATGGGAGGATGCAGAGAGGGAGGAGGAGCAGTGATGGGGGATAGAGAGAGGGAGGAGGAGGAGCAGAGATTGGAGAATGCAGAGAGGGAGGAGGAGCAGTGATGGGGATACAGAGAGGAAGGAGGAGCAGTAATGGGAGGATGCAGAGAGGGAGGAGGAGCCGTGATGGGGATACAGAGAGGGAGGAGGAGGAGCAGTGATGGAGGATGCACAGAGGGAGGAGGAGCAGTGATGGGGATACAGAGAGGGAGGAGGAGGAGCAGTGATGGGAGGATGCAGAGAGGGAGGAGGAGCATTGATGGGAGGATGCCGAGAGGGAGGAGGAGCAGTGATGGGGGATACAGAGAAGGAGGAGGAGCAGTGATGGGATACAAAGAGGGAGGAGGAGGAGCAGAGATGGGAGGATGCCGAGAGGGGGGAGGATGCCGAGAGGGAGGAGGAGCAGTGATGGGGATACAGAGAGGAAGGAGGAGCAGTAAAGGGAGGATGCAGAGAGGGAGGAGGAGCACTGATGGGAGGATGCCGAGAAGGAGGAGGAGCAGTGATGGGGGATACATAAAGGGAAGAGGAGCAGTCATTGGAGGATACAGAGAGGGAAGACGAGCAGTGATGGGAGGATGCAGAGAGGGAGGAGAAGCAGTGATGGGAAATACAGAGAGGGAGGAGGAGCAGTGATGGGGATACAGAGAGAGAGGAGGAGCAGTGATGAGAGATACAGAGAGGTAGAAGGAACAGTGATGGGAGATACAGAGAAGGAGGAGGAGCAGTGATGAGAGATACAGAGAGGTAAGAGGAGCAGTGATGAGAGATACAGAGAGGGAGGAAGAGCTGTGATGGTAGATGCAGAGGGAGGAGGAGCTGTGATGGTAGATGCAGAGGGAGGAGCAGCAGTGATGGGGGGTGCAGGGCGGGAGGAGGAGCAGTGATGGAGGATGCAGAGATGGAGGAGGAGCAGTAATGGGGGATACAGGGCGGGAGGAGGAGCAGTGATGGAGGATGCAGAGATGGAGGAGGAGCAGTAATGGGGGATACAGATAGGAAGGACGAGTAGTGATAGTAGATACAGAGAGGGGGAGGAGCAGTGATGGGAGATGCAAAGAGGGAGGAGGAGCAGTGATTGGGGGATACATACATTTAAGAGGAGCAGACATGGGAGGATACAGAGAGGAAGGATGAACAGTGATAGTAGATACAGAGAGAGAGGAGGAACAGTGATGGGAGTTACAGAGAGGGAGGAGGAGCTGTGATGGGATGATGCAGAGCGGGAGGAGGAGCAGTGATGGGGATATAGAGAGGGAGGAGGAGCAGTGATGGGGATGCAGAGATGGAGGAAGAACAGTCATGGAAGGATGCAGAGAGGCAGGAGTAGCAGTCATGGGAGGATACAGAGAGGGAGGAGGAGCAGTGATGGGGGATACATAAAGGTAAGAGGAGTAGTCATGGGAGGATACAGAGAGGGAGGAGGATCCTTGATGGGGATATAGCGAAGGAGGAGGAGCAGTGACGGGGGATACACAGAGAGAGGAGGAGCAGTGATTGGGATACAGAGAGGGAGGGGGAGCAGTGATGGGGAATACATAAAGGTTAGAGGAGCAGTCATGGTAGATACAGAAAGGGAGGAGGAGCAGTGATGAGAGATACAGAGCGGGAGGAGGAGCTGTGATGGTGGATGCAGAGGGAGGAGCAGCAGTGATAGGGGATGCAGAGATGGAGGAGGAGCAGTGATGGGGGATACAGAGAGGGAGGAGAAGCAGTGATGGGAGATACAGAGAGGGAGAAGGAGCAGTGATCGGGATGCAGAGAGGGTGGATTAGCAGTGATGGGGATGCAGAGAGGGAGGAGGAGCAGTGATGGGAGATAAAGAGAGGGAGCAGGAGCAGTGATTGGGGGATACATTAAGGTAAGAGGAGCAGTCATGGGAGGATACAGAGAGGGAGAAGTAGCAATGATGGAGGATGCAGAGAGGGAGGCGGAGCAGTGATGGGAGATAAAGAAAGGGAGGAGGAGCAGTGTTGAGAGATACATAGATGGAGGAGCAGCAGTGATTGGAGGATGCAGGGAGGGAGGAGGAGCAGTGATGGGAGATACAGAGAGGGAGGAGGAGCTGTGATGGGGGATGCAGAGATGGAGGAGGAGCAGTAATAAGGAATGCATAAAGGTAGGAGTAGCAGTCATGAGAGGATACAGAGACGGAGGAGGAGCAGTGATGGGATGATGCAGAGAGGGAGGAGGAGCAGTGATGCGGGATACAGAGATGGAATATGAGCAGTGATGGGAGGATGTAGTGAGGGAGGAGCAGTGATGGGGGGATACATAAAGGTAAGAGGAGCAAAAATGTGAGGATACAGAGAGTGAAGGGGAGAAGTGATGGGATGAAGTGAAGGAGGAGGAGCAGTGACGGGGGATACAGAGAGGGAGGAGGAGCAGTGATGGGGAATGCAGAGAGGGAGGAGGAGCAGTGATGGGGGACACAGAAAGGGAAGTTGGAGCAGTGATGGGAGATACACAGTGAGAGGAGGAGCAGTGATAGGGATACAGAAAGGGAGGAGGAGCAGTGATGGGGGATACATAAAGGTAAGAGGAGCAGTCATGGGAGGATACAGAGAGAGAGGGTGAGCAGTGATGGGAGATACAGAGAGGAAGGACGAACAGTGATGGGGATACAGAGAGGGAGGAGGAGCAGTGATGAGAGATACAGAGAGGGAGGAGGAGCTGTGATGGTGGATGCAGAGGGAGGAGCAGCAGTGATGGGGGATGCAGAGATGGAGGAGGAGCAGTGATGGGGGATACAGAGAGGGGGAGGAGCAGTGATGGGGGATACATAAAGGTAAGAGGAGTAGTCATGGGAGGATACAGAGAGGGAGGAGGATCCTTGATGGGGATATAGCGAAGGAGGAGGAGCAGTGATGGGGGACACAGAAAGGGAAGTTGGAGCAGTGATGGGAGATACACAGAGAGAGGAGGAGCAGTGATGGGGGATACACAGAGAGAGGAGGAGCAGTGATGGGGGATACAGAGAGGGAGGAGGAGCAGTGATGGGGGATACACAGAGAGAGGAGGAGCAGTGATGGGGGATACAGAGAGGGAGGAGGAGCAGTGATGGGGGATACATAAAGGTTAGAGGAGCAGTCATGGGAGGATACAGAGAGGGAGGGGAAGCAGTGATGGGAGATACAGAGAGGGAGGAGGAGCTGTGATGGTGGATGCAGAGGGAGGAGCAGCAGTGATGGAGGATGCAAATATGGAGGAGGAGCAGTGATGGGGGATACATAGAGGGAGGAGGAGTAGTGATGGGGATGCAGAGAGGGTGGATTAGCAGTGATGGGGATGCAGAGAGGGAGGAGGAGCAGTGATGGGAGATACAGAGAGGGAGGAGGAGCAGTGATTGGGGGATACATAAAGGTAAGAGGAGCAGTCATGGGAGGATACAGAGAGGGAGAAGTAGCAGTGATGGAGGATGCAGAGAGGGAGGAGGAGCAGTGATGGGAGATAAAGAAAAGGAGGAGGAGCAGTGTTGAGAGATACATAGACGGAGGAGCAGCAGTGATTGGAGGATTCAGGGAGGGAGGAGGAGCAGTGATGGGAGATACAGAGAGGGAGGAAAAGCTGTGATGGGGGATGCAGAGATGGAGGAGGAGCAGTAATGGGGGATGCATAAAGGTAGGAGTAGCAGTCATGAGAGGATACAGAGACGGAGGAGGAGCAGTGATGGGATGATGCAGAGAGGGAGGAGGAGCAGTGATGCGGGATACAGAGATGGAAGAGGAGCAGTGATGGGAGGATGTAGAGAGGGAGGAGCAGTGATGGGGGGATACATAAAGGTAAGAGGAGCAAAAATGTGAGGATACAGAGAGGGAAGGGGAGCAGTGATGGGATGATGCAGAGAGGGAGGAGGAGCAGTGATGGGGGATACAGAGAGGGAGAAGAAGTAGTGATGGGGGATACAGAGAGGGAGGAGAAGCAGTGATGGGAGGATGCAGAGAGGGAGGAGGAGCAGTGATGGGGGATACAGAGAGGGAGGAGGAGCAGTGATGGGGATACAGATTGGGAGGAGGAGCAGTGATGGGAGGATACAGAGAGGGAGGAGGAGCAGTGATGGGAGGATGCAGAGAGGGAGGAGGAGCAGTGATGGGAGGATGCAGAGAGGGAGGAGAAGCAGTGATGGGAGGATACAGGCGGGGACATGGCAGAGAGCAGGAGCTGACACTCACCCGATACCTGTTTGCGCTGATTTGCTCCACTTGAAATTGCTTTGCACAGTTACACTGAGCCACCTGTCTGTTCACCTACAAAGAAAGAACAAGCAGCTTGAGAGTTTGTGGCAAGATCCACTGGGTAATCCAAAAGAATCTCAATCTGAGAACAAACAAAACCTAAATCTGTTCTATAGGTCTGGTCACCTACTCAGAGAGCAGCCTCTTTTAGCCACTTGTTTCCTTCACATTGAGAAATATCGTGTAGTATCTGTCTGGTCTCACTCAGTAGAGCTCCGAAATACCAGGCAATTCTACCCTGAACAGGAGAAACCACAAACCCCAGATGTACATTTCGGCCCTACTGGGCCTCATCAGTGAGGTATAGCTAAACTCCTGAACCCATGAGTAAGCCTTTTTGTGGCGAAACGGACCGTCGGGAGAGAAGGATGTTGTATTTGATCTAGCCTATGTATGGCTCTATATCAGAGACTTAACTCCAACAAAAGCGCAAATACTTGGGCATATTTTATGCCAATAAGGGATATATATGATGCCTTTTTTTCTACACTTATACAGTAAAACCAAACATTGTATTTCGGTTTAATGTTGTAAAAAGTGACATACATGCATCTAGGGATACACACATCCCCCCTTGCATTTTCTAGTATTGCCTATTTATATACACCATTCATTCTCCTCTGTTTTTTGTTTTTAATTATTCTAGTATTAGTGCACTATTTTTATAAAGTGTTTTCTATTTCTAAATATTTTCTGCATAACGATAATTAGCAAATATTGTGCACATGAGGCCTGCATAGATTAATTATGGATATTATTGTAATACTCATAACAGGCCCTATTATTATAATATTAACCTAAATTTGCTATATCTGTCAAATTAGGTTATCACTAATTATATCCCAGAATATTATGGGACAGTGACACCTACTGACGTTGATTTTTTTATGGATTGACACATTTTTAATTATATCACCGGCGATTTTTCCTGGATTTTATCTTATTTTTCCTAATTCCCCAATTAAAACTTTATCCATTTATATAATTTAGTGTAAACCACTAGGGAATTATATAGATCACTTAACTCCTGAACCCACAATGAGCAAGGAGTAAACGTCCTGGAATCCGTTATTACCCTTAGGAAGACTAAGCCCCAGGGGTCATTTGCATAATCCAAAAGAAAATCTCCGGTGTATGAGAGAGGGAGGAGACATTGCAACTGGGTCTTTAGTTTATTATAGGAAGCCAGGCTTATATTACATGGTATCCAATGTATGATGGGGGACCCAGCTATATTACACAGTCTCCAATGTATGATAGGGACCCCAGCTATATTACACAGATTCCAATGTATGATAGGGACCCCAGCTATATTACACAGATTCCAATGTATGATAGGGACCCCAGCTATATTACACAGTCTCCAATGTATGATGGGGGACCCCAGCTATATTACACAGTCTCCAATGTATGATAGGGACCTAAGCTATATTACACAGTCTCCAATGTACGATAGGGACCCCAGCTATATTACACAGTCTCCAACGTATGATAGGGACCCCAGATTTATTACAGGTTCTCCAATGCCTGATAGGGACTTAAGCTATATTACAGGGTCCCCACTGGACGGCAAGGTCCGCAAATGGTTCTCTAGTACATGACGGGGATCTCTGTTTTTGTGATACCTCTCAATGTTAGACTTAGTCCTCTTACCTCAGCCTGTATCTGGTCGGCATCCACCCCTCTTCTTAGGGGGTCTCTGGTAGGGTGTAGGGCGCTCACAAACTCGTAATAGTCAATGAAGCCATCTCCATTGATGTCAAAGATATTGGCCACAGCCGTCATCTCCAGAGAGTTAGTGGGGAACCCTATGCAGAGAGTGGTGTTTTATACACTATAATGTTCAAAGCTAAAACTGGACTAAAATAGCTGGACATGTGCACACCAAGTAAACCTCATGTACATTGGACGGGACATCTTCATTATACATAAGTGTTTACACCAGAATCGTTCCAGCCAATGGTACCTGAACAAAGTAATTGGGAACTCAAACCATCATCCCTCTACTCCTGGTGATCTCTCAAACATAGAACAAAAATGTACTTTGAAGCTGCCATGTTCAATGATGGATCAGTTCAACATTAACCAAAACCATTGCAACCTCAGGAAGGGGCAGATACATGTGCAAGTCTCATGAATATAAAATGAGTTTTCTAGGGAGCAAAATATAGACTTTCCTCGCAGTCTAGGTGTAAATCTTACTTCCAGATTGTAGTGTGGTGTTACTGTAATAATTGTTGAAGATTTGAAAGATCCATCTGCACACCAAATGCAAACTAGGCTGGATCTGTCCCCAACATACTCACTGGAAGACAGGACGCTATCCATGAACTCCCGTTGGCTGATCCTCCCATCTTGGTCACGATCAATCCCACGGAACACATCCAAGATACGAGATTTCATCTGGCCAATCCACTGCATGTACCTCTTCCTCCAGACAGCAAACTCAAAGTGTTCAAACTCTTGCAGCTGTTAAAACAGATATATAATACCTTACTGAATCACATTTCTAGATTTACAGTAGGTGACAACCAGGTGAATTTACCTATAGAGTCAGAGTATGGACCTCGTCCTAACACCCTCCACGTGTAATATGTTAGTTATTTAAATATTTCATACCCCTCCCTGGAGTGGAACCATATTCATGCAGGCCCAACTTTTATTGGTCACTGTGAGAATGGACATGGTACCGACCCAGTACATAGGAAACAGCCACGACCGGCTAAGCTAAAATCTGTCCCCCTCACCGTTTTACTTGGGTGGGAGATGTGTCTACGTGCAGTTTACACGTACTGGGGAAGTTATAATAAGGGATGAGACTTGCTGGCACCATGGCCATACCTGAGAACCCCTCCTGATATCAACATACTAGGCTTGGTGCCTTGGTTAATTAGTGGACAATGGGAGAGATGGAAGGGGAGGGAGGTTTCAGTCGAGTATGTGGATGTGTTGTTTGTTTCCTGTTTAACTTCTGACCGGCCTTTTGTTCAGTCCCATATAAAAATACTTGCCCATCCACAATAAAACCACCCCTGGTCAATGATTACAAACATGAGAGCTGGACTTTGTTAGCTCAGGGAAATTATTTTATAAGACAGTGACGCTATTTCCAAAAGAGAATCTCTGTACTCTACAGTCACTAAGGGTAGTCATACCCACCCAATACGAGGACCTAACCAGTGGGAGTTTCAGAGCGTGCCAGTCCTACTGGTCACCAAGGATAGCCATACCCATTCAATGCAAGGACCTAACCAGTTGCAGAAGAGTGCCGGTCCTGCTGGTCCCATAAAGTGACAGTCAGGCTGTCTTTAGTTTTAGCATCAGACCTTCAAGAACTTTGTACTCAATATGAGCACAGTCAGGAGTTGGAGGAGCAGCAGCTAATCTCAATCATGGTGTATAAAATCATGGCGTATAAAAACTCTATGAAAGTCACATTCTCATAGGATGCATGGCTGCTCCTGGTGAGATCTCCTGGTCAATAACTACTCCACCAACGCCCCGCACCTCTCACCTCATGAAGTCTCTGCTGGGCACTCTGCAATCGACACTGCCGGTCCAGGGACAGGAACCACAACTGCTGCCATCGGTTCAGAAGCTGAGCCATATGAGGGGTCTGTGGGGCCAGGTCCATCAGTGGCACGGAAAGACTCGCCTGAGGTGACTTTAGGGAATTTTGTCTTTCTGAATGACAAACGGAACATCATAAAATATCAGATGCAATTAAAAGCTTCTGAGATTATTCTGATTCCAACAACTAGGCATACTATCCCTTCTAACTGCTCTCCACTTTGAGTGTTAATTAATGACAAGCTCTTGAAAAGTAAAATTTGCAAAAAATGTTTAAAAGTCAATTACATTTATTTATAGGTAAACTTAAATTTTTTATCATAACTGGAAATGTTGCTGTGTCCCTAAGTGTACGTGATGATTCCGATCATAGGGCAGATACCTGGTTGGGGCAGTTGGCATCCAATGTTTGACCTTGATTTTGCTGTTTTTTACTTTTTGAAAACCATTTGAATGTTTTTGATAATTTCTGCAGATCACTATGGTATTTTGGAGATTGGCTTGTACATTTATAAACAACAAACATATGTAATCTAGATATTCCTAAATTAAGTGTGAATGCAGTTTATTACTGTTTTACTAATGTTATTTCATAATAATTCTGGTGGTTGTTTGAGATATTATAACTAGGCGAACAAGACAGACACCTAGGGGAACGAGGTGGGTGTAAAGGGACAGGTTTGCAGTGTGCTGCACTATAATATATATATATATATATATATATATATTTATTTATATACAAAAGTATTCAACCCCTTGACTTTTTACCTATTTTGTTACATTACAGCCTTAAGCTCAATGTTTTGTTATTCTGAATTTTATGTGGTGGATCAGAACACAATAGTCTAAGTTGATGAAGTGAAATGAGAAAAATATATACATACATTTTTTTTTAGAAATGGAAAACAGAAAATTGTCATGTGCGTATGTATTCACCTCCTTTGTTATGAAGCCCATAAAAAGCTCTGGTGCAACCAATTACCTTCAGAAGTCGCATAATTTGTGAAATGATGTCCACCTGTGTGCAATCTAAGTGTCACATGATCTGTCATTACATATACACACCTTTTTTGAAAGGCCCCAGAGGCTGCAACACCTAAGCAAGAGGCACCAATAACCAAATACTGCCATGAAGACCAAGGAACTCTCCAAACAAGTAAGGGACAATGTTGTTGAGAAGTACAAGTCAGGGTTAGGTTATAAAAAAATATCCAAATCTTTGATGATCCCCAGGAGCACCATCAAATCTATCATAACCAAATGGAAAGAACATGGCACAACAGCAACCCTGCCAAGTGACGGCCGCCCACCAAAACTCACAGACCGGGCAAGGAGGGCATTAATCAGAGAGGCAGCGCAGAGACCTAAGGTAACCCTGGAGGAGCTGCAGAGATCCACAGCAGAAACTGGAGTATCTGTACATAGGGCGACAATAAGCCGTACGCTCCATAGAGTTGGGCTTTATGGTAGAGTGGCCAGAAGAAAGCCATTACTTTCAGCAAAAAACTAAATGGCACGTTTTGAGTTTGCGAAAAGGCATGTGGGGGCACTAGTGTTCATCTGTTGGGCGGTTGCTCGCTGTCTGAAGTGTATATGGAGTTGGAGAACTGGTATATGCTTGAGGAGTAGATGATTTAAATTACCAAGCAGTGAGCGCTGATTATAGGTGGAGACCAGATGAGTGCGTGAGTGGGGGAGATACTCACTGGTTGACATCTTGCGTGAGTTTGCAGTTCTTGTCTCAGTAACTTTTCGTTTGCAGTTCTTGGTCACTCTCTCCACCTCAGGTTCTTTCCTGTTTAGCTCCTCCATAAACACCTAAATGGAGCCAGACAGTGAAAATACAGATACCACAAACCCAGGTTTAACCACTCTAATACCATATAGAGAAATGTATTGTGTGGGTATAAAATGTGGGCTCTGCAGTTTTAACAAAATGCAACGTGTGATAAATAGCAACAAAAGTTCATAGTTTAAAGACTTTGGCCCTCATTCAATTGCAATTTGGCCAATTGAATAGGGGTCTAAATAAGCACATAACATATTTTTTTAAAGAAGTTTTTAGTTAGTAAACATCTATCCAAAAGCGAGGTCTCACTAACTAAAAACTTATTTAAAAAAAATATGTTATGTGCTAATTTAGAGCCCTATTCAATTGGCCAAATCGCAATTGAATGAGGGGCTTTATGTTTAATGAATATTTACCATTTTTACATTGTACAATGAGGTGAATTATTTGTCAACCTGGGCGGCGTTTTCCAGCTTCCCATTTGATAAATACAACTCATTGACAGGTAGCCGGGGGGCAAAACTAGACATAGAAAATAGGGACCTGAGGTCGGGCAGAAGGTTACCGAATGTTCTGATATGATCCCCTCCAAGGCGCTCATGTCTTCAGGAAGTGGCTCCTGATCCCGTAAAGTCAGAGCCTCCTCCGCTGATGTGATCCAGTCCATCAGCCGGCCCACCTCTTCACGCTCAGTGGCCAGTGACTGGATTTGAGTTTGGATACGCTCCCCCTGCTGGTGAGCCCAAGACATAACCTGCAGAGACATGGCGCCATTTTACCATAGTGTGCTCCTACCATACATCACTCACACAGACTTCCCAAATGGCCAAAGAGGGATATTTAAATATGTTTCAAAAATACTCACTATTAGCTAATGGTATTGCTATTAGCTATAATGAGCAAATCATCATAATATTTGCAATATATGCAATTAATAAGTGCTCACTACAATAGTGGCATTTGTCCCTAAAAGGTCATTGCACAATTAAAAAAAATGTAATACTGTAATATTGTTAATTTGGTACATACTTGGCAAACAAGTGACTTTTTTCTTGAACTGTTTTTACCCCTTAAGTGTGGGGCAATCCTTAAAAGAAGGACATTTGGGAGACTGAGAGGACAGAGAGATAGATGTGTAATACAGCAAGCATGCGCTACAAGAGTGAAAATGCATTGTGAATTTATTTGCATATCTCACCCAGTTTCCCAGAGTGCAGTTAGATAAATACTTCTCAGAATTCTGAGCAGGAAATACGTTTTTAACTTGTTTTTAGAGGTCCAAATGTCAACACAAACTATTTATGTACTATATATATATATATATATCATGTATAATAGTTGTCAAACTGCGAGACGTTGTCAAGCTTTGCGAGGTGCGTCGGACTTAGCCGATGAGTGCCAAAGGCGCTCATCGCTGCGAGCCTCGCAAAGCGAGGCGAGCCCTTAAACCAGAGCACTTAGCCCATGCGATCCTCGCAAAGCGAGGCAAGCCGTTAACATAGCAGATGCGGGACTTAGAACCAAAAAAAATATGAGACGCGAACTTAGACAAAAAAAGATACGAAAAAATTTACGAGATTAGTGGCAGAACAAAAAACTCGAAAACACACTAAATACAACAAAAAAAATTCCCAAAATATCACAGACAGCACGGGGCAACAGCCAGGAAGTCTGTGAGTAAGGTGGAACGCAAATTTAACCCGATTTAGACGATTTTCGCCACTCGAAAATCACCTAAGCAAGGAAAAAAAATGGCAGACGAAAAAAAATGGCTACACGACCCCGGACCATGCAAAACACTGCTAAACGCGTAGCACTTTACACATCACACTACAACCTGCAAGATACACTATTACAAAAGCCGGAAAATGCTCACGAGACGCGCAACACAGTAATAACATTACGACTATACAATGCCGCTTTACATAATACACCAACGGCTTCACCTCGCGCACGCAGCATATTTAGATGCACAGTTCAAACATTCATTACCCTTTATAAGCCGAGCACCAACACTCACAATGTATATTCAATGCATACGCAAAATACAAACAGATTGTTAGCTCTTCAGCCTATTGCTCGCTTCATATATCAATTACAAATAATTAAACTATATTAATTTATTTAATAAATCATTAATTATTACTTAACTACATACACATAGAAATAGATATCTCTCTCAGAGGACCAAAAGTACACGACAGGAGAGGATCGCAATGAGCGCCGAAGGTCCTCACAGTACAAAACGGGTTAAATTATGTCTCAAACAGTATTCCCATGGCTTCAAATTTTTTGCCCCATCATTTTGACGGGCAATTCGCTAGTATATATATATATACACCAACCTCCTGGTAGCGCGTCTTGCTTATGTTCACCCAGGACTTGACGGTGATGACAGAGTCTGGGTGACAGGCCGAGAGGATCTCCTGACCCAGGGACACGATGCACTCCAGAGCCAGCTGCTGGCATTGTAGAGTATTCATCAGCTCCTGTCGGGGTACAGATAACGAGGGGGGTAAGAACAGGAGATATAGTGAGGCAAAGAGTGAGAGAGCCAGGAAGAGAGAAGAGGTGGAGAGAGTCAGAAGGACGGTGTAGAAGAGAGACAAGATGGTGAATAGAAGGGAGTGGGTGATTGGTTAGAGGAATAGAGAACTGTCTCTCCCTGAAGAAGGGAGAGATAGAAGAGAATTTAACACGGGTTGAGGTGTAAAGACAGTGGAGTGAAACAAATGAAAGAGAGAAAAAGTAGTTAGGGGGGGAAAAGAAAGGAGATAATGGAATACTTGGACAGAATAAAGTGATGGGTAAAAGGGAGGAAGGACAGGAATATGAGGGGTCGAGAAGAGGAGGAGGATTCCTGTAAGAAGGTGAAGAAAGGGCGTCTGCCACACCCCACCTGCTGCTGTCTCTGACACCCCTGCAGAGCCTGCTCATCCTCGGGGATCACTCCATATTTGAGGGTTCGCTCAGACTCACTCAGGCACTCCAGGAAGGTGCTTACAAGAGAGTGGAACTCCTCGGCCTGAAGGAGAATAAGTAAAGATTTATATCCAAAAATAAGGAGATGTGGAGCCATGCATTGGGGTGACACAGATGTCTTACACACACGGACCTGTTGCAGTGCTGCCTCCAGACGCGCTTGTTTGCTCACAGACAGTTGGCACACAAGGTCCCAGCGGTGGCCAAGCTCTTCCATCTGTCTCTGCAGCCAGTGTGAATCAGTTCTGCCCCCTCCTCTGCTCAGGTCCCGGACCGAATGCTTCAGGGTCTTCATACTGCTGGCTCTCTTACCCAGCTCCTTCTGGAACACCTGAGTGCACAAACAATAACAGGAAGCTCACGCACAGCAAGAGAACATGCACTGGGGAAGAGAACACGTACATACATTGTTTTGGGGGGGATCAGTTTTATATAACCGATTTATCGGACACAATTCAGAGAATTCTTAGTTTGGATGCAGGTGGCCAAGCCACGGGCTCACCTTGTGTTTATCCATAAGGTCATTGACCAGGTCTCTGTATCCACCCACGGGCATTTCCTCAGACAGCTGTGGCTCAGCCCTGTATAGCCAGTCCATCAGAGCTTGGAGGGCGTCTGTAAACTTGCCTGAGAACAGCAAGGACTCTTCTAGCTTCTGCTGCCTGAAAGACCATGCGTGGCCATGTTTTTAGTCATAATCAGTGGAAAGCAAAGGTGTGGCTCAAATATGCATCAGATTATAATCACATGTTGACAAGCTTAAACGTGGCTTGGGTACGCATCAGATTACATCAACTTGTGGCCAAGCTAAACGTGGCTTGGGTACGCATCAGATTACATCAATTTGTGGCCAAGCTAAACGTGGCTTTGGTACGCATCAGATTACATCAACTTGTGGCCAAGCTAAACGTGGCTTTGTTATTCATCAGATCACCTAAATTAGTGGCCAAACTAAATGTGATTTATGTATATATCAGATTACATACCCTGGCAAGGCTAAACGTGGCTTATAAATGAAACATCTAAGCATTAGTTTATCTCTGTAGATCTGATGAGCCCTAGCTTTAGTACAACTTTCTGTGGATCTGCTGGTACTGCCATGAGTACCTCTCGGTGGATCGGCTGCAGATGTTCTCCCATCGCTCCCTAAACTGCCCCAGTGATTCATCCAACTTCTGTCCATCTTCAGCCAGCTTCACTTTCTCCCTCAACGCTCGGCCACTTCGCAGAGTGGCTTCATACACAGGTCTCTTTGACCTTAGGACCTTCTGAAACTCCTACAGGGTTCAAATCACACAACTCACATGAGACACAAGTATCAGTTCCACAGAACAGGGAGGTGTGTTTATTTTCAGTGATTTATAACAATAACTGTTGTTAATGTACAATTATTGTCTCGTTTCCATTGTTATCCCAGTCAGTGTTTGGCAATGTCTTGTTCCTTGGTTTATCCTAACTGTTGTTTGGTGTATGTGTCTGCCATTGTCCAATTATTGTTTTATGTGTATGTGACATTGTGTTGGCTCAGCTGTTGTTTGATGGATGTGTGTCCTTATTGTGTACCAGCTATTGATATGTTTATAGTGGCAGTGTGGTCTTCCTTGTATTGGCTCAATTCTTGATTGATATGTGTTGTGGTAGTGTGTCATCTTATGTTGTCACAATTGTTGATTGATGTGTGTGTCTGGCAGTGGTTTCTTGCTCATTGATTGTGTGTCTGGTAGTGTGTTTTCCCTTGAATTGTGCCAGCTGTTGACTTATGTTTGTCTGGTAGTGTGTTGTTTATTGTGGTGGCTCGGCTGTTGGTTGAAGTGTGTTTCTGACATACTTTGAGTTGTGTAGGCTGTTTGATGTGTGTGTCTGGCTGTTTGTATCTTGTGATCTAATTTAATGATGTTGGCTAATTGATGTGGGTGTTTGTCGCACATTCTGTTGGCCCAGCAGTTGTTTGGTGTGTCTGAAAGTGTGCCAGACGTTGTGTTGTTTTGGATGTTGATGTTTGTATCTGGCAGTATGTCATACCTTGTGTTGGCCAAGCTGCTTTTTGATGTGCTCCTGGCTTGTGGACGTGTCTATGAGCTGAGAGTCCAGACTCTGATCCGCCTCCTGAAGCCATTCCAACAGCATCCGGCGGGACTCACTGAACTGCATGGATTGGAAGGTCAGAAAATGGAACTGCAGCATGGCACAACATTCCTTACACACGTATGGGCACTTACCTGTTTGGCATGCCTCCTGGCCTCCTCCAAACTTCGCCCCCTCTCACTTGCTCTATCCTGTAGCTTTCCCAGCCTCTCACGGGCACTATGCACCAGGCTCTGAGACATATCCCCCTCCTGCTTCCGACTCACATCCTTTAGACGGGTGCACACTGACTCCAGGCTGGTCAGCTTGACCTCCTGCTGCTGAATCTCCTGCACCAGACCCTGAGAGAGGTAAGGCACAGAGTTAGGCCCAATGTATGACAGTGATAGGTCCTGAGAGAGGTAGGACCCTGAGTAGGTACATAGTGGGTGACAGAGAGAATGTGCCCTCAGAACAAAGGGTCTACACAATGGACACATCCTCTTATGATGAGCAGGATTATTATTATTATTGTTTATTTGTAATACGCCAACATATTTCCTAGTGCTACACATGTGTTAAGTTTAAGACGAAAAATAATAGCAATATTAACACATTGCAAAGGATGGAGGGTCCGGTTTTTGAGCTTAGAATCCAGTGTCCATAGAGCTTTCCCCAAAGCACCTTGTAAGATTGCAAACTCACGGTCTAAAGGATCAGACCCTGCCATCCTTACTCGTCAGCTTTAGCAAGACAGAAGGTTGCATCACAATTTATTTTGCACATATTATTGGATCTCCTAAGACCCTGCACCTTTGCTAGCTTCATATTGAAATGACATGTCTTATAGGTGACTAGAGAGACTTAGCTCATAGGGCTTCAGCTCCTGAGACCAGAAGAGCATTGATCTTAAGACATAGCATTATAAGCTTTTACATATTGGGTGCAACTGATCACTTAGAAGGTTATATGTGCCATTTATCTCTGACTTCCCATGTCATACTACGTTAATATGATAGTGTGTTCAGTTCCAGCTCCATGTACTTATTATGATACATTATCAGATCCTGGTAGCACATGGAGATGTTCTCTAATTGGAATTTCTCCATTATGCACCTTGTGCTCTTGAATCTGGTTGGTCACCGTTTCCAAGATAACACTAGGAGGACCAGCTGTTGTGAGACGCCCCTCCGCCTGAACCATCCACTGCGACAACTCCTGCATTGTTGAATGAAATTCTGTGATCACGGCCAGGCCATCAGACAACCGCACCTGTGAAATACCATAAAGAACACAACCAGAGCATGAGCCAATCAAACAGCAGAATTACACACTTAGACCATTAGTTCATCGGATATTTCAGCAATAATATGGTCACATGGACCATAAGCACAGTGTGTCCCAACACTATCACCATAAGTATTGTGTGTCTCTCAGGGCATCTTTCTAGCAATATTCCAGAGATGGCTTCACAAAAACATGGCCCCACACACAGACTGCGACACAACTCACCTTCTTCTCCTGGACCTTGGTATAAATGCTCTCCCACTTCTGCTCCAGTATCCGCAGCTGATGCTCAGTACTGGTGCCGCGAGGGAGGGAACAGGAGGCCAGCAGGCGCTGGAGCCGATCTCTCACACTGTTATAAGAGTGCTGCTTGGACTCCATCTCCTTACACAAATCCTGATGAAGGCAGAGTGGAGAATATTTAGTATGCACATGGGAAAATAAAACTTGCTATTATACAACAAAGACTAGACTTAGTTGTATATGATTTACTATGTGCACTTTGGGCCTTCACAAATATCAACCTTTTTATTTTCACAGCTCTAGGGAACACCTGGTCACGTTACTACACTGGACAATCTTGATCTCCCCATTATTATTATTATTATTATTACTTTTATTTGTAACGCGCCAACATATTCCGTATCGCTATACAGGGGAAAAGTATAATTTTACAAACTGCAAAAAATGGAGCTTAGAATCTTTGTAGAAAGTGTTTTTTCCCAAAGCACTCTACAAGATTGAAAACTCTCTACTTACAATCTAAAGGGGATGGAAGAGGCAGATAAGAAATAGCAAGGGTCAGGAAGTAAGTGAAGTTTCATTAGGTAGGAGGGTATGCAAAGTTAGAATGTTTTTTTTTTCATATAAAAGGAAAAGGAAAGCATCTGAGAAAGTAATTTGGTAAGTGATCCTAGTATGTAATATGATTTTAGTTCCAGAGAGAGTGGGAGAGCAGAGACTGAGGCCTAGATATACTGGAGAGGCTGCAACAGAATATGAGAAGGATGGACAAATGTTATATTCACAGATAAGAAGCAATAAAACCAGGCTTTGGGGCTGGGGGAGTAGGCAAGTGTAACGGAGTTGGAACACGAAGTCCAGTATCTCCGCTGGTATACGGTAAAATACCCAAGAAGCACTGCAGTCTCACCAGCCCCATCCTCCTATATTGGACGACACTCAATTGGGAGTCAAAGAATACTGTCTTTATTTTGTTATGCAGAAATATATATATACACATCTCTTCCCACAGGCAATACACATCCCCCATATTTGGCCACACAATACACATAGAGAGACAATAGGTGTGGTCACACCCCCGGAGACTACCTGGCTACTTTGATACAATCAGACATTGATCAAATTATACTCCTCTTTGTTCTTATGTCTCATAATGAAAACACTTTATACAATAGACTTCCTTATCTTATGAGGAGTCTCTGTAATAGGATTATCTATTAGCCTAGTAGCTGTAATATTCTGAGCCAATATATTCTGTAGAACATAAAACAACATATCTACAGTACAGCAATGTGATCATATTTTAACCATAACCATAAAACAGGGTAAAACAGTGATGGGTTCCGTTACACAGCAAGGTAAGGGGGGTTTCAGAGAAATGCATAGGTATAGATTTGCTTAGTGAAAGTTTCTATCTCATCAGATATTATATCACAGAAACATTCATACAAATATTGATAATATTACATATAGTACAAGTTGAAATGGCTCATCAGTGCCCCATCTAATGAGGATACTCATGACTGGTGATCACCTTAGCAATACAACATTGCTCATTGCTATTTTGTTTAATTGTCACTATTATATTTGTAGTAACAAGTCCATTGTGAAGTAACAGCATTATCAAACCCCAAATGCATGTGACTAAATTGGTATCTATGATATTACCAGTCACATCATAAGCATCTTCCCTGACTGTACTGAAGTCTTGAAGAAGGGGGGTTGAGAACTGGGAGAAAAAATATTGGCTGGCCTGAGAAGATGGGAAGAGATAGTATTGGAGAGAAATGTGGAGAGCAGGAGAGGAAAGAGAGGAAAGTGTAGAAATGTCAGTAAACCGCGTGGCGTCAATTATTGTTCAAGCATGTGCAGCTATAGATGTACATAAGAATAAGGATAAGGAACTAGAAACAGTTGCTCCATCATCTCACCATGTGCTCAGTCAGGGCCTCCCTCGTGGATTCTGGATGCCCCCAAACTGGTTTGGAGAAGGACAGTCGGGCGTCCACCTGCTCCAGCCACTGCAGGAGGTCAGTCATCTCCAGTGTCACATCTTGTACCTGCAAAGGCATTGGATATATTGTAGATGCATGTATCAAGCACAAGTAACAAAAGTGTCTGTTCATATATAAAGAAAAACCTAACAAGGTGGTGATATTCTCAGCATTTTCTTCAAACATCTTATTTCTTGGTTTAGACTTCTTACTAAAGAAATAAATTCCTCTGTATCTGAAATATGTCTTTTATAAAGTATCTATAGCATAAAGTCAAAGATAACCAGACTTATCTTCTAACACTAGACATACAGTGCCTTGCAAAAGTATTCACCCCCCTTGACTTTTTACCTATTTTGTTACATTACAGCCTTAAGTTCAATGTTTTGTTAATCTGAATTTCATGTGATGGATCAGAACACAATAGTCTAAGTTGGTGAAGTGAAATAAGAAAAATATATACATAAAACTATTTTTTAGATATAGAAAACAGAAAATTGTCATGTGCGTATGTATTCACCCCCTTTGTTATGAAGCCTATAAATTACCTTCAGAAGTCACACAATTAGTGAAATGATGTCCACCTGTGTGCAATCTAAGTGCCACATGATCTGTCATTACATATACACACCTTTTTTGAAAAGACCCAGAGGCTGCAACACCTAAGCAAGAGGCACCACTAACCAAACACTGCCATGAAGACCAAGGAACTCTCGGAACAAGTAAGGGGCAATGTTGTTGAGAAGTACAACTCAGGGTTAGGTTATAAAAAAATATCCAAATCTTTGATGATCCCCAGGAGCACCATCAAATCTATCATAACCAAATGGAAAGAACATGGCACAACAGCAAACCTGCCAAGAGATGGACACCAACCAAAACTCACGGACCGGGCAAGGAGGGCATTAATCAGAGAGGCAGTGCAGAGATCCCTGGAGGAGCTGCAGAGATCCACGGCAGAGACTGGAGTATCTGTACATAGGACGACAATAAGCCGTACGCTCCATAGAGTTGGGCTTTATGGCAGAGTGGCCAGAAGAAAGCCATTACTTTCAGCAAAAAACAAAATGGCACGTCTTGAGTTTGCGAAAAGGCATGTGGGAGACTCCCAACATGTATGGAGGAAGGTGCTCTGGTCTGATGAGACTAAAATTTTACTTTTCGGCCATTAAAGAAAACGCTATGTCTGGCGCAAACCCAACACATCACCCAAAGAGCACCATCCCTACAGTGAAACATGGTGGTGGCGGCATCATGCTGGGGGGATGTTTTTCAGCAGCCGGGACTGGGAAACTGGTCAGAGTTGAGGGAAAGATGGATGGTGCTAAATACAGGGATAATCTTGAGCAAAACCTGTACCACTCTGCGTGTGATTTGAGGCTAGGACGGAGGGTCACCTTCCAGCAGGACAATGACCCCAAACACACTGCTAAAGCAACACTTGGGGAGTTTAAGGGGAAACATGTAAATGTGTTGGAATGGCCGAGTCACAGCCCAGACCTCAATCCAATAGAAAATCTGTGGACTTAAAAATTGCTGCTCACAAGCACAAACATGAAACTTGAAGGAGCTGGAGCAGTTTTGCAAGGAGGAATGGGCAAAAATCCCAGTGGTAAGATGTGGCAAGCTCATAGAGACTTCTCCAAAGCGACTTGGAGCTGTGATTGCCGCAAAAGGTGGCTCTACAAAGTATTGACTAGGGGGGTGAATAGTTATGTACATTGACTTTTTCTGTTATTTTGTCCTATTTGTTGTTTGCTTCACAATAAAAAAAAAACATCTTCAGAGTGTGGCATGTTCTGTAAATTAAATGATGCAAATCCTCAAACAATCCATGTTAATTCCAGGTTGTGAGGCAACAAAACACGAAGAATGCCAAGGGGGTGAATACTTTTGCAAGGCACTGTACATTCGACTCAAATGACTGTTCCGTCATCAAAAATTGGTACTTTATTAAATGGGGCAAGATCTCAGTCCAGGAAATTCCCAATAACATTAGTGGAGCTTGTGTCTATGAGAACTTATAGCCAAACCACCCGTTAAAGAATTTCTCCAAGGTCAGGACATTTCTCTGAATGCTACATATTACCAGCTACAGGCATTATGGATTATTTATGTCCTGGTGTGAATACAATCTGGTGCAGCTCCTATAAGTCTGTGTGTAGTTCCTATAGATCTTTATCCAATCAAGTGATGCTCCCATGGATAAAGTATATAGCCCCCTACTCTATTTATTCTAAACCCTTGTCATATATTACCCTGCCAAGGTCATTCTCCAGTTCCAGTTGCCTTCTCTCCGTTTCACTTTGTACATGCTCCCAGCGCTCGTTCAGGTCCCTCAGCCCACACTGTAGGGAATCTAACCCGTCCCCCACAGCGGACATCAGGATCCCTCGGCCGGCCTCGTTCACAGCCTCCACAGTGCGCATGTGAGATAGCACATCGTTCCTCAGCACCTGGTGACAAAAAATCCTTCCTAATTATTAACTAATGAGAAGGATATCTCCTCAGAATATGTCCATGTGAGACATCTAGCATGGTCAGGATATATTTTTTTATCCTAGAACTGGGAGTCTTTACATAAACAGTGTAGATATATATTAAAGGACCACTGTGCAATGATATTATATATACATATATATGTTTGAAAAGTTTGAGTCAGACCAAGAGCAGAAAAGAAGACACAAAGCTAGTTTTAAATAGAAAACATAAATGTTGATGCCTCTGCTAGTTTGGGACATACTTTTGCATTTTTCTTGAACTCCTCGCATGGCCATGGTAGTTACTGTATAGCTATGGCTCTTAGTATGTCCATGGTTGTTACTGTATAGCTATGGCTCTTAGTATGTCCATGGTTGTTACTGTATAGCTATGGCTCTTAGTATGGCCATGGTAGTTACTGTATAGCTATGGCTCTTAGTATGGCCATGGTAGTTACTGTATAGTTATGGCTCTTAGTATGTCCATGGTAGTTACTGTATAGGTATGGCTCTTAGTATGACCATGGTAGTTACTGTACAGCTATGGCTCTTAGTATGTCCATGGTTGTTACTGTATAGCTATGGCTCTTAGTATGGCCATGGTAGTTACTGTATAGCTATGGCTCTTAGTATGGCCATGGTAGTTACTGTATAGCTATGGCTCTTAGCATGGCCATGGTAGTTATTGTATAGCTATGACTCTTAGTATAGCCATGGTAGTTACTGTATAGTTATGGCTCTTAGTATGTCCATGGTAGTTACTGTATAGGTATGGCTCTTAGTATGACCATGGTAGTTACTGTACAGCTATGGCTCTTAGTATGGCCATGGTAGTTACTGTATAGCTATGGCTCTTAGTATGGCCATGGTAGTTACTGTATAGCTATGACTCTTAGTATGGCCATGGTAGTTACTGTATAGCTATGGCTCTTAGTATGGCCATGGTAGTTACTGTATAGCTATGGCTCTTATCATGGCCATGGTAGTTACTGTATAGCTATGGCTCTTAGTATGGCCATGGTAGTTACTGTATAGCTATGGCTCTTATCATGGCCATGGTAGTTACTGTATAGCTATGGCTCTTAGTATGGCCATGGTAGTTACTGTATAGCTATGGCTCTTAGTATGGCCATGGTAGTTACTGTACAGCTATGGCTCTTAGTATGTCCATGGTTGTTACTGTATAGCTATGGCTCTTAGCATGGCCATGGTAGTTATTGTATAGCTATGACTCTTAGTATAGCCATGGTAGTTACTGTATAGTTATGGCTCTTAGTATGTCCATGGTAGTTACTGTATAGGTATGGCTCTTAGTATGACCATGGTAGTTACTGTACAGCTATGGCTCTTAGTATGTCCATGGTTGTTACTGTATAGCTATGGCTCTTAGTATGGCCATGGTAGTTACTGTATAGCTATGGCTCTTAGTATGGCCATGGTAGTTACTGTATAGGTATGGCTCTTAGTATGACCATGGTAGTTACTGTACAGCTATGGCTCTTAGTATGTCCATGGTTGTTACTGTATAGCTATGGCTCTTATCATGGCCATGGTAGTTACTGTATAGCTATGGCTCTTAGCATGGCCATGGTAGTTATTGTATAGCTATGACTCTTAGTATAGCCATGGTAGTTACTGTATAGTTATGGCTCTTAGTATGTCCATGGTAGTTACTGTATAGGTATGGCTCTTAGTATGACCATGGTAGTTACTGTACAGCTATGGCTCTTAGTATGGCCATGGTAGTTACTGTATAGCTATGGCTCTTAGTATGGCCATGGTAGTTACTGTATAGCTATGACTCTTAGTATGGCCATGGTAGTTACTGTATAGATATGGCTCTTAGTATGGCCATGGTAGTTACTGTATAGCTATGGCTCTTATCATGGCCATGGTAGTTACTGTATAGCTATGGCTCTTAGTATGGCCATGGTAGTTACTGTATAGCTATGGCTCTTATCATGGCCATGGTAGTTACTGTATAGCTATGGCTCTTAGTATGGCCATGGTAGTTACTGTATAGCTATGGCTCTTAGTATGGCCATGGTAGTTACTGTATAGCTATGGCTCTTAGTATGGCCATGGTAGTTACTGTATAGCTATGACTCTTAGTATGGCCATGGTAGTTACTGTATAGCTATGACTCTTAGTATGGTCATGGTAGTTACTGTATAGCTATGACTCTTAGTATGGCCATGGTAGTTACTGTATAGGTATGGCTCTTAGTATGGTCATGGTAGTTACTGTATAGCTATTGCTCTTAGTATGGCCATGGTAGTTACTGTATAGCTATGGCTCTTAGTATGGCCATGGTAGTTACTATATAGCTATGGCTCTTAGTATGGCCATGGTAGTTACTGTATAGCTATGGCTCTTAGTATGGCCATGGTAGTACTGTATAACTATGGCTCTTAGTATGGCCATGGTAGTTACTGTATAGCTATGGCTCTTAGTATGGCCATGGTAGTTACTGTATAGCTATGGCTCTTAGTATGGCCATGGTAGTTACTGTATAGCTATGGCTCTTAGTATGGCCATGGTAGTTACTGTATAGCTATGGCTCTTAGTATGGCCATGGTAGTTACTGTATAACTATGGCTCTTAGTATGGCCATGGTAGTTACTGTATAGCTATGGCTCTTAGTATGGCCATGGTAGTTACTGTATAACTATGGCTCTTAGTATGGCCATGGTAGTTACTGTATAGCTATGGCTCTTAGCATGGCCATGGTAGTTACTGTATAACTATGGCTCTTAGTATGGCCCTGGTAGTTACTGTATAGCTATGACTCTTAGTATGGCCATGGTAGTTACTGTATAGCTATGACTCTTAGTATGGCCATGGTAGTTACTGTATAGCTATGACTCTTAGTATGGCCATGGTAGTTACTGTATAGCTATGGCTCTTAGCATGGCCATGGTAGTTACTGTATAGCTATGGCTCTTATCATGGCCATGGTAGTTACTGTATAGCTATGGCTCTTAGTATGGCCATGGTAGTTACTGTATAGTTATGACTCTCAGTATGGCCATGGTAGACATTCTTTAACGTTAAAGAAAACCTTATGTATATAGCGTATCATGAAGTGTCAGACATGACTGAATGACTGATCAACAAAATGTCTGCTCTTACCTTATTTTTGGCCAGCTCGATCTCACAGGCCTGCAGGTCAATACATGGTGTCCGAGAGACCTGTAGTTGTTCTGCAGTGTGGGCCAGCCAGTTCAGGAGCTCATCCAGCTGGTTTTGGAACTGGCCAAGGCCCAGCAGAGCATCTTCTAGCTGGTGCTGTGAGAAAATACCCAAGAATTTGTGAACCAGAACCCAACACTCTGCTGGCTACCAAATGGTGTGTGAACATTTGTGATGTACATTTGTGTTTTTTGCATACAATACATTTGTAGGTCTGACCTGCCTGTTCACGGCCTCCTCTTCCAGGTGGTCCCATCTCTCTCTGTAGTTGCTGAGTTGGGAGTCTACTGATTTGGTTTCTGTAATACCTGTCGGGTTTAGATGACCGAGGCTCTCCAGCTCCACCCTGTGCTGATACAGCTCCCTCTTAAACTCCTGTGTAGGAGAGAAGCAACTGATGCTCACTGGGACAGATTGAGGTCAGGTCCTATCACAAACATCCTAGAAGCATCTGATGCACCATTTTGAATGTTAAAGTGAATCAACACATCTCCAATGTGGTATCTCTGCTGAACCTCAATTGGTTTCTCACCTTCAGGTCCGAAAGTTGACGTCTCACCATATCCAGGTCTCCACCAATGAGGAACTCTTCAGACAGCCTTGACTCTGCTGAGACCAGCCAGTCCAAAAGTTTCTGTGGAGAGTTGTTATTAACATTGGACAATGACTGTCCTGACTGAACTTAGAATACCAGTCTATAGGTCTATGGGAGATTAACATTGGACAATGACTGTCCTGACTGAACTTAGAATATCAGTCTATAGGGCTAAGGAAGGAATGATAGGTACACTGGTACTGACGGTCCAGACTGAACTTAGAATACCAGTCTATGCAGCTATTTGAGAGCTGGTATTAACACTGGACATTGACTGCCTTGATTGGACTTAGAATACCAGTTTATAGGGCTGTGGGGAGCTGGTATTAACACTGTCCCGTAATCAAATCTTTCTATAAACATAATTATCTGTCCCTCACCCCTAATACACGAAGACTATCCATTTATTCCAGGCCACTGACATTGCATAGGGCGCCTTCCCTATTGTGGGCCCCAGTGCTTTGCACCTGCTACACCAGCAGTAGCTCTGCCACCAGTCTATGAGGCGATCGTAGAGCTGACACTAATACTGGCGCATTGACTCACATAGCCATAATAACACTGTGGGACCCTGGTAAGGTTTCGGGGCTGTACCTGAGTGGTCTCCTGGTATCTCAGGGTGGACTTCAGCTGCTCCTCAAGGCGGTGATAGCGCTCGGACCACAACTTGTTCAGACTGTTCCACGTGGTGTAGAGCTGCGGGAGGAGATGTGGACAGTTGGGTTAGAAGGTCTAAGCACTGGATGAAGGACACCCGAGTGGCACGACGCCCAACTTAAGAGATCTTAATATTAATTAGAATTACCTCAAAATATTTATTTAATGAAAAAGATTAAAAAAAAAAAAAACCTGTATGAGATCACTGTACTTCTAATTGGGGCTACAGAACATACTGGCACGTCAGACCTCCAGATAGTCCTCATACTGATCTGCAGGACCCTGCTCTGAAGTCCCATACTGATAGTGTGCTCTTCTGAAGAGCTGGGGCACACAAATATGCCCACAAATGCCTCGCTCTTCATTCCGTAGCCATTACCAAACATGGCTTCCTTTAAGCTTATGCATGCTGTATTACACAGCTTTAATGCAAAGCCAAGGTTTGATTAAACACAAGCTGAGTATCCTATCCATGTACAGCTGTTTCAAGCTTACTGGCTATCATCAGCATGGAGCGGGATCTCAGTCTGTGTTGTGTGTATATATATATATATATATATATATATATATATATATATATATATACAATGTGCAAGTTGATATGTACACCAAATCATTTTTTGCACCGGGACCCTGCGTTCACTAGCTCCGCCACCGTTGGGTCTCCGTTGCTTTCCTGATTTAACCCCATGATAAATTGATCCTATTGCAACTTATCTTTTTAATACTATTGTACAGTAAATTCCACAATAGTCCTATCAATATAACTGGACAGAGATCTTATCTAATTTGAAGGTAACTAACAATCATATAGCCTGGCATAAACAATATCTGCCTCAATTAAAAAATAATTAAATATAATAGTCAACAATTTATGGCATTTTCTTTTTCCTTTTTTACTACAAAA
Source organism: Discoglossus pictus (assembly GCA_027410445.1). Taxonomy (NCBI): domain Eukaryota; kingdom Metazoa; phylum Chordata; class Amphibia; order Anura; family Alytidae; genus Discoglossus; species Discoglossus pictus. The sequence goes on along the minus strand of CM050166.1, from coordinate 6,368,621 downwards.
GCATTTTAAATATTTAAAAACATTTTGCCTGTTATCAAGTCAACCTTACCAAATCTGTATCATATTCTACCAATGCTGTCAAAATCCTGGAAACTACGTTCCCATATACACCTAACAGTCGGGTACGCTTTGTATACAAATGCTATATAAATGTGAATAAATAAAATAACAAATAAATAAGGGACATAATGTAAAAATAAGAGTAGAGTTCTCCAGTCAATAATCTGACTATACACTAGGTGGCACCGTCCCCCATTCTTAGACTTTCTTCTACTCACCTCGTCCAGGCTCTTGGTGACCTCTGGCTTGTCCATATCTCCACATGAAGACATCAGCTCTACTCCAATAGTGCCCAGCGTGTCCAGATCGTTCTGTAGACTGTCAATGTCCTCTCTCAAGGCCTGTAAGGTGGACAGATACAAAGAAAAAAAACTGTTTAGTTACAAGGGCCAATGTAACCCCTTATGCTACTGTAAAGCAGATAGATATCAGTCAAGAAAAGAATGTTTCTATTACGTAAAATAAATATAAATGGTGGAGATCAGTTAGTACATCAGAAAGAGTAAATATAGTGACACAAAAGTCCCTATAACAAAATAAAATAAAGTACAAAATTACCCAGCAAGAGCATGCCTGACAATCGTTTCGACGGCTTTATCTCTATTATAGTGAGTTTCCTATTACACCTTGTTGTATGAATTTTTCACATTAGATTATTCTCTTTTTTTTAATGTGGCGTGGTTCTATATAATAACTCAAATTTTTACCTTTTTCCGTTTATTGTTTACATGTACATTGTCATACACGATGTCATACAACTCGAAGACAGGCATTCCTCTTCTTTTTACTTATTCCTTGCTCACAGAACAATAGACTCTAAAATAACCAAGATCACTAATCTATACAACATACTCCATCTGAGCAGCAATGATAGGTCCACCACAAAAAGGGGAATCCATTCACCCGATTGACCAAAATACCAGACAAGTCTCCTCGGCACTGGAGAAACAGAACCCCCGTCTTACGTTTCAGCCCTAATCTACCTCCTTCTCCTGAGTTCCCAAGGCACAAGGGCCAAATCTGCCGCCAGGCGTAATATGTGACATCAGAAGAAATTATAGATAGATTTTTTACCAATATTTTGTATGTATCGTATGAACCGTCCAGTGTTGGGGCCATTTAGTTACATTTGCCTCTTTTTGTGCACCCTGTGTACTCTGCTGTAACCATCACACACTCACCTCAGGCTCCAAGCCATTTAACCCCTGCTTGGATTGTTACCTGCATGGCTTCCAAGCGAGTTCTGATGGAGTCTGGGTCAGCTCCCGGCAGCTCTGTGTCCAGGACCATGTGCTGGGTGTCACTGAGGGTGAGAGACAAGTCCGAGAGTCCATGCCAGAAACGTTCTGCCAGGGTCAGAAGACCTGATAGCCAGCGATCTCGCTCCTCTGCCCGTCCTTGGAGGCTCTGCCACTCTGCCAGCAACTGGTCTGTGCGCTGCTGCATCACTGCCAGAGAGGGACAATGAGAGGCACAGGGATGGATGAGAGGCACAGGGACAATGAGAGGCACAGGGATGGATGAGAGGCACAGGGACAATGAGAGGCACTGGGAGGGATGAGAGGCACAGGGACAATGAGAGGCACCGGGAGGGATGAGAGGCACCGGGAGGGATGAGAGGCACCAGGAGGCATAAGAGGCACAGGGAGGATGAGAGGCACAGGCACAATGAGAGGCACCGGGAGGGATGAGAGGCACCGGAAGGGATGAGAGGCACCGGAAGGGATGAGAGGCACAGGGAGGGATGAGAGGCACAGGGACAATGAGAGGCACCGGAAGAGATGAGAGGCACCGGGGGGGATGAGAGGCACAGGGAGGGATGAGAGGCACAGGGACAATGAGAGGCACCGGGAGGGATGAGAGGCACCGGGAGGGATGAGAGGCACCGGGAGGGATGAGAGGCACCGGAAGGGATGAGAGGCACAGGGAGGGATGAGAGGCACAGGCACAATGAGAGGCACCGGGAGGGATGAGAGGCACCGGAAGGGATGAGAGGCACAGGGACAATGAGAGGCACCGGGAGGGATGAGAGGCACCGGGGGGGATGAGAGGCACAGGGAGGGATGAGAGGCACCGGGAGGGATGAGAGGCACCGGGAGGGATGAGAGGCACCGGGAGGGATGAGAGGCACCGGGAGGGATGAGAGGCACCGGAAGGGATGAGAGGCACCGGAAGGGATGAGAGGCACCGGGAAGGATGAGAGACACCGGGAGGGCTGAGAGGCACCGGGAGGGCTGAGAGACACTGGGAGGGATGAGAGGCACTGGGAGGGATGAGAGGCACAGGGAAGGATGAGAGGCACCGGGAGGGCTGAGAGGCACTGGGAGGGATGAGAGGCACTGGGAGGGATGAGAGGCACTGGGAGGGATGAGAGGCACAGGGAAGGATGAGAGGCACCGGGAGGGCTGAGAGGCACTGGGAGGGATGAGAGGCACTGGGAGGGATGAGAGGCACTGGGAGGGATGAGAGGCACAGGGAAGGATGAGAGGCACCGGGAGGGCTGAGAGGCACTGGGAAGGATGAGAGGCACAGGGAGGGATGAGAGGCACAGGGAGGAATGAGAGGCACAGGGAGGGATGAGAGGCACAGGGACAATGAGAGGCACAGGGAGGGATGAGAGGCACAGGGAGGGATGAGAGACACCGGGAGGGATGAGAGGCACCGGAAGGGATGAGAGGCACCGGAAGGGATGAGAGGCACTGGGAAGGATGAGAGGCACCGGGAGGGATGAGAGGCACAGCGAGGGATGAGAGGTACAGGCACAATGAGAGGCACCGGAAGGGATGAGAGGCACCGGGAGGGATGAGAGGCACAGGGAGGGATGAGAGGTACAGGCACAATAAGAGGCACAGGGAGGGATGAGAGGCACCGGAAGGGATGAGAGGCACCGGGAGGGATGAGAGGCACAGGCACAATGAGAGGCACAGGGAGGGATGAGAGGCACCGGGAGGGATGAGAGGCACCGGGAGGGAAGAGACACACCGGGATGGATAAGAGGCACAGGGAGGGATGAGAGGCACCGGGAAGGATAAGAGGCACAGTGAGGGATGAGAGGCACCGGGAGGGATGAGAGGCACCTGGAGGGATGAGAGGCACCGGGAGGGATGAGGGGCACCGGGAGGGATGAGGGGCACCAGGAGAGATAAGAGGCACAAGGAGAAATGAGAGGCACAGGGACAATGAGGGGCAATGATAGGCACAGGAACAATGAGAGGCACGGGAGGAATGAGAGGCACAGGTAAGAACAAGAGGCTCAGGGAGGGATGAGAGGCAAAGTGGTATATGAGAGGCACAGTGACTGCAGAGAGGCACAGGGACTGAAGAGAGGCACAGGGAGGGATGAGATTATCACAGATATCCAGACCCCCAGGTATAATCCTACCTTGGGGCTGGGAGTCACTGGACGGCCCACTGGACACCAGCTCTGTGCCCTGCTTTTGGATATTTTCCAGGGCAACCCCCAGTTTCTCCAGCTCCGCCTGTACCAGTGTATTGTCCCGGAGCTGCTCACGGATACGAGAAGGGTCTCCGCGAACAGAGGAGGAGTTCAAGAGCCGGTCCCGGATTCTCGCCAGCACCTCAAACATCAGTTCAATCCTCTCATTCAGCTGCAAAAGAAGTAGCAGACAGTTGCAAATACAAGACAAACTCTGAGAGGGCCACTGCAGAGTAATTTCTCTTGTCAAATGGCTTTACACTGAAAATAATATATTTAGGCCCAATGGTGTAATTAGCAATTATTGGCAATAGTGACCCTATTAGAAAGATATATCAGTCCATAATTAGTGATAAGAGTGATTGTCAAGTAAAAATGCAAACTGCTATGTAAGTATACTGTAACAACATTGTGATTTTGCTCTCCCGTCCTCACCTGGCTGTATCTGGGGACGGTATCCTCCAATATGGTGGCTGCCTGGCGCACAGCCTCACGGATGGTGCAGTATTGCTTCTCAGCAGCTTCAAATCTCATCTGGAAGGAGCTTGCCTCGTCTGGGCAAAGCTCACACAGTTTACAGGAAACCCGGTGCAGCTTGGTGACCAAGGGCTTGTGCTCAGCGATCACCTCCCTGAGTGCCTGGGGTAGAAAGCAAATGGGGGGCAATTTCACCATTACTAAAACTCCATCACCAGGACATCTTCCAAAACCGACTTATTATTATTATTATTATTAATAATAATAATAATTATTATTATTATTGTAATAATAATAATTTATCATTGATAATAATAATATACCATAGCATAGGATATTTTGGTTTTCATTGGTTTTAACGTTTTTATATTGTCGCTGTTATATGGAAAATCTAATAAAGTTGTTTTTTAGTGTAAATAGACACTGATTTTTAACGTTTCTCCACTGACAAAGAAATGACCAGTCTATCATTTTAATGGTCGGTGCATTTTAACAGCGAGACAGAATAACAACAAAAACAAGAAAAACGCATGTCACAAAAGTTATAAATTGATTTGCAGGTCAAATAAGTATTTGACCCCTCCGTCTTAGTACTTGGTGGAAATCACAGAGGTCAGACGTGTCTTGTAGTTGGTTGCCAGGTTTGCACACATCTCAGGAGGGATTTTGTCCTCTTTGCAGATCCTCTCCAAGTCATTAAGGTTTCAAGGCTGATGTTTGGCAACTCGAACCTTCAGCTCCCTCCACTGATTTTCTATGGGATTAAGGTCTGGAGACTGGCTCGGTCACTCAGGACCTTGATGTGCTTCTGCTTGAGCCACTCCTTTGTTGCCTTGGCTGTGTGTTTTGGGTCATTGTCATGCTGGAATACCCATCCATGACCCATTTCAATGCCCTGGCTGAGGGAAGGACGTTCTCACCCAAGATTTGATGGTACATGGCCCCGTCCATCATCCCTTTGATGCGGTGCAGTTGTCCTGTCCCCTTAGCAGAAAAAAATCCCTAAAGCATAATGTTTCCACCTCCATGTTTGACGGTGGGGGTGGTGTTCTTGGGGTCATAGGCAGCATTCCTCCTCCTACTCCAAACATGGCGAGTTGGGTTGATGCCAAAGAGCTGGATTTTGGTCTCATCTGACCACAACACTTTCACCCAGTTCTCCTCTGAATCATTCAGATGTTCATTGGCAGACTTCAGACGCGCCTGTACATGGGCTTTTTTGAGCAGGGGGACCTTGCGGGCGCTGCAGGATTTCAGTCCTTCTTTGCGTAGTGTGTTACCAATTGTTTTCTTGGTGACTATGGACCCAGCTGCCTTGAGATCATTAACAAGATCCTCCCGTGTAGTTCTGGGCTGATTCCTCACCATGCTCATGGTCAGTGAAACTCCACGAGGTGAGATCTTGCACGGAGCTTCAGACCGAGTGAGACTGACAGTTAATTTGTGTTTCTTCCATTTGCGAATAATCCCACCAACTGTTGTCACCTTCTCACCAAGCTGCTTGGCGGTGGTCTTGTAACCCATTCCAGCCTTGTGTAGGTCTACAATCTTGTCCCTGACATCCTTGGACAGCTCTTTGGTCTTGGCCATGGTGGAGAGTTTGGAATCTGACTGATTGATTGCTTCTGTGGACAGGTGTCTTATATACAGGGAAGGAGATGAGATTAGGAGCACTCCCTTTAAGACACCTGGCAGCCAGAAATCTTGCTGATTGATAGGGGATCAAATACTTATTTCCCTCACTGACCTCCAAATCAATTTAGAATTTTTTTGACATGCGTTTTTTTTGTTCTTTTTTTGTTATTCTGTGTCATACTATATCACTGAATCTTCATTTTTCAACTTACATTTTTCTGAATTACAAGTATAAACCACTGGGATTCCGGATACAGCTGACTACAGCATGATACCAAATGATGCAGGATGTTGCCCTTTGGGTCTGTTTCATTATCACAGTATTATTATTATTATTATTATTATTATTATTATTATTAATAATAATAATAATAATAATAATAATATGCACGTATTGCAAAAATATAAATGTATAAATAAAAAATGCTGAATGGGATATGGCAGGTCCCTCAATATTACTGGGTATATAATATCCTGGGTATCTATTTACTGACATGTACTTTATTTATTAAGAAGTGCTTATAATCTCTGTTATTACTGCCTAAAATCATACAAATAGTCCCTGTATGGGTCTGTCCACTGCAGTGTATTTGGACAGACTCCGTACTAACCAATTAGTGACCATCTCCGAGCAACATTTTGCAACATGGTGCTGAGACGTGATCCCTGATAGGCTAAGACACTACACTGCACATCCAGCCCTACAGAGTCTGTATCTGCATACACTGCAGTGGGCAGACTCAAACAGGGACGATTTGTTTAATTTAAAGGCAGATATACTAGTATACAGTATTGTGATATATCTGTGTATTGTAGTGGTAGCCATTGGTGCATGTGTATGATAGTGTGGCATGTGTCATGTATGTGCCATGATAAGTTGCCTACCTGCAGCTGTTCTTGCTGCTCCTTGAAGTCTCTGTAGCCCACACTAGTGACCGATAACTTTGCCACTTCGGTTCCTGCCTCCTGCATCCAGGGCAATAGTTCCTCTTCTGCCTCTAAGAACTGGGTGAGCTGGGACAGGGCATGATCCAGACAGGCGGGCGAGCTGGAACCCTGACCTAGAACCCTGGGTGATATCTCCCTGAGTGATATGAGGGGTGACTGCAGAGGAAGAGGAGGGAAACAATTATTCACAGACATGATATAAGGAGGGGTCAGTTACATGACAAAAGGTTTTGTCAGACTATCAGAGAACCTTTGGACCGCATCACTCCAGGCACATCATTACTTATCCATAAGATTTTTTTTAGAAGATACTGGAGTAAGTTGTCAGTTGCTTCTCCAGTGGACTGCAATTTGTCTGACCTCTCTGCCATGACATGCCCATCTTGGGTGACCCTAAATGGTATAGCCCACAGCTTCATTGAGGTACACAAGCCCCTTCACAATGACAAGGTAAGGACCCAGATAGTGTAGTCTATTACATAAAGGGAGGAGAAAAGGGTCCATATATCTATGACGGGGTTGGAAACCACATCATACTTGTGTTTGAGCGCAGCATTATTAGTTACATGCATTTTCTGGAGCAATACTGGAGTCCTGTATCAGCCCCTCTCACCTGCAGCTGGTCCTGGACGGGCCGAGGACACAAAGCCAGGAGAGCATCTGAGATACGGAGCAGTCTCTCAATGATCCCACCATGCTGTAGGATGTCAACTGACAGCAGCTAAAACAGAACATAAATATATATATGGATATTTGTGCGATACTGACCACTGGCTGTTGACCCATGGACTGTCCATAAGGGTCAGTTCCCATGAAACATCCATATGCATTGTTTTCGGTTAAAGGGGGTCACAGCCACAACTTGTATTAACATCAAAATGTCAGCTTAAAGACACGAACACACAAAGGTCATAGCGGCACCGCTTGTGGCTGGAACTAAACAGCCATGACCAACTGAGGGATGACGCTGTCTGGCCAGCCCTCACCAACATGCACGGTCGCCCCAAGGTGGCACTGTAGCCGTGACTGAACCAGGGCCCACTTCAGGCAGCAAAACGCTACGGCCATAGTGACAAATCAGACGTAACACCCCCTCACCACCTACTACCAACCTTCAGGGAGGTGAGGATCACAAAATGAGATACCAATCTGTATCCGTACTTAGGAGGTGGGTGACTATCATCATGTCTGGCACACCATCACCTAACACTTTACATGATGCTACTGGCTTATCTGTTGCTTATCTGTTCATTTCCAAAATTATTTAATGAACCTACATAATTATTCAGTTAATTTCCATTTGGAACTAGACCATAATCACAATGTTCATTTCTGCAATATCTGACTAAATCTATGACTGCTCTGAAGGCAATGGAGGGTCCTGCACCTGCCAGGTAATTCATCCAGGTATGTTACCTTGTGTTCCCTGAGCTGGGACTGTATGGTCTCTGTATCCAGTGTTACTCGGCTGAGCTCCTCCAGACGTTCCTCGGTCTTAGAGAGGTGCGTGACCTCTGCAGATACAACCTGTTCTAGCTGAGACAGAGAGACAGGGGTTAGTTCTCTATTAAACATGGTAATACTTTTCTAGATCCTGTGATGAAAGAGCTTAAAGGTATAGGATAGAAAAATAAAATCTGAATTTATTTGGATATAAAACATGTAAAGTCAAGGAATGGCTCGAATCCAAATGGAAGCAAATATAGAGATTAAGTAAGGTGTTACATCCCAGGGCCACACTCAGCTACTTCACTTTGCACCTCCCATACCAATGATCCTATCATTCATTATTACGAAGGGATTGGGTGACTTATTTCTGCACCTCCCATACCAATGATCATATCATTCCTTATTACGAAGGTATTGGGTGACTTATTTCTGCACCTCCCATACCAATGATCATTTCACTCCTTATTACGAAGGGATTGGGTGATTGATTTTTGCACCTTCTCAACGTCAAGTGCGCTTAGGTCTTCTCCTCTCTCACTGCCACTAGACACCAGCTTCTCCATCCGACCCAGCCACAAGGACACGTCTTCCTGTGATGGGTCAAGATGAGTGGTGGCTTCCAGTGTCTGCTCTAGCCTCTGTAGGAAGTCTCCTGCGCTCTGGGATATAATTAGGTATCGTACTCGCAGAGCATCCATCTTCTCCTGAGTCAGCTGAGCCTCCTCCCCTAAATCACACAACATAATGAGTTAACATTTAGTTGAGCTGTAGAATGGTAAAAATACAAAGAAACAATCAAACTGCAGGGGTAGTTACATTCATTTTCTGTGTTATCTTTAAGTTGCAACGTTCCTTACAAGAACATAGAATTCTTCATCTCTCCATTTGCTCCACATATCTCCTACATTCATCTTTGCATTTGTTTTCTGTGTTTAGTTTCTTTTACGTTCCTCATTCTAGATCTCTCCCACAATAGCAGTGCGTTGGGTGCAATATCAGCCATTGTTAATGGAAAATTATATGTAGATAATGGTCTTATCTTACTTGCCTGTAACCAATTCCAGCAATATCTGACCCTTTTCCAAAACTCTGTCTAGATCCCCGGGTTTGGACTGGATTTCCTGGCACAGAACCTGTAGAGAAGGAAATCCCAAGTTTACAATGTCACTGATTTATATGAAATAATCCTAACTGGCTAGGTGGCACCAGAATGGAGCAGGCGCTAATCATATTATTGATCATAATGAGAATGAATACAACACAACTGCATGTAGGGACGGACACATAAAAAACAATGACCATTAGATAAATATTAGGGTAAGAAAGAAGTCCCTGGCATGTTATTTTTGTAATTCCACACATCAAGATACTTGAAATTCCTGTTGTGTAGAACCATGGAGATACCTGAACTTGCTGATGGACCTCTACAGTTTGATTCATGGGCACATTGGCGCGCCAGAGTTCTGCCAGCCGCCTCTCTGTGGCATTCACCCAATCCTGGAAGGCATCCAGCGACTCCTGGAAGCCCTGTGCTGCTGGAGTGATCTGCTCCAAGCGGCGGTGCCTAGAAAGAGAGCAGAATCAGACATCCGAATCCGACCATCATTGGACCAGGCATCATATGGAGCACAGAGTCTCTAAACATCACTATACAGTCATGTAACATGGAAGTATGGTCCTATACCCTGGCAAAGCCTTGAGAAATTAAAGAAGCAATAGGACCACCTGCCCTAGACCTTATTCATTTTCTGTGCCAGAGAAGACCTGACCTATCGCCCTTCATAAGCACAACGAGTACACAACCAAACTTCACTGGATAAGACTGCGATGAAAAAACATATTACACAAGACCTATTGACGAAATGGAAATGTGAGCCACAACAATTACAATATCAAGAGATGACTCCAAAAGTCCTGTGTTTCAGCTCAACAAACCAACCAAAGTATCGGTTGTATTTATATATAAAACATTGAATTCATCCAGTTCTTGCATAGGCCGGACCCCCAGCTGCTGACTCCACTGATCAAACTGCTGTGGCTAGTGACTTTGTGTGAACAACAAGCATTGAGAAAGTTTACACAAAAATCATCTTGCCCAATATCAAGTTTACATCTTCAAAAGGGAAATATTGTAAATATAGTACTATAGTGGTTCTTTAATATATTTGAAGGGCTCCCTGCTGTCCCTTTACATGGTATATTTAATTCTATACACTTACTTCTGGGGATAATATTTACTACAGTGGTATGTGTTTTTAAGATTAGACAGGTGATATCGTCCAGTAAGCCCTACACACACCTGGCCTCCGCCTTGTGGATGAGCACATCCCACCGCTCTTGAAGACCTGAGAGGGGACTTCCTTCAGCTTTCTGTCCAACATCCTCAATGGGAAGAGGCTTAGACGGTGACTTCTTGCCCTGTAAGACTCGTTCAATCCTGGGCCTCCTCTCCTCCAACAACCTCTGGAGAAGCTGTAACATAAATCGGACAGATTACACTTTTTTTTAACTAGCTGGGAATGAAACTCCAAGATGTGCTGAAGATACAGAATGATGTAAAGAAACATGATAATAATCCTTCAAATAACAAAATACATAGCTTTCTATCTGGGTAGATTACCATATTATTCCCTTCCCTTCCTCCATGTTGCTGTGCTTCTTCCACAGTTGGGGTCCTGTACAATTTCTCACCTTCTGCTCCTGAAGTTGAGCTTTCACAACCTTGGCCTCAGATGATGGAGACTTTTGGGCCTCCGTTATTTCTTCCATGTCTGCCACCCAGCTCAGGACAGTTTCCAGGGACTCCTGAGGTTCATCTGGCAAAGTGAGGGCTCGTTGGGAAACCTTCGAAATCAACAGAAGTGTATGTGTGGGAATTAAATAAACGCCATATACAATTACCATGAAACGCTAGCCATACATAAGTAAAGTAACACTGCATGCCAATAACTATGGGAGTTGGGTTGGATCCGAAGGTTTTGCAGAGAGTTGTTTATTTCTCTTGACCAGTGGTGTGGGTCTTAATCTGGTACTTGTCTAAGTACATTAGTGGATGTGACATGGCCACAGTTATAGAATAACACCCTATAACAATGCAGCTGAGCACCTACCGTCTTGCTGAAGGAGTCCCATTGACCCATTCGGTACTGAGATTCTGTCTGGGCCTCTCTGCTGGTCTGGATCTGTGGAGAGAAGTCACATTCACACACTGTGTATATGGATGGGCTGCCGCATGGTACCAGTAACGTGTCTTTAGTACCCTTCGAGTTCCTGCAAGGTCCATGTCACAGCCACTTACCTATTGCCAGGACATGAAACAAATGTACCAATAAGGAACATACGTGTGAGGTCACAGAAACCAAAGTGTCCCTTCATGGAGACAATGTGTATCGGTGTGGTAATTTGTGCCACTTTGTGTCGGAGAAGTTGGAGAAGAGGAGGAGCCATGCACATGTGTATTTGGGGGGGGGGGGGGGGGGGGCGTCAGGGATGACCAAGTGGACCAGGAGTATAATAACCCAGAAATACTTCTCAGAGATGATTATTGTCAACTCCAAACTGCTTGGAGATAGGTCAATGGAACGACGTAAAAGTTCTGTAATGTTCAATGCAATAAAAAAAAAAAACAATGCTAAATGAAACCCCTGAGGACGGGGTGTGTGTGTGTGTGGGGGGGGGGGGGGTTTAAAGTAACACACAAAACACAGTTGTTGGATACTTAAGGAACAAAGCAGAAATTCCATTTTTGTATTATTTAAATAGGTAATAACAAGCACTTTATAAATTAAACATTATTTAAATATTATTTTTCTTGCATTGATGTTTGCATTTTTTACCTGTCAACCAGTCTTTCTGATCCACACACCAAGCAAATACTGATACCTTTTTCTAATGGGATTCTTAATCTGTCATTTTCAGTATAAAGCCATCTCAACTGGATTGAATATTGTTCCATTACAGTATATATAATAAATCCTGCTTACTCCAAATAGATTCAACAAAGAACTGGAACCCTATCTATTACTCACAGAAGAAACTAGTCAGACACAGCACCTTACAGCACCTTAAGACTCGCAAGCCTTGTCTATTGTAAGAAATCTCAGAGAAACACACATCACACATTGTGCTCACGCACACACAACAATACACAAATATTAACAGCCACACATATAACTTATTTCTCTACCCAAATGTTTAGTTTAGAATAAACGGATATTAGCTCATGCTCAAAGTGATTCTGTCCTATCCCTCAGCCTGAGCTATGCTGATAGCAGTTATATCCAGAGAAGAGCATACTATGAGACTTTTCTATATTGCCTTCTACAGAGTCATCGTTAAGCACAACTGTAATGATGGTACTAGAGGGTCTCAGTTGTCTATAGGACTGTCCTGATAGCAGTCTTTATCTACCATTTGCCTGCAGTGCTTTTATTGCACATATACATAATGATCTATCCTACACGTGTCCAGAATCACCTTCACAGCTATCATTGTTCACCATACTGTTTGGTTATTATATATCATGGCTGTCCTCTCAGCGCATATTGTACCAGCCTTGAGATATCACAGATCACCCAAAGTGGTTACTGAATAATGAGAAGTTGGGTTGTAATTCCTGGAAAAAACTACGTTTTCCACCAGGGACAATGACTTAAAAGATAAGTATCAAAAATATCAAGTTCCTGAGTAAATTTTCAGCATTGGAAAGGGCATTAGAATCAAAAATATATAGGGGTAGACGATATATATATATATATATATATATATATATATATATATATATATATATATTAGTAAATAAATAGTACATCTGTGTTCACATTTGAATGTCTAAAGCAAGTTAAAAAACCTGCTTCCAGCTCAGAATTCCGAGAAAAACAGTTATTGCATTGCATTCTGGGAAGCTGAGCTGGGACACGCAAATGTGCCCACAAATGCCTCGCTCTACATTCCGTAGTCATTATCAAACATGGCTTCCTTTAAGCTTATGCCTGCTATATTACACAGCTTTAATGCAAAGCCAAGGTTGGATTAAACACAAGCTGAGTATCCTATCCGTGTACAGCTGTTTCAAGCTTACTGGCTCTCATCAGCATGGAGCGGGATCTCAGCTTGTGTTGTGGACCATATGAGTAGGATATATACATATATACTCTCGCTTTCTCTACACACATCATTTTTTAAATGGAAATGACGCTACTTTGTATTGGAGGAAGGTAACTGATCCCTAGTGTCTAGCTGGAGGCAAGCGATGCAATCTCTTCCTCTCCATCCCCAGTTTCTCCCCCTCACCTTCTGTCCCTTTGGCTGCTGATAGTAGTTTTTACAAAATCATGACAGATAACCATATAATCTCCAATGTCTCATAATATTCTATGAAACAGAACCATTGATTGCTTACGCCTCTGGAGCTCTGACTTGTCCTCTTGTTGCCCAATCTGTCATGTTCAATATCTCCATAGATGTGAGAGATATCCAGCCTTCTCTCTGTATGCCAACCGATAACTCATCTAGTAATGTCTCCGTTTGCCAACCGATAACTCATCTAGTAATGTCTCTGTATGCCAACCGATAACTCATCTAGTAATGTCTCTGTATGCCATCCGATAACTCATCTAGTAATGTCTCTGTATGCCAACCGATAACTCATCTAGTAACGTCTCTGTATGCCAACCGATAACTCATCTAGTAACGTCTCTGTATGCCAACCGATAACTCATCTAGTAACGTCTCTGTATGCCAACCGATAACTCATCTAGTAATGTCTCTGTATGCCAACCGATAACTCATCTAGTAATGTCTCTGTATGCCAACCGATAACTCATCTAGTAACGTCTCTGTATGCCAACCGATAACTCATCTAGTAATGTCTCTGTATGCCAACCGATAACTCATCTAGTAACGTCTCTGTATGCCAACCGATAACTCATCTAGTAATGTCTCTGTATGCCATCCGATAACTCATCTAGTAACGTCTCTGTATGCCATCCGATAACTCATCTAGTAATGTCTCTGTATGCCAACCAATAACTCATCTAGTAATGTCTCTGTATGCCATCCGATAACTCATCTAGTAATGTCTCTGTATGCCAAGCAATAACTCATCTAGTAATGTCTCTGTATGCCAACCAATAACTCATCTAGTAATGTCTCTGTATGCCAACCGATAACTCATCTAGTAATGTCCCTGTTTGCCATCCGATAACTCATCTAGTAATGTCTCTGTATGCCAACCGATAACTCATCTAGTAATGTCTCTGTATGCCAACCGATAACTCATCTAGTAACGTCTCTGTATGCCAACCGATAACTCATCTAGTAATGTCTCTGTATGCCAACCGATAATTCATCTAGTAATGTCTCTGTATGCCAACCGATAACTCATCTAGTAACGTCTCTGTATGCCAACCGATAACTCATCTAGTAACGTCTCTGTATGCCATCCGATAACTCATCTAGTAACGTCTCTGTATGCCATCCGATAACTCATCTAGTAATGTCTCTGTATGCCAACCAATAACTCATCTAGTAATGTCTCTGTATGCCATCCGATAACTCATCTAGTAATGTCTCTGTATGCCAAGCAATAACTCATCTAGTAATGTCTCTGTATGCCAACCAATAACTCATCTAGTAATGTCTCTGTATGCCAACCAATAACTCATCTAGTAATGTCCCTGTTTGCCATCCGATAACTCATCTAGTAATGTCTCTGTATGCCAACCGATAACTCATCTAGTAATGTCTCTGTATGCCAACCGATAACTCATCTAGTAACGTCTCTGTATGCCAACCGATAACTCATCTAGTAACGTCTCTGTATGCCAACCGATAACTCATCTAGTAATGTCTCTGTATGCCAACCGATAACTCATCTAGTAATGTCTCTGTATGCCAACCGATAACTCATCTAGTAACGTCTCTGTATGCCAACCGATAACTCATCTAGTAATGTCTCTGTATGCCAACCGATAACTCATCTAGTAACGTCTCTGTATGCCAAACGATAACTCATCTAGTAACGTCTCTGTATGCCAACCGATAACTCATCTAGTAATGTCTCTGTATGCCATCCGATAACTCATCTAGTAACGTCTCTGTATGCCATCCGATAACTCATCTAGTAATGTCTCTGTATGCCAACCAATAACTCATCTAGTAATGTCTCTGTATGCCATCCGATAACTCATCTAGTAATGTCTCTGTATGCCAAGCAATAACTCATCTAGTAATGTCTCTGTATGCCAACCAATAACTCATCTAGTAATGTCTCTGTATGCCAACCAATAACTCATCTAGTAATGTCTCTGTATGCCAACCGATAACTCATGTAGTAATGTCTCTGTATGCCATCCGATAACTCATCTAGTAATGTCTCTGTATGCCAACCGATAACTCATGTAGTAATGTCTCTGTATGCCAACCGATAACTCATCTAGTAATGTCCCCTAAGCAAATTAATCTGAAATACTTTCTGTTTCATTCTAGTTATTTCCCATCTCTAATTCACAACCACCACTTCTGTAGGGTTCTCCCGGCCTGCACTTCTACCCACTTCTAATTGCCAACTTGACTTGCCAAGGTATAGCCTTTCAAACCATGTTTTTGTCTCCACAGATGAATAAGATGTACATTTCTACATAAGGGATAATACCAATAAAAACTTGAATTGTGGATGTAAAGTTACAAAACAGAATACGGGTTTTCCTCAGACTTCAACTAATATTAAACAGTTCTTGAATGAAGTTAGCCATGGACAGATAGACATAATAAGATTACAATAAACAGGAAGTTGGACAATCGGTTGGGTTCAGTCTCAGAAGAGCCTGAACTTATAAAGTAATGTACAACAGATATTAACCTCGGACAGCTCTCCAGCACACCCGGTTAGGACTTTCACAGTCCGGGTGACTATGGGCTCCCCGCTCGTGTCTCCTGTTGGGTACTTTGTCACCTCCACTATCTCTGTGACAATGGTTTCTGTCACTTCTGTGACTTCAGTCACCTCCTTGGTGGCGAAAGGTTTCCATGACCAGCTACTGCCTGAAGCCCTCTGTAGGGTCCCCCTTTGTGGTGTCCATACATTCCCCATATGGTCTGGGGTGGATCTTGGTGTTGAACTTCTAATTGTTCCATTCTGGACCTTGGCTTCAGTATTGTTCTGTTTTGGTAAGGGGTCACTGGCTTGGCTCTTGGTGGAGACTGGACTTACATTCAACTCTTTCTCAATTACTAACTCATTCTGTTTCTTTTCCCCAGAGCAGACCGTGGGCTCTGCATTGTTTTTGAGACTTGGGATATCAGGTATAGACTCCTTCTTCAGGCAACATTCCTTCAGAAACTTCTCAGACTTCCTACTCTTATCCCCCAAGCAACTGGGTCTACTGACCAAATTACCCATGGTGAGGGAGACCCAGTCCACAGAGAAAGAGGGATGTCAGACATCAGGCAGTGTGATTTCAATCTGAAACACAGAAACAGAAATAGGTTATAATGAGAAAAAGAAACAAACAGACCAGTAGAAAAAATCTTCTTTCCATCATCAAAACACTTTCTCCTCCACACCTCAAAGACATAAAGCAGAAGTGCTACCACAGATACATGCCCACCTTCTCTCAATACTCCCCCATTCTTTTATCGGTTCTTAGGAACATCTTCCCCAAACAAAGATCCTCAAAGAAATCCATCTGCTCTGGATATCGTCTAACCCACATCCATAATATTAGGAATGCCAGCAACCCATAAACTGCCTTCTCATACCTGCACTTCCTACCTCCTAACCTTGATCCTTACCACAACCTCTACATCACCACTATCACCTCATGACCTCCTAACCTGGAATCTTACCACAATGCCTACACAACCCCTATCATCTCATGATCTCCTAACCTGGAGCCTTACCATGATGCCTACACTACCCCTATCACCTCATGACCTCCTAACCTTGATCCTTTCCACAACCTCTACACCACCCCTATCACCTCATAACCTCCTAACCTGGATCCTTACCACGATGCCTACACCACCCCTATCACCTCATAACCTCCTAACCTGAAGCCTTACAACAATGCCTACACAACCCCTATCATCTCACGACCTCCTAACCTGGAGCCTTACCACAACCTCTACGCCGCCCCTATCATCTCATGACCTCCTAACCTTTGTCCTTACCAAAACCTCTACGCCACCCCTATCATCTCATGACCTCCTAACCTTGGTCCTTACCACAACCTCTACGCCGCCCCTATCATCTCATGACCTTCTAACCTGGAGCCTTACCACAATGCCTACACTACCAGTATAACCGCAGCCTTCTCAAACTGGTAGAAATATCACTTTTACTGAATCTCAGAAGCTTTCCAATTTAATCCAGCCACCCCACCTCTTTTCTACACAATAAAAGCACACCCATTCTTCTCCACTTGACATCACTTCTCCCACCACATTTCTTATCACACCACAACACCCTGAAGATGTGCAGTACAGCCCAGGGACTCAAAGCCAACATACTACCATTAAAAGTGGTCCCACATCGCTGAATACCCCAGGAGGACACCATTCATGATGCAGACTCCCTCCACTACAAGGGAATTCTTCATTCTTCAATTCTTCTGCTGCCCTCAAACTCTCCAACCAAACATATAAACCTTTCATCCCTCATATCCACTCTATTATCCAATCTCATACACTCCACCTCTACCCAATCCCATACAATCTCAAGACACTGCTGAACATTTCAAGAATGAAACTGATCCAGTCAGTCGGGTAATCTCTTTATACCACCATGCAAGTGCTCCACTTCTGTCAGTTACCATCCCACCGCCTCACTCAGCATCTTCAGCCCAGTCACAGAGGATGAGGAGGCTTCACTCCTTACATCCACTTCACTCCTTACATCCACTTCACTCATCCTGTCCACTTAACCCTATCTTCTCACATCTCATTCCCTCCTTCTCTACCATACCAACTCTAACCCATCTCTCCAATCTCTCTCTTGTGACCGGAACATTTCACTCTCCCTCAGTCACTGATTAAAATTATCTAAAACAGAGAAAAAAAGATTCAAACAAGATTAAAACGTTATTATTATGATATGTGTTTACTTCCCAGGTGATGCCCCTTTACTTAAAAAAAAAAGAAGAATAAACTAAAAGAAGCCCGTAATACCCACTTAGATTGTAAGCTCTTATAACAGGGCGGCCTTCAGCACCTCCTGCACCAGAACATACCCTTATGTCATGTTTACCTTATTTATTTGTACTTAGCGCTACTGGATATTTTAGTGCTTTATAAACAAACATTAGTTTTGTCATTCTTATTATTATTAATAATATTGATGATGATAATATATATATATAATGATGATAAGAATAATAATCTCAATTATGATAATGATAATAATAACAAGAAGAACAATAATGATGATAATAAGAATAATATTGATGTTGATAATTATGAAAATAACTAGGAACTTGCCCGTGGCTCACAATGAGCGCCTATGAGTCTCTTTCCGCCATCTCTCCCTCTGTCCCTTCCCTGTGTCTTTCTCCTCTGTGTCTCTGCTGATTGTTTGCGTGGCGCGCGGTGACTGCTGTTGGTTTTATTTTCAAAGTCCCGCGTGCCTGGCGTTGTTTGTGTGTGTTACTGTCTTCAGCGTTGTGTATTTTGTATGTTTTGCGCGCCTTGCGTTGCTGAGCCTCATTTTCATACTCTTTCTGAAATTTTACGTTTTTCATCCACCATTTTTTTCCTTGCTTAGGCGATTTTTGAGTGACTAAAAACACCAAATACGGGTGTAATTCGCTTGCCACGTCACTCCCAGGCTTCTCGTGTCTCCCCCTGTACTGTGAGTGTGTTATAATTTTTTGTACATGATTTTTTTTGTTGGTGGGTTTGCCTGGCTCGCTTATTGCAGCCTAAGTACTGCGCTGCTGGCTGCAATGAGCGCCTTCAACGCTCATTGCAGCCTAAGTACTGCGCCGCTGGCGAGCCTCGCGTTACGAGGCTCGCAATTCTAATGCGCAGCTGGCTCGCCTTGCTTCGTGAGGCTTGCGGTTGTGTCCCTTGCTTTATGAGGGACGCAACTACGGGACCAACATTACAAAAAGCGCATAGAGCCACAACTATAAATGTGATATCGATTATGATGATAACAATATTGATGATGACAATAATAATAATAATAAATCTATACACTGCTATATTTACGGTTGTTCTGTTCCAGAGAAAGACAAATAACATTTAGTATTTCACCTATAAGACACCTTTTATCTTGTGCAATATTTAGAATGTAGTCTCTTGAAAATGACTTTTTGCCCGGACACTTAAATGTGATAGAATATTTGTGTGTAAGGAGGACGTCACCGAGCACCACTGACCATGATGGCCCTGACATAGACAACACCATATAATCCAGTTTCTGGAAATGAAGTATTAATGTATTTCCATGTTTTAGCCGTGACCCGGCGCTCAGTGCGCTCACGCCCGACGGGCTCACATCTCAATCTCTGTCAGGCTCGGGGAGCGCTCGGGATGTGGAGCTTTTGTTCAGAGGATTAAATGGTCAGTGGGTTTTAGGATTAAACCTTGGCTGGAGGCTAATGTAAAGAGACAGGGCCCGGCCTCATCTGGAAAGAGCAGGCCTAGAGTAAATAGACAGGTCCTGGCCTCCACCGCAATGGCCAGAACTGGTGTAAATATACAGGTCCTGGCCTCCACCGCAATGACCAGGACTGGTGTAAATATACAGGTCCTGGCCTCCACCGCAATGACCAGGTATGGTGTAAATATACAGGTCCTGGCCTCCACCGCAATGACCAGAACTGGTGTAAATATACAGGTCCTGGCCTCCACCGCAATGGCCAGAACTGGTGTAAATATACAGGTCCTGGCCTCCAACGCAATGACCAGAACTGGTGTAAATATACCGGTCCTGGCCTCCACCGCAATGGCCAGAACTGGTGTAAATATACAGGTCCTGGCCTCCACCGCAATGGTCTCTACGTCAATGAAGAGACCTGGTGTGCATAGGGTCCTATTAAATTCAAGCGATCAGTGTCCGTCGTACAGCACGTAAGTATGTGGGCTTGGAATTTGCTGGAGCGATTATATTAGAAAAGCCCGCATGGACATGACCGGAATCCAAATCCGCAAACCATGCTGCGGCACGTAATATTTCCGGGCGTGAACATAAAAAAATGATTCAAACTCGTAGTTACGGGTTTAGACTGAGCCAATAGTAAAAGAGACTGTCATCATTACGTCACTAAACACGGAGGTTATATTTCAATAATTTACGGGGTTGAAGTCAGAGTTGCGATGGACCCGCATTCCAGAAATAACGCAACATGAAATAATCAATAAATATAATATTCTAGTCCATGCGAGTTCTATGTATTAACACATTGATTGCCGGGATCGATATAACATGGAAATTATTCATCAAATAAATATTTTTTATTGCAGATTTGTGAGCGTGAGAATGTTGTGCTATTAATTTTCATAACTTTTATCGTTTTCCCTATAATTTAAATTACTGTATTGTGTTTATTTTTGCTTTTACACTTTATATTTAATAAATTCTGTGTTTAATGGATTCATTTTTCCAAACAATTAGTCTCCTTCAATTACAAGCCCGTAACTCGAGGAATGTAGGTCGTAAGTCTGTGCGCCCGCAGCAACCGCAACTTCTGGTGCTATTCAATTGGCATAGCCTGCAAGTCCCGGCCCGATAGCGTACATCTTACACCATGATATCGAACATAGCATTTGCGGGCTTGAACATGATCAATCAAGCAAGCCCGTTACTCCTGATTTGAAACAGTCAATGGAAACAGAGATCGTCATAATTACTTCAATGGAAAATAGAGGTTGGATTTTAAAGTTCTACGGGCTTGAATTACGGGTTACGATCGGACCCAAATTCCAGATATAATGCAATATTGATAAAGCTGTAAATATGATATTCTAGTCCATGCGAGGGTCCCATTATATGTATTAACACATTGATTGCCGGGATCGATATAACACGAAAATTGATTATGAAATAAAGTATTTGCGGGCTGGAGAATGTTGATCTAATAATTCTAAGACCTAACATCACTTTCACTTTTAATAAAAGTACAGTATTGTTTTTTTATTTGCTGTTACAGTGCTCCGTACATGTCATTAAGCCCTTTGCGACTGCTCCTTGGTACCAGTAACTTGTTCAACTTTTGCCATTTGCGGGCTTGACGGCTTGCTTTACGAGGGGGAATCTGAGCAATTGAATAGCGATTTGCGATTTCAGCCTTGCGGCCATGAAAGATCAAAGGCTTGGAGGGGCATTAACGTGCGATGTTAACAATCGCAAGGAATCGGAGGCCGAAGCTGGTAACTCAATCGGAGCCCGCAGAAAGAAGCCAATGGAAATAGCAAAATAACTTGCAGGCTACAATTGTGACGCCCGTATCTCCCGAAAGCTCAATTGAATGAGGCCCAATCTCTGTTATAATAAAGTCCAGAGTAATCAATATGAATTCAACATATTTATTGATATTGCACTTAAGTGAGATCTTATACAAGTGCTCTTTGTGACGACGCGTGATTAATATGTTCCACGTCCGTGTCTGGTCACATCATTTTTAGCTATTACTATTTTAACTAAGAATCAAATAAAAGTTATAAAATGATTCTCTATTGAGATTGGAGATTAGAGGTGTGCCCAAGATCATTATTCAAAACTTTAAGTGTATTTATTCAAATCCTGATTTTATCATGAATCCACCACTTAAGGGGAAGTATCTTAAAGTGGCAGGAAAGCAATGTTTTTCTTTGCTGTATCTAAAAATGTTATTTTACAGTTATTATAATCTGTGTTTTTCTTTTCAAACCAAATAATTGAGATTCTGAAAAAAACAATTTGAATATTCAAGGTCTATCACTTTTAGGTAGCGTGGCCCCCTTAAATCTCTGTAATTAAAGTGTCATATTTACAGTATACTCTTATGAAGAAACTTACTTGATAAAGAGTTAAATGTGTTATTTATGTAAAAATAAATAAATGCCTTTAATATTTAACTATTGCATTCAATGATGTGTAATGAGAGCAGACATTTGCCTTGGAATTAGAATCTTGGGCGGAACTGGAGGAACCTTGGATTCATATAACATCTCTATTCAATTCTAGTAAAAAGACTGCTACTTTGAACTATCAATCAAACTGCCAGTAGGACAACCCTTCCAGCTAGCAGTGCAAGATGAAAGTGCCAATGACACAAGCAGAGACTAATAAATAGAATATGTTCTATAAAAATTATATTATCATAGCTTAGGTTATGACATCCATCACAAAGCTGTGATGTCATTCCAGTCATATAGCCTTCCACGTAAACATGTCCGTGCCGGACTGGTCATTTACATGGAATAAGTGGTGTGAGAATAATACAAAGTGTGTCTGTAAGCCACAGACTTTACAAAGCTCTCTCTTCCCCGGATGTGTGAAAGAGTTAACTCTTGGAGCAGTTTCATTAGAAGCACCTTGTCAGATATAACTTAAGAGTGAAGCTGGGAATTGGGTGGGGCTGTTTTATATTACTGCTAGGAGAGTGAAGAAGCTGGGTTTGGACCCACAGCCTGGTAAAGTCTGTTAAAGAGAACATTCAAAGTTTGCTTGGAGCAGAAGACAGACTCACAAGAGTGTATGCTGCTTATTAAAGTTGAGAAAAGACCAGAAGTGTAGTTTGAGTTAGGAAAACGGGACACCCAGAGAGATGTGTCCATACTTATGTCTGAAGATAAATAAAGACACAGACAGTGTATCGGTAAGCCACAGACTTTATAAAGCTCTCTTTCCCAGGAAGTGTGAAAGAGTTAAGTGGTGTGACAATAATACAAAATGTGTCTGTAAGCCACAGACTTTACAAAGCTATCTATTCTTAGGATGTGTGAAAGAGTTAACTCTTGGAGCAGTTTCATTAGAAGCACCTGATTAGACATTACTTAAGAGTGAAGATGAGAATTGGTCGGGCTGTTTTATACTCCTGCTAAGAGTGTGAAGAAGCTGCCTGGTAAGGTCTATGAAAGGGACTGTGCAAAGATTGCTTGGAGCAGAGGCAGACACACAGAAGTGCTGTTTATTGGAGCTGCAACGAGAGAAACACAGCGAGGTGTTTATTATATTTGAGAAAAGACCAGAAGTTTAGTTTGAGTTGGGAAAAGGGACACCCAGATCTGCAGACAAAGAGTGGAAACTCAGACTCTAAAGGATACAGGCCAGTAATTGAACAGCATGTTGGACTGTTTGGTTTGTTTTTGCTCCACCCAAGTTTAGCTGGATGGGAGTTAGAGAAGTGTCACCGAATAAGAAGTGCTCCAGTGGGAGCTAAGCCTGTTTTTTCTTTGATTTAGTTTGGCGCACTATTTTGTAACACAGGCGAATATATATTATGTAGTAAAATTTGGAAAAGCATCAAAGTGCTGGATACAAAGGCACAAACCCAGTGGAGACTGATAGCTTGTCACAGTGGGTAATGCAAGCTCCGCCTGCTCTGCGCCATATTGTCTTTAAGACGACTCATAATGTGATCAATTCATACCGAGCTGTCCAGCCAATATGCGCCATAGTCTGTCAGCACCTCATTAAGATCACAAGTCTCATTAACACCGAATGCAAATTACAAAATAATAAAGAAAAAGAAGCACACCCCAGACTGACAGATGCTCCGCTTGTGATTCCTTTTGTCTTGTAGTTTTGCTTCGTTAGTTAACTTCAATTTATATAAAAGAAAAAGGGAAAGCAGCCATCTGTCGGGAGATGGATTGAGGCCCCGCGTTAGAGTGGGCATGTTTTGGGCAATCCCAGAGAGAAAGAGACAAATCGCTTGAGCAAACGCATGGTCTGGTGAAGAGACAAGCTGGCAGCGAGGACGCCAATCAATCTGCCAAGATGTGCGCTCGGCCATGACTGGACAGGTACTGCTGACCATTTACTGCTTATGCTCACAACTATGTGGCTTTTGTATGAAGCCAGTTTCACATATTGAAGCAGCCAAGATTTATCTCCAAGTCCAAGCCTGACCACACCACTAGCCATTATGAACTTCCAGCTGACCATACCCAAACATGCTGCTAATTCATGTCTGTAAAGCACAAACGAGAGGGAATCAATCACGTTCATTAAAAGAATGGGACCTACTTTGTTTTTCTATTGTCGAGTGGCAATTCAGAATGTCAATCTTTCAGCATAACTGAATAGAGATCCTGTTATTTCCAATTAACATATTTCTTCAGAGATGGAATATAATCTTTTATTTTAGCTAATGACTGACTTTCCTTGTCAGTGATACAATATAACAAAACAGAACATATATACAGTACACAGAGGACTAACCCATCCCTGTCTGAGACTACACTGGCCTGTTTGAGCCTCAGAAAGCTGACATATAGCTATAGCAGGTCTGATTAGTTCATTGTTTGGCAGAGAAAGGGTGTGTTCAGGTGACACATGATGGACAGGTTCTCACCCTTACGGACCCCCCCCCCCCCTCTGAATGTCAGCAATCATTAAAGCAAAACTAGTTCAAGTTGTTTTAAGTTGAAAATATTTATTCATTTATTTTATACTTTGTGAAAACATTTTTTACATTATCAAGTCAAGTTCTTACTAAGAGCATAATGTAAATATGGAATTCATCAATTTTTGCTCAAAGGGAAAATGTCCAGTTTATTATTGCAGTAAAGACAAATATGAGCATGATATGAGAGATACTGAAATCCAGGACTGTTGGGATCCCTCACAGGACCAAGTTGCCCACCACTGATTTAAAGTGTGATGTAATTTTATGGTCCATTCAGGACCTGATGGCATGTGCTTATAATCGCAATAAAATTCAATATCTCAACAAATGCTCCCCCCCCTTCTTCCATCCTCCCCATTCCTTCCTCCACTGATAGATAATAAACACACCCCTCATGCTCCAGCTATCATGGAGCTATGGAATCTTCTATACATAAACAGTCTCCAAAAATAAAATCTTATGAAAAGTCTCGCTCTGAAGATTGCAAAATGGAAACCAGTCACTAGAGATCCACCCAATCAGTGTAACTAACAACCCACTGATCCTGTGCCATGTTTTCCAATCCCCCCCTCATACTGCAGGTAAGTAATAATCCCCAAAACTCTTTAATGGCACTTAAACTGCACCAAGACATCTGAAAAATAAAATGTAATAAGAACCAATGAGCTGTAATGTAGATTTCTTTAGACATAATGACATTTAATTATAACGTAACAGAACCACACAGATTCCCTACTGGATCGCTACCATGACGCGGTGAAGGAGCTTGTGTACCTCAATGAAGCTGTGAGCTATACCATGTAGGGTCAGTCAAGAGGAGCAGGTCATAGCAGAGAGGTCAGATAAATCCCAGTCTACTGGAGAAAGAACTGGCAACCCATTCCAGTAACTTTGCTGCGATAACGTTATGGACAGCACAACCAGAGACATAACAATATGACACCGGAAGATGAGCCCCTCAGGTCAGAAGGTGCCTACCATATTACTGAGGAGGTGCAGAGGGCAAGTACAAGTAACACCAGATCTAATGAAGTGGTTGGGCCAAAGCCGAAAGGACACCCAGCTGCGGATGTGTCTGGAGGGGAAAGTAAAGTCTGATGCTGCAAAGACCAATTCAGAAAAGGGACCTGGAATGTTAGAACTATGACCCAAGGAAACTAGATGTGGTCAAGAATGAGATGACAAGGTTACACATTGATATCCTGGGAATTGGTGAACTTAAATGGACTGGAATGGGACATGTCACATCAGACAACCACCAGATCCTCTACTGTGGTCAAGAATCCCGCAGAAGAAATGGAGTAGCCATCCTAGTCAATCAGTGGCCAAAGTAGTGCTCGGCTACAACCCAATAAATGACAGAATGATTTAAATTTGAATTCAAGACAAGCCATTTAATATCACAGTGATCCAAGTCTATGCTCCAACCATGGATGCTGAAGAGGCTGAAGTTGTCCAGTTCTACGAAGACATTCAACACGTCATAGATATACCACCAAGAAAAGATGTTACTATCATCATAGGAGATTGGAAGCTAAAGTAGGAACCAAAAGACACCTGGAATATCTGGCAAGTTTGGCCTTGGAGCACAAACTGAAACCGGTCAGAGATTAGTAGGATTGTGTCAAGATAATTCTTTGGTTGTAGCGGACACCGTCTTCCAACAGCCTCCGAGACGACTCTACACATGGACATCACCAGATGGAAAAAAACATAGAAATCAGCTCTACAGAATCAGCAAAAACAAGACCTGGGGCTCACTGCGAACATGGAATAACCTAATGTTTCAATATGAGGAAAGGAGTGTGCAAGGTTGTATATTGTCACCTTATACCCAGAGTACATCATGCGTAAGGCCGGACTGGAGGAATCCAAAGCCGGAATCAATATTGCTGGAAGGAATATCAACAACCTCAGATACGCCGATGATACTACTCTGATAGCTGAAAGTGAGGAGGAACTAAAGAAGAGAGTGCAAAACCTGGCCTTCTGCTCAAACAGCAATCTCACTTCCTGGCAAATAGAAGGGGAAGAAGTGGAGGCAGTGACAGATTTTATTTTCCTGGGATCCAAGATCTCTGCAGATGTGACTGTAGTCATGAAACTAAAATATGTATGCTGCTGGGGAGGAAAGCTATGGCAAATCTGGATATTTAAAAGTAAAGATATTACAATATCAACAACGGTCTGCATAATTAGTACTCTGTATTCTCAGTAGTAACATATAGTTGTGAGTGCTGGACCATAAAGAAGACTGAGCGCCAGATAATTGACGCCTTTGAATTGTAGTGCTGGAGAAAACTGCTTAGAGTCGCTTGGACTGCAAGAAGATCCAATAAATCAGTACTACAGGAAATTAAACTAAACTGTTCACTGGAAGGTTTGATCATGAGGCCGAAGCTCAGATATTTTAGCCATATCATGAGAAAACAGGATTCCTGAGAGAAGACTGATGCTGGGAAAGATTGAAGGCGCACGAAGAAGGGGGAGGCAGAGATGGATAGATTAGTTCACTTAAGCAATGCACATGAGCTTGAGGAATGTCACAGGGGCAGTGACTTACATATGTGCCTGAACATAAGGTCACAGAGAGTCAGACACAACTGAATGAACCAAATAGATGTTAAATGTTCACTGCGTTTTCATTTATTTTTTTTGTATGGCCTTTAGAATAACTAAACTAAATAACAGGCAAAATGTTTTAAAAATATTTTTTTACAATTATTCCTTACTAATATTTGCTATTTTTTCAGGATCGAAAATCGCCTAAGCAAGGAAAAAAATGGCCGCTTAAGAAACGCAACACGACGAAAACGAGGACTTAATGAAAGCCAGTAACACTAAAACCAAGGCACCTACACTCATTGTGTGGCAAACAGCATTGCCAGCCTTGCAATTGTATTCCCGTCATTTTTGACGGGCAATTTTCTAGTTTATTTATATTAGTTAATTTGTTATTTCCATATTTTGATTAATTATTCCTCTTTTAATCTATATATTTGTTTTTATATTTCATTTCCAGCAGCCCTTTGTGGTACTGCCAGGTGTAGGTGGTACTTTATGATACTAATCAATGGCAGTTCAGTACTAGAATTATTATTATTAATTATTACCAAATTTTTTAATTGGAAAATTTAGAGGTAATGTGAGTAAGTACTACTTTAGAGAAATGGTAATAGGTCGGTGGCGCAGCCTCCACTGGGCGTGGTCGGGTCAAACACAGATAAGGAATTTAAGCATGCCTAAGATAAGCATATATATCCTGGACTTATTTAAGATATAATGGGTTGACCAAACTGGCCTTTTGCTTCTTATCTCCCTTCAAATCTATGTATCTCTTTATCACTGTAGTTTGGGAGAAGCTTCACGTGTTTGTGAGTATGGATCCTGTGTCTAAATCATGAGCATAAAATCATTTTCACAACTTCACTTTGTCTCCAGACTTCCATCTTGAACTACCTGGGGACAGTTAGACTACTGGGAGTTGCTCTGCTAGTTAGTGCTACTGTCAAATGGTAATTCAATGTGGCATGCTTTCAATGGAACTGAATTGAGATGATTATAAGAAGTCATGATGACCCCATCCCTCCTAATCTTCTACTCTTGTTAGGAACGCAAAAATATCTGCTGCCATTAAAGCAAAAAGAAACGATACGATTAAAATATAATCTATTATTTATTTATTATTTATTTATTTATTAATTTAAACCTTCTAAAAAATGTGGACATTATCAGGTTCTTCATAAGAGCGTACGATTATTATCGTTTATTTATAACGCGCCGACATATTCCGTAGCGCTATATACCATAGATGTAACCCTTCGGTGGGCCATATACCACACTCTTATTAAATCAATCTAAGTGCTGCAGTGATTACGGGCTTTATTTCTATCACAAGCTCTGTGTCACGAACCCGGCATTTATCTCGTCAGCCTAATTAAATAATTAACGGCGCACATTCGTTATAACAGCTGTAATTATTATTGGCAATAGGTTTATTTTACATCAGTTTAACGTCAGCACAAAAATCTGCCGACACCCCCAGATCATACAAATGGCCCCACAACCCGCGCCAGTGTATGGAGGGCCCAGAGCAAAAAAAGGGCCCCTTCCAACTTCTCTGTATAAGGTGACCCTAATGGAGAGATCTACCCCTAGATATCCATCTGCTCCAGATCTCTATACTCAGGCAGACGGGCTACTATCTGCCCAAATATCCTATCAACTAGACCAGTGGTTCTCAACCCTCTCCTCAGGACCCCACAGACATGCTATGATTTAGATTTAACAGTGTGTGAACACAGATGAGGCAATTAGGGGCTCCGTGGCCTGTTGAATACTAATCACCTAGACCTGGGGAAGGCAACATCAGACCTGGATTTCAGTATTTCCCTGCTACACCTGTGTGAATCAGACAGAATGTGATTGCCTCACCGGTGCATTAGAGGGAAATACTGAAGTCCAGGCCTGACGTTGCTTGTCCCTGACCTAGACAGATAGATATCTATCCCACAGACAGGATATATCTACCTTGTGGTGAATATACACATACAAGACATGTATACCTCCCACCTATAGCGCACCAAAGACACGTTTATTCCTCCAGTATCTATTGTGTAGAAAACGGAAAAATATATCCCCAGATAAATATATCCCCAGATAAATATATCCCCAGGTAAATATATCCCCAGATAAATATATCCCCAGGCAGGTATCAGTCAGACCCCCCAGGTGACAGGTGCCACTAGAAACAGCCACCCACTAGAGACAGTACTCCAGACAGACCCCCAGACAGCCATCTATACTCCAGACAGACACATACCACAGAGAGACAGATCTATCCATGTACACACAACTACTACAATGTTTCACACACACACACACACATATATATATACATAAACACAAACATACACACACACATATTTACACACACACATATATATATACACACATATATATATATATATATATATATATATATATAGAGAGAGAGAGAGAGAGAGAGAGAGAGAGAGATACATAAACACACAATCTCTAGACATGCAGAATAACACAATGTTCTGTAGGACCTCAGCGGCACAGCAGGGTCCAGTGTGTCGGTAGCAAATAGAATGAGACCCAGGTCTGAGAGATTGTAATACAAACACACACAGCTGACACACACAATGCAACATCAAACACACACAGGATACAATAGCAGACACACACAGCTGACACACAGACATAATACAATACCAGACACAGAAACATAATGGGATACCAGACACACACATCTGACACACACAGCAGACACACACATCTGACACACACAGCTGACACACACACAGCTGACACACACAGACCCACTTTACAACATCAGATATACAAAGAGACTCAACAGAAGTCTATGGATGTCCATTTCCAGTAAAGCAATGTATACTATATATATATATATATACACTTTATATAGATGTGGTTTAGGAGCCATCCAGGGCACACACTCAGACACACCTTTCAGGTAACACCACTTGCACCAGGCTGCTCTGCATCATCGGCGCATCCTGGGCTATTGTTTATTTTCACTCCAGTCCATGCAGACACAATGAGGGTCTCTGCTTTACTGAATCCCGAGGGTTTTTGCAGACTCGGTCTCACCCACATATGCTCACCCAGATTAATCAAACGAATAAATCTGACAGCTGTCATTGCCAGTGTTTATTGTTTCCTCTAGATTGTAAGCTCTTCTGGACAGGCCCTGGATTTCCTTTTGTGTCTGTGACTAACATCGTCCTGCTTTTGGGGTATATTCTAGTGCTTTATAAATCTGTTACTTAGTGTTACATTATTCGCCATTCTTGGCTTTCAAACTTTTTTGAATGAAAAGATAGTGAAACGTGAGCCCCCCGTGGCCTGGCCGGTAAAGCAGAGAATCCCATTGAGAACAAGTTCATTGTCGGAGCCAGGAGACCCCACAACGTCCATGCACAGGGAATAGGGAATGTGTTACCTTTCTGTGTCTGTCCACGTGCCGTGGGTGCTGTCTTAGTCTCCTCCACCAGTGGCTGCGATTCCACTTCCAGGTCCCACGATGAATCCCACAGACACCTTGCGTGGGCTCCAGTAATGGCTCCCAGTAATCCAGAGCTGCACCTGTTACTCTGATCACCCAACCGGCTCAGGATTAGGCATCTCCTAGCCGAGTATTCCCATGCATGGCGGCGTGGCCTCTCCAAGCTCCAGTAGTATGGTTATGATGCTGACCTCTGAAGTGGGCATCCATAGTAAGATCTCCATAAACATCTTGGAGCTTCTCCTAACTTCACACACAAACTTTGCCTGCTGGCCCCAGGGTCTCCCCCCAAACACGCGGGATTCGGTATTGTTCTCGATTCAAAAGACTCATCTCTTTATCCTGCTGATGTGGTGGGAGTTTGCTTTCTTTTGGATGAGGGGTGGAGGAAGGGGGAGGGTCGGAGGCAGAGGCATGAATACTGGCACCCGGGCTGGGTAAGCTGTGACCAAGTGGCTGAAGGGAAGAACTTGCAGACTAATTACATCCTCTCTACAGCATCCTTACACATGGTACCAGGCCCTAAATACTGGGCCACCGCGGGACCTCTACCACCCAACAATGATCACCTTTGGTGGACAATAAACCTTTAACGAGTTTGGGTGGAGAAACCAAATAAAAAGCACATTCTGGTCATCTTTGATCCTTGACATTCTTTTTTGCTAATAAATAGGTAAAATTCACATCTATTTCTTATGTAGCTGCCCCATTGGGATTTCATTGGAATACGACCAAAAACAGCAAGAAATCCTCAAATAATCCGAACATGTAAAGTACATATAAATAGAATCATCCAATCTGCACAATTATAAGGCTCAGAAAAACCCTCACAGTGGTTTATATATCAATGTGTGGTTATAATATGACTATTGCAATAATGAGAAATGGGAATAATGAGCATAAATAAATAAATATATATATATACACATACATACCTATATACACATATATACTTGTTTAATGCCCATTATTTCCATTACTCATCGTGCCCTCTTCTCATTACTGTATATACATACATGTGTATATGTGTGTGTATATATATATATATATATATATATATATATATATATATATATAACCTATATATGAAATCTGGATGTAAACAATTTTGCCTAATTTACTAAGAAAAAATGTAATTTTGAGATTTGCACAATATGGAAATAAAGAGTAATAATAACAATAATAATAATATAAATCACT
Source organism: Discoglossus pictus (assembly GCA_027410445.1). Lineage (NCBI taxonomy): Eukaryota > Metazoa > Chordata > Amphibia > Anura > Alytidae > Discoglossus > Discoglossus pictus. Next base: position 6,336,808 of record CM050166.1, on the reverse strand, counting down.
GGTCGGCTTATTGATTATTTGTGGCCCCCGGTCTGTTGTCAGCTTCATAAACTTGGCTTTCCATAAAGGTCTGACATGGAAATGTATCACCAGCTGCCTCGTGCAACCTGCTGTCTTCACTTTGAAGCTGGTAAAATCTGCAGGTTGGTGGCGCCCCCTCTGACGGGTTTGATGGGTGGGGGGGGGGGGGGGGGGGCGTCTCTCACGGTCAATGAGAACCCAGACACACAAGTAGATTATTATCATGCACCGCCATATAAACAAGCTTGGCATTAAAAGTAATGATCTTCATATATAAAATGTCACACTCAATGTCACTCGTTGGGTTTATATACTACTTTAGATTGGATCATCAAGGTGAAACAGTCGCATATTATATTTTTTATAGAAAATTCTAACCATGTCAAATACAAACAATGGGCCACATTTAATTCCAAGCCCGCAACTCGTTCGCCAACGGCTGCATGCCTGCGATTGAGTTGCGGGCCCTTCCGTTTGCGAGGCTATTCAATTACCGAAGATCGCAAGTTGCGATCCTGAAGCCAGCTTCGTAAACCCTGCACTGTTTCGGAGAAGTTTGTGGGCAAGAACCGTATCAATTCAGCAAGCCCGTAGCCACCCATTTCGAAACGGCCAATAGAAAATGAGACTGTCATTATTACGGCAGTAAAACATGGAGGTTACGTGTCAATCAATCAGGTTCAGGGTCTGATATGCGATCAGACTCGCACAACTTTGAAAATTAAGAATTATGAAAATGAATGAGAATACAGTTCTAGTCCATGTGGGTGGCCTGTTATGTATTAACTCATTGATACCCGAGATAGATTTAACTCCGAAATGACACATTAAATAAATGTTATTTCCTGCAGATTTGCGGGCTTCAGACTGTTGTGGAATTAATTCCAATGTCTGTCATCGCTTTCCCCGTTATTTACAGTGCAGTAGTGATGTTTTATTTGCATTTACAGTGCTATGACAAGGGGTTTAACCCCTTGCGGGTCATCTCTAGCACTCGTAGGATTTTCTCCTCCATTTGCGGTTTACGAGTGTGGATACGTTTGCGAGCTTGGGGAATTGGAGCAATTGAATAGCGATTCGTGATTTTAGCCTTGTGAAAGTGAGAGATCAAAGGCTTCTGGAGGCTGTAAGTTACGAGTTTGACGGCCAACATTTTTTTCAAGGCCGTAACTCGTAACCCGATCCGTGCACGCAGAAAGACGCCAATTAAATAGCAGATTTGCCTGCGAGCTTACTTACGGGCCTCCGGATATCAAATTCAGGCAATTGAATGGGGCTATATGTCTGGGGTTGGGGTTTAGTTTCATTTTACATTGACTCAAATCGGATCTTTTTGAAACCTAATAAAAAAAAAGGAAAACTTTCACTGTAGAATTTGGATTTTTTCTGTATTAAAAGTGGGTGCCGCGAAAATTATAGATCACTTTGAACTCAGGTCTTGGGGAGGGGAGCAGTCATGGTAAGGAGGGATCTTGGGGGAGCAGCCATGGTAAGGGGTCTCAGGGGAAAGAGCAGTTATGCAAAGGGGTCTTGGGGAGGGGAGAAGCCATGGGAAGAGGTCTTGGGGAGCAGCCATGGTAAGGGGTCTTGGGGAAGCAGCCATGGCAAGGGTTCATGGGGAGGGAGCAGCCATCGGAGGAGTCTTGGGGAGGGGAGAAGCCATGAGAAGAGGTCCTGGGGAGCAGCCATGGTAAGGGGTCTTGGGGAGTGAGCAGCTATGGTAAGGGTTATGGGGAGGGGAGAAGCCACGGAAAGAGGTCTTGGATAAGCAGCCATGGGAAGAGATTTTGTGGGAAGGGGACTTGGGGGAGCAGGCATGTGAAGTTGTTAAGAAGGGGAGCAAGCACAGGAGGGGTCTTAGGGAGGGGAGTTGCCATTTTGCTGAGAGATGGTCTCTGATTGGTTAGCATGAAGCACTGCACACCCAGTACTACAGAGTCTGTGTCTTTGTGAGCTGCAGATGGCAGACCCATACAGGGACTATTTGTTTGATTTTAGGCAGTAAAATCAGAACCAATAATCACTTCTTAATAAAATAAAGTATGTAAAAGTAAATAGATACCCAGGGATATTATATACATAGTAACATCCAGGAACCCTCCAGGTCCCTTTAACAAAACCACAGGAGTGAAATGTACTTTAAAGAAAGAGGAAAGCTGGAAAAAGAGGCCATGTTCTGAAATTGTAGCATTATATGAACAGGGCCCTCCATTCTTTTGCAATGTTTAATATTGTGTTGGCATCATACTGAACCCCTGTATAGCGCTACAGAATATGTTGGTGCGTTACAAATAAAGGATAATAATAATAATAATAATAATAATAAAGGGCATCAGTTTCATGGAGTCAGCTTCCAGTAGAGGTGGTAGTAGCTAATGAAGTCATGTTTGTGACTGGCAGGTGGGAGTGAGGATCGGAAACAAGAGTTTAATAGCCTGACTTTTGGGCTTTATCACACACCAACGGCAGATTCCATGTAATAGTTCCCGCGGCCTGGCTTTCACATCAGTCGAAGAAACTTTCTGTAATTATACGTTAAATGGACAAGTTCTTTCAGTTCATTGGAAAGGCAAAAAGACGGTGAACCCGCTGCGGCAATAAACAGAGCGTCACATTGTATAATTATTAGGGGATGAGGGCGGCTGAATGGGACAATCCTTCTGCTGCGCCAGACACCGCTGTGCAGGGGAAGTGCAGGCAGGAGGGTGTGGGGGGCACATGAATTAGAGGAGGTATAATGGGGGAGGTGGAGGGTAATCTCACAGCCTGCTCCTTTCACAGGGAGGGGGTGTTATAAAGGGATTTCTGGGCCCTCCCTCGGACCCTGCATGTTCCCTAGACCCCTGGGAGTTGCCTTGGAAACACCAGACCCCGGACACTGGCAGCACAAGAGTTAACCTCCACCGTCTTATTGTGCAAGAGTGGCATAATAAAGGGGGAGGGGTGTGGAGACCCCGCTCTGCCCCTCTGTGCACCAACACCTTACACCCTTGAAGACAACATGTTTACTGGCAGCTAAGCATGCTGGGAATCTTTAGCCCCAGATTTCTGCATATTAAAGCAAAATATCAGTGAGAACATTTGCACCCGAGGGTGTCTGGGGGAAACTGGCGCAAAAACATTTAAATAAAAAATTAATTAATTAAAAATATATAATTAAATAATATTTTGTGAATTATAAACTCAAATTACAGTTCCCTATCATAGATTCAATGTTTATATTTGTGGGGATGTTTTTGAGTATTTAGATAATTATATTGGGCGCGAGGTGGTGCACAACTTTTTTTAAATTTTAAAAACAAATTTTTCCGTCATTTCAGATACTTATAAATTTGCAATTCAATGGCAGCTTTACTCTTTCACTGAGGACTAAGCAGCTGCCTCGTTCACTACGTCTCTTGTAGGACCTTTGTGAGAATTCTTTGTAGTTGTGATAATCGATACAATGTATCACAGCGACATTTATTTATTTATTACCTTATTATATTTATGGGATCTACTGTTTTTGGAAGGAAAATAATCCCGACATATCAAATACAGATTTAAAAATATTGGAGAGTAGATATGCTTATCGCAGACATTATTATTATTATTATTATTATTATTATTATTATTATTATTGTTATTATTGTTATCCTTTATTTGTTACAAAGCAACATGATATTAACACATGGAAAAATAATGGAGGCCCATCTTATATTTTAATGGGACATGGAAGTTTCCTGGGTATTACTAGGTATATACTATCCCTGGGTATCTATTTACTGAAACGTACTGTATTTTATTAAGAAGTGCTTATATGATCTGGTTTTACTGCCTAACATCAAATAGTCCCTGTATGGGTCTGCCCTCAGCAGTGAATGCAGACACAGACTCTGTAGTACTTGCTGTGCAGTGACTTATATATGTAGTAACAGCCAGAATTATTTTACTGTGGTGACCCTACCGCTGCTGCTGGAAGGCTGCTCCACTTATCTACTACACTCTCTGTAAAGCAAATTACACCTAAAGTTTCCAATTTAAAACCATGACCTCTTGTTCATTCCATAGCACAGGTAATGGGGTCTCTGCTATGTGATATATTCATCTGACAGACCCCACAGACCCGCTGACCCTTCGCCGGCTCTGAGTTAGTCGGGTGTGACAGATGCAGACGATTTTGTCTAATTCCCAGCAGGGTCACACCAGGATTTGTCTCGTCCTATTTCTGAGCTCTGGTGACTTCATTTACTGAAATAACTGAGGGATTTGTGGGGGCCAAATAAATAGAGCAGGGGGGCCGAGGGGTCTGACGAAGCATTTTAGCCAAATAATGACTGTATACAGTGCGTTGATGGCCTATAACCGCCCCTGGGAGTCTGCCTGCATTGTGTACAGTCAAATATATTGTAAAAAAATGTCATTTTCATTCTCACATTTAACTCCCAGACAGCCCTCCCCCTCTATATACTGCTGCCCCTCCCTGCCCTCCCCCTCTATATACTGGTGCCCCCTCCCTGCCCTCCCCATCTATATACTGCTGCCCCTCCCTGCCCTCCCCCTCTATATACTGCTACACCTCCCTGCCCTCCCCCTCTATATACTGCTACACCTCCCTGCCCTCCCCCTCTATATACTGGTGCCCCCTCCCTGCCCTCCCCATCTATATACTGCTGCCCCTCCCTGCCCTCCCCCTCTATATACTGCTACACCTCCCTGCCCTCCCCATCTATATACTGCTGCCCCTCCCTGCCCTCCCCCTCTATATACTGCTACACCTCCCTGCCCTCCCCATCTATATACTGCTGCCCCTCCCTGCCCTCCCCCTCTATATACTGCTACACCTCCCTGCCCTCCCCCTCTATATACTGCTACACCTCCCTGCCCTCCCCATCTATATACTGCTGCCCCTCCCTGCCCTCCCCCTCTATATACTGCTACACCTCCCTGCCCTCCCCATCTATATACTGCTGCCCCTCCCTGCCCTCCCCCTCTATATACTGCTACACCTCCCTGCCCTCCCCATCTATATACTGCTGCCCCTCCCTGCCCTCCCCCTCTATATACTGCTGCCCCTCCCTGCCCTCCCCCTCTATATACTGGTGCCCCCTCCCTGCCCTCCCCATCTATATACTGCTGCCCCTCCCTGCCCTCCCCCTCTATATACTGCTACACCTCCCTGCCCTCCCCATCTATATACTGCTGCCCTCCCCATCTATATACTGCTGCCCCTCCCTGCCCTCCCCCTCTATATACTGCTACACCTCCCTGCCCTCCCCATCTATATACTGCTGCCCCTCCCTGCCCTCCCCCTCTATATACTGCTACACCTCCCTGCCCTCCCCCTCTATATACTGCTGCCCCCTCCCTGCCCCTACCGGCTTCCCCCACTATAGACTGCTGCCCCTCCACCCTTCTTAGCTTCCCCGCGATATACTGCTGCCCCCATCTCCACGCCTCCTGGCATCCCCCACTATATACTGCCTGCCCCATCTCCACCCCTCCTGGCATCCCCCACTATAGACTGCTTCCCCCTCCTGGTCTCTCCTGTCTTCCCCCACCATATACTGCTGTCCCCCTCCCCACCCTTCCTGGCTTCCCCACTATACACTGCTGTCCCCCTCACCACTCCTCCTGGCTTCCCCACTATATACTGCTTCCCCCTGCCCCCACCCCCCCTGGCTTCCCCACCATATACTGCTGCCCCCCCCCCCCCCCGGCTTCCCCACTTTATACTGCTGCCCCCCCCTGGCTTCCCCACCATATACTGCTGCCCCCCCCTGGCTTCCCCACTTTATACTGCTGTCCCCCTCCCCACTCCCCTTGGCTTCCCCCACTTTATACTGTTGCCCCTCCCCACCTTTCTTGGCTTTCCATACAAAATACTGCTGCCCCCTCCCTCTCCCTGGCTTCTCCCACTATATACTGTTAACATAACTGAATAGAGATCTTAACTGACCCCACCACTTCTCCCACTTTTCCCAAAGGACAAAGGCAAAACATCTCCTTCCATTCACACAAGAGCTAGAAATGAAGGTTGAATGTATTTATTTTATTCTATACTTTTTTCCATTATAGAGTTAAGTTCTTCCTAAGAGCATACTGTAAATGTGACCTTCAGTAACCCTTTAATGGGAAACTCAGCGCTCTCTAGGAATGCAGCAGGGTCACCAGACTCGCTCATGGCATCTCATGGACAGCATGCCTCTTTAGACCCCTAGAGACAGCGAGCTGGACAATCCTAAGCTGACCAGTCATTTAAAAGGCTAAGTGTCTGGCCATAAATCCTCTGGACAAGTGGCCAGGCCTCTGGAATCCCAACACTCAGAGGGACCTGCGGGAGGGTATTTGTGTGATTATCCCCGCATGAGAGGGCACATTATCTGCCCACGACCTGGGCTATTGTCCTGGATCATACTGATGTGACCTCTGACCCCAGGGAAGGACCAAGAGGAGAGCTATTACACATCCCGGAATAGGACGAGAGAGACTGGGAAACCCACAAAGAGAGGACACACAGACAAAGAGAGGACACACAGACAAAGAGAGGACACACAGACAAAGAGAGGACACACAGACAAAGAGAGGACACACAGACAAAGAGAGGACACACAGACAAAGCCAGAGAGCCATGGTTGAGAGAAGGGTCAGACTTGTAATGAGACTTTGGATTCGCGCTCAGCTCCTAATCACATTCAGGAAATAGCACTTAGCCCCCTGAATTCATTAATTACCGGGCTGTGGATCTAATTAATTGCTGGTTTCCAGAGTCACATGTCAGGACACAGATTTAGTAGCCAGTTGCTGAATGTAATTATTGTTGTGCTATAGATTTACTAGCCAGGCTTCTGAATCAGTCTGATGGGATCTAAAGGCCAAGATGTGGATTCAGGAGCGGAGGTTTTAATTATATCAAAGACTAAGGACTGGGGAAGCCGGACCAGTGATTGATGCTCATGGGATAATGGGATTAGTGGAGAACCTTTACTACATCAGCCATTTGTTACAGGCACTTTTTTGAGTCAGGTTTAAATGAGTAAAGGACGGTCTCTGTCTGTGTGTCTATCCTGTCTGTCTGTGTTTTTATCCTGCCTGTCTGTATGTCTGCCATGTCTATCTGTGTGTCTATCCCAGCGGTCTGTGTGTGTGCCCTGTCTGTCTATCTATCCTACTTACCTGTGTCTCTGTCCTCCCTGTCTGTGTGTATATCCTACTTGTCGGTGTGTCTATCCTGGCCATCTGTGTGTCTGCCCTGTCTGTGTGTCTGTCCTGTCTGTGTGTCTGTCCTGTCTATCTGTCCAGTAAGTGTGTTTGTACTGACAGATGGGTCAGTCACATAGACAGACATGACCTGCATACAGACAGACAGGATAGACACACAGGCAGACATGGCAGACACACAAACAGGCAGGATAGACACACAGTGTGTCTATCATGCCTGTATGTGTGTCTGTCCTGCCTATCTGTACGTCTGCCCTGTCTGTATGTCTGCCCTGTCTGTATGTCTGCCCTGTCTGCCTGTGTATCTTACCTGCCTGCCTGTCTGTCCTTCCTGTTTGTGTATCTGCCCTGTCAGTGTGTCAGTCCTGCTTGTCAGTGTGTCTGTCCTGTCTGTCTGTGTGTCTCTCCTGTCTGTCTGTGTGTCTCTCCTGTCTGTCTGCGTGTCTCTCCTGTCTGGTGTGTGTCTCTCCTGTCTGTCTGTTCTGTCTGTCTCTGTGTCTCTCCTGTCTGTGTGCATATCTGCCCTGTCAGTGTGTCTGTCCTGTGTGTCAGTATGTATCCTGCCTGTTCGTGTGTCTGCCCTGTCAGTGTGTCTGTCCTGTCTGTCTCTGTGTCTCTCCTGCCTGTTCGTGTGTCTGCCCTGTCTGTATGTCTGCCCTGTCTGTATGTCTGCCCTGTCTGCCTGTGTATCTTACCTGCTTGTCTGTGTGTCTGTCCTGTCCTTCTGTTTGTCCTATCTGTCTGTGTTTCTATCCTGAATGTTTGTGTGTCTGCCCTGTCTGTGTGTCTGTCCTGCTTGTCAGTGTGTCTGTCCTGTGTGTCTGTCCTGTCTGTCTCTGTGTCTCTCCTGTCTGTGTGCGTATCTGCCCTGTCAGTGTGTCTGTCCTGTCTGTCTCTGTGTCTCTCCTGTCTGTGTGCGTATCTGCCCTGTCTGTGTGTCTGTCCTGTCTGTCTCTGTGTCTCTCCTGTCTGTGTGCATATCTGCCCTGTCTGTGTGTCTGTCCTGTGTGTCAGTATGTATCCTGCCTGTCTGTATGTCTGCCCTGTCTGTATGTCTGCCCTGTCTGCCTGTGTATCTTACCTGCTTGTCTGTGTGTCTGTTCTGCCTGTCTGTTTGTCCTTTCTGTCTGTGTTTCTATGCTGCCTGTTTGTGTGTCTGCCCTGTCTGTGTGTCTGCCCTGTCTGTGTGTCTCTCCTGTCTGTCTGTCTGTGTGTCTCTCCTGTCAGTGTGTCTGTCCTGCTTGTCGGTGTGTCTGTCCTGTGTGTCCGTGTGTATCCTGCCTGTTCGTGTGTCTGTCATGTCTATCTATGTGACTGACCACCTGTCTGTGTGTCTGTCTGCTCTGCCAGTCTGTGTATCTTACCTGTCTGTCTGTGTGTCTGTCCTGCCTCTCTGTTTGTCCTTTCTGTCTGTGTCACTGAACTGATGGTCTGTGTGTCAGTCATTCCTGTTGGTGTGTCTGTCTGTATGTCTGTCTTGCCTGTCTGTCTGCCATGTGTGTCTATCCTGCCTGTCTGTGTGTCTATCCTGCCTGTCTGTGTCACTGCCCCGCTGGTCTGCCCCGCTGTGTTTGTCCTTCCTGCTTGTGTGTCTGCCATGTCTGTGTGTCTGCCCTGGTTGTGTGTCTATCCTGCCTGTCTTTCCGTCCTGCCTGTCTGTGTGTCTGTCCTTTCTGTCTGTGTCACTGCCCCGCTGGTCTGCCCCCCTGTGTTTGTCCTTCCTGCTTGTGTGTCTGCCATGTCTGTGTGTCTGCCCTGGTTGTGTGTCTATCCTGCCTATCTTTCCGTCCTGCCTGTCTGTGTGTCTGTCCTTTCTGTCTGTGTCACTGCCCCGCTGGTCTGCCCCTCTGTGTTTGTCCTTCCTGCTTGTGTGTCTGTCCTGTCCGTTTGTGCGTCTGTTCATTCTGTCTGTGTCACTGCCCTACTTGTCTGTGTGTCTATCCTGCCTGTTTGTGTGTCTGCCATGGTTGTGTGTCTATTCCTGCCTGTCTTTCCGTCCTGCCTGTCTGTGTGTCTATCCTGCCTGTCTGTGTGTCTATCCTGCCTGTCTGTGTGACTGTACTTTCTGTCTGTGTCACTGCCCCGCTGTGTTTGTCCTTCCTGTTTGTGTGTCTGCCCTGCCTGTCTGTACGTCTGCCATGTCTGTGTGTCTGTCCTGTCCGTTTGTACGTCTGTCCTTTCTGTGTGTGTCTATCCTGCCTGTCTGTGTTTCTTTCCTGCCTGTCTGTGTGTCTATCCTGCCTGTCTGTCCTGTCTGCCCTGTCAGTGTGTCTGTCCTGTGTGTCCGTGTGTATCCTGCCTGTTCGTGTGTCTGCCATGTCTATCTATGTGACTGACCACTTGTCTGTGTTTGTCCTGCCTGCATGTCTGTCAGCTCAGCCAGTCTGTGTGTCTATCCTGTCTGTCTGTGTGTCTGTTCTTCCTGTTTGTGTGTCTGCCCTGTCTGTCAGCATAGAGGGTTCATTTTAGGGCTTGTATTTTAACTGCCACGGAGGTCCCGATCGGGAGTACCGAGGCAAGGGATGATGTCGGGAGCCTGCATGTGATCATGCAGGATTTCATTAGCCATGATGGCAATCTCTCATGCTATTGGCTAATTCTGACCCCTTGCTACGTAATTGCTTAATTGATGTTAGCACGATCGCACATCCAACGTGCATGAGAATTGGTCTACGGAATAGCCTCTCTCCTCGCAGCTCGCAGCTCCTTCTAATTTAATAGCAACATAACTCAGGAGAATTTTCAGCACGTTGAGCTTAAGAGCTCCATGTTGGAGTTCCGATGCTGGACTTTATTAGGGCTGCTAATAGTTGTACTGTCACAAGTAATAGAACAGAACCTTCTGCTGTCCTTCAGAAAAAAGAACAACCGTCTTCTCCACCATCTTTGGTAACAACCTAGCACATCTTGCACAATGTACATTAATAAATATACATTTTTGGAACTAGAAATTCCCACATACTGGTCACCGCCATTGTGACATTCAGTTAAATTCCTACTTTAGTTAAATAATGTAATCTAAGAGCTGGTATAGCTGGGAGAATTTGTCCATGCAACCTGAAAAAGAAGTTTGGATGTGGGATGAACCAATTTCCGGGCACTCAGCTGCTACTTCTAATTGTAGAATAAATGTTGGGGTGACCTTAAGAATGGCTTTCAGTTCAGTCTCCTTACCTGAGGGAACCCATCATTCAAGTCAGGTAGTGATGACTCCATCATTTGTAAGTAGAGCCAAAGGGAACGAACTTGGTCCTGTACCTCCGTTCTCCACACCCGCCATAGCTCCCTGCTGTACATCCTGGAAAGTACCAAGAAGGACAAGGTCACGCGTATTATAATCTGTCCATTGTAAAGAAATTCTGGAAAACAAGCAAAGCTGGATAGTTTTTCATGAAGAAACTGTATATAATGAAACAGAAACAGATCCAGAAACCACAAATTGTGTTTGGTGGAATAAACCAGTGGTGCATACACCATGAATGTTTCATTGGGAATATGTCAGGGCACCCATTGGCACCTCCTTAGTAGGGTACCAGAGTCTCTCCATATCTAAATGACATCTACTATCTACTACTGAGTCTCTCATCTTTCCCTATCAGTTCAAGTTCGCAGGAAAAAATGGGTTACTATTGAAAATGCCAAACTAAGACTTGTCAAGAATGGCATTTCCAAGTTCAAACAAATGGATTTAATGTACATACTGTTTCCTTTGTGATGGCTGCATGATGGACAACCATAAATAGTTTGAGAAAGACATCAAAAATCTCAGTAACCAGTTTCATTGACTATTATGCACCCAACAAAGTATAAGGAATCAATCAAACATGTGTATAAAACATGAATGTTTAGTAAGGTGGGCAATGGACTAAAACATACAATGGAAGGGGTCAGTGGACTATGTCAAATTAGTTTTCTACTGTTTTAACCACTCAAGGAGCGATATCACTGAACATGGAAACGGAAATCTATAATGGCAGAAAAGAACTAAAAGGGCCATCTTAGTCTGCCCATTCTGTCTAAAATGTTGGCTTCATTTAGCCTCAGGATAGTCTTGTGCTTACCCTAGGCATGCTTGAATTCCATAACTTTTTTGACTCTACCACTTCCATTAATTTAATGCTCTTTCTGTAAAGTTTTTTTCTCACAATACTTCTAAATCTTACACCGTGCAACTTCAAGTCATGACCACGTTTTCTGGTACATCATAAATTCATCATCGGTCAAATATGGCTCCTTCAAATCAGATTGGTGGGGGACACTATGCAGATTAAGAGGCTCCCTCCTAAATATATGGTCGGACTCTTCCTATAACCTTTCATTTTAGACTAAAGTCTTTCAGCGTATTAGTGCCATTATATATCTCATTACTCCTTCAACTCCTCAGACCAGCTTCCTTCTAGATAATCTGCTACATAAAAAACATAGCTCATACATTGATATGTACTAAATAATAATGTAAGGGTCTCTCTCGCTCTCCCATGCTGATCAGTGGTCAAAGTGTATATATAACGAAAAGTGTCATGTCCTTCATAAAGGTAAAAGATACATGAGAGGCCACTGAGCCACATGAAAATAAGTGGCACCTGAGACACAGGCAATTATAAAGGTACAAGAGAGACAGAAGAGGCCACTGAGCCACAGGAACATGAGTGACACCTGATACAGAGGCAATTATAAAGGTACAAGAGAGACAGAAGAGGCCACTGAGCCACAGGAACATGAGTGACTCCTGACACAGAGGCAATTATAAAGGTACAAGAGAGACAGAAGATGCCACTGAGCCACAGGAACATGAGTGGCACCTGAGACAGAGGCAATTATAAAGGTACAAGAGAGACAGAAGAGGCCACTGAGCCACATGAAAATAAGTGGCACCTGAGACACAGGCAATTATAAAGGTACAAGAGAGACAGAAGAGGCCACTGAGCCACAGGAACATGAGTGGCACCTGAGACAGAGGCAATTATAAAGGTACAAGAGAGACAGAAGAGGCCACTGAGCCACATGAAAATAAGTGGCACCTGAGACACAGGCAATTATAAAGGTACAAGAGAGACAGAAGAGGCCACTGAGCCACAGGAACATGAGTGGCACCTGAGACAGAGGCAATTATAAAGGTACAAGAGAGACAGAAGAGGCCACTGAGCCACAGGAACATGAGTGACACCTGATACAGAGGCAATTATAAAGGTACAAGAGAGACAGAAGATGCCACTGAGCCACAGGAACATGAGTGGCACCTGAGACAGAGGCAATTATAAAGGTACAAGAGAGACAGAAGAGGCCACTGAGCCACATGAAAATAAGTGGCACCTGAGACACAGGCAATTATAAAGGTACAAGAGAGACAGAAGATGCCACTGAGCCACAGGAACATGAGTGGCACCTGAGACAGAGGCAATTATAAAGGTACAAGAGAGACAGAAGAGGCCACTGAGCCACATGAAAATAAGTGGCACCTGAGACACAGGCAATTATAAAGGTACAAGAGAGACAGAAGATGCCACTGAGCCACAGGAACATGAGTGGCACCTGAGACAGAGGCAATTATAAAGGTACAAGAGAGACAGAAGAGGCCACTGAGCCACAGGAACATGAGTGACACCTGATACAGAGGCAATTATAAAGGTACAAGAGAGACAGAAGATGCCACTGAGCCACAGGAACATGAGTGGCACCTGAGACAGAGGCAATTATAAAATAACATGAGAGACAGAAGAGGCCACTGAGCCACATGAAAATAAGTGGCACCTGAGACACAGGCAATTATAAAGGTACAAGAGAGACAGAAGAGGCCACTGAGCCACAGGATCATGAGTGACACCTGAGACACAGGCAATTATAAAGGTACAAGAGAGATAAAAGAGGCCACTGAGCCACAGGAACATGAGTGACTCCTGAGACACAGGCAATTATAAAGGTACAAGAGAGACACAAGAGGCCACTGAGCCACAGGATTATGAGTGACACCTGAGACAGAGGCAATTATAAAGGTACAAGAGAGACACAAGAGGCCACTGAGCCACATGAAAATAAGTGGCACTTGAGACACAGGCAATTATAAAGGTAAAAGAGAGACATGAGAGGCCACTGAGCCACAGGATCATGAGTGCACCTGAGACAGAGGCAATTATAAAGGTACAGGAAAGACACAAGAGGCCATTGAGCCACATGAAAATAAGTGGCACCTGAGACACAGGCAATTATAAAGGTACAAGAGAGACACAAGAGGCCACTGAGCCACAGGAACATGAGTGACACCTGAGACAGAGGCAATTATAAAGGTACAAGAGAGACACAAGAGGCCACTGAGCCACAGGAACATGAGTGCACCTGAGACAGAGGCAATTATAAAGGTACAGGAAAGACACAAGAGGCCATTGAGCCACATGAAAATAAGTGGCACCTGAGACACAGGCAATTATAAAGGTACAAGAGAGACAGAAGAGGCCACTGAGCCACAGGATCATGAGTGCACCTGAGACAGAGGCAATTATAAAGGTACAGGAAAGACACAAGAGGCCACTGAGCCACATGAAAATAAGTGGCACCTGAGACACAGGCAATTATAAAGGTACAAGAGAGACAAAAGAGGCCACCGATCCACAGGAACATGAGTGGCACCTGAGACAGAGGCAATTATAAAGGTACAAGAGAGACACAAGAGGCCACTGAGCCACATGAAAATAAGTGGCACCTGAGACACAGGCAATTATAAAGGTACAAGAGAGACAGAAGAGGCCACTGAGCCACAGGATCATGAGTGACACCTGAGACAGAGGCAATTATAAAGGTACAAGAGAGAAAGAAGATGCCACTGAGCCACAGGAACATGAGTGACACCTGAGACAGAGGCAATTATAAAGGTACAAGAGAGACAGAAGAGGCCACTGAGCCACAGGAACATGAGTGACACCTGAGACAGAGGCAATTATAAAGGTACAAGAGAGACAGAAGAGGCCACTGAGCCACAGTAACATGAGTGACACCTTAGACAGAGGCAATTATAAAGGTACAAGAGAGACAAAAGAGGCCACTGAGCCACAGGAACATGAGTGACACCTGAGACAGAGGCAATTATAAAGATACAAGAGAGACAAAAGAGGCCACTGAGCCACAGGAACATGAGTGGCACCTGAAACAGAGGCAATTATAAAATAACATGAGAGACAGAAGAGGCCACTGAGCCACAGGAACATGAGTGGCACCTGAGACAGAGGCAATTATAAAGGAACACAAGAGACAGAAGAGGCCACTGAACCACAGGAACATGAGTGACACCTCAGACAGAGGCAATTATAAGGGTACAAGAGAGACAGAAGAGGCCACTGAGCCACAGGAACATGAGTGACACCTGAGACAGAGGCAATTATAAAGGTACAAGAGAGACAGAAGAGGCCACTGAGCCACAGGAACATGAGTGACACCTGAGACACAGGCAATTATAAAGGTACAAGAGAGACAGAAGAGGCCACTGAGCCACAGGAACATGAGTGACACCTGAGACACAGGCAATTATAAAGGTACAAGAGAGACAGAAGAGGCCACTGAGCCACAGGAACATGAGTGACACCTGAGACACAGGCAATTATAAAGGTACAAGAGAGACAGAAGAGGCCACTGAGCCACAGGAACATGAGTGACACCTGAGACAGAGGCAATTATAAAGGTTCAAGGGAGACATGAGAGGCCACTGAGCCACAGGAACATGAGTGACTCCTGAGACAGAGGCAATTATAAAGGTACAAGAGAGACAGAAGAGGCCACTGAGCCACAGTAACATGAGTGACACCTTAGACAGAGGCAATTATAAAGGTACAAGAGAGACAGAAGAGGCCACTGAGCCACAGGAACATGAGTGACACCTGAGACAGAGGCAATTATAAAGGTACAAGAGAGACAGAAGAGACCACTGAGCCACAGGAACATGAGTGACACCTGAGACAGAGGCAATTATAAAGGTACAAGAGAGACAGAAGAGGCCACTGAGCCACAGGAACATGAGTGACACCTGAGACAGAGGCAATTATAAAGATACAAGAGAGACAAAAGAGGCCACTGAGGCACAGGAACATGAGTAACACCTGAGACAGAGGCAATTATAAAATAACATGAGAGACAGAAGAGGCCACTGAGCCACAGGAACATGAGTGGCACCTGAGACAGAGGCAATTATAAAGGTACAAGAGAGACAAGAGAGGCAACTGAGCCACAGGAACATGAGTGACACCTGAGACACAGGCAATTATAAAGGTACAAGAGAGACATGAGAGGCCACTGAGCCACAGGAACATGAGTGGCACCTGAGACAGAGGCAATTATAAAGGTACAAGAGAGACACAAGAGGCCACTGAGCCACATGAAAATAAGTGGCACCTGAGACACAGGCAATTCTAAAGGTACAAGAGAGACAGAAGAGACCACTGAGCCACAGGAACATGAGTGACACCTGAGACAGAGGCAATTATAAAGGTACAAGAGAGATAAGAGAGGCCACTGAGCCACAGGAACATGAGTGACACCTGAGACAGAGGCAATTATAAAGGTACAAGAGAGACAGAAGAGGCCACTGAGACACAGGATCATGAGTGACACCTGAGACAGAGGCAATTCTAAAGGTACAAGAGAGACAGAAGAGACCACTGAGCCACAGGAACATGAGTGACACCTGAGATAGAGGCAATTCTAAAGGTACAAGAGAGACAGAAGAGACCACTGAGCCACAGGAACATGAGTGACACCTGAGACAGAGGCAATTCTAAAGGTACAAGAGAGACAAGAGAGGCCACTGAGCCACAGGAACATGAGTGGCACCTGAGACAGAGGCAATGATAAATGTACAAGAGAGACAAAAGAGGCCACCGATCCACAGGAACATGAGTGGCACCTGAGACAGAGGCAATTATAAAGGTACAAGAGAGACAGAAGAGGCCCCTGAGCCACATGAAAATAAGTGGCACCTGAGACACAGGCAATTATAAAGGTACAAGAGAGACAGAAGAGGCCACTGAGCCACATGAAAATAAGTGGCACCTGAGACACAGGCAATTATAAAGGTACAAGAGAGACAGAAGAGGCCACTGAGCCACAGGATCATGAGTGACACCCGAGACAGAGGCAATTATAAAGGTACAAGAGAGACAGAAGAGGCCACTGAGCCACAGGATCATGAGTGACACCTGAGACAGAGGCAATTATAAAGGTACAAGAGAGACAGAAGAGGCCACTGAGCCACAGGAACGTGAGTGACACCTGAGACAGAGGCAATTATAAAGGTACAAGGGAGACAGAAGAGGCCACTGAGCCACAGGATCATGGGTGACACCTTAGACAGAGGCAATTATAAAGGTACAAGGGAGACAGAAGAGGCCACTGAGCCACAGGAACATGAGTAACACCTGAGACAGAGGCAATTATAAAGGTACAAGGGAGACTGAAGAGGCCACTGAGCCACGGGATCATGGGTGACACCTTAGACAGAGGCAATTATAAAGGTACAAGAGAGACACAAGAGGCCACTGAGCCACATGAAAATAAGTGGCACCTGAGACACAGGCAATTATAAAGGTACAAGAGAGACAAAAGAGGCCACTGAGCCACAGGAACATGAGTGGCACCTGAGACAGAGGCAATTTTAAAGTATAAGAGAGACAAGAGAGGCCACTGAGCCACAGGAACATGAGTGACACCTTAGACAGAGGCAATTATAAAGGTACAAGAGAGACAAAAGAGGCCACTGAGCCAAAGGAACATGAGTGACACCTGAGACAGAGGCAATTATAAAGATACAAGAGAGACAAAAGAGGCCACTGAGCCACAGGAACATGAGTAACACCTGAGACAGAGGCAATTATAAAGATACAAGAGAGACAAAAGAGGCCACTGAGCCACAGGAACATGAGTGACACCTTAGACAGAGGCAATTATAAAGATACAAGAGAGACAAAAGAGGCCACTGAGCCACAGGAACATGAGTAACACCTGAGACAGAGGCAATTATAAAGATACAAGAGAGACAAAAGAGGCCACTGAGCCACAGGAACATGAGTGACACCTTAGACAGAGGCAATTATAAAGGTACAAGAGAGACAAAAGAGGCCACTGAGCCACAGGAACATGAGTGACACCTGAGACAGAGGCAATTATAAAGGTACAAGAGAGACAGAAGAGGCCACTGAGCCACAGGAACATGAGTGGCACCTGAGACAGAGGCAATTATAAAGGTACAAGAGAGACAAAAGAGGCCACTGAGCCACAGGAACATGAGTGACACCTTAGACAGAGGCAATTATAAAGGTACAAGAGAGACAAAAGAGGCCACTGAGCCACAGGAACATGAGTGACACCTGAGACAGAGGCAATTATAAAGATACAAGAGAGACAAAAGAGGCCACTGAGCCACAGGAACACGAGTGACACCTGAGACAGAGGCAATTTAAAGATACAAGAGAGACAAAAGAGGCCACTGAGCCACAGGCAATTATAAAGGTACAAGAGAGACAAAAGAGGCCACTGAGCCACATGAAAATAAGTGGCACCTGAGACACAGGCAATTATAAAGGTACAAGAGAGACAAAAGAGGCCACTGAGCCACAGGAACATGAGTGGCACCTGAGACAGAGGCAATTTTAAAGTATAAGAGAGACAAGAGAGGCCACTGAGCCACAGGAACATGAGTGACACCTTAGACAGAGGCAATTATAAAGGTACAAGAGAGACAAAAGAGGCCACTGAGCCAAAGGAACATGAGTGACACCTGAGACAGAGGCAATTTTAAAGTATAAGAGAGACACAAGAGGCCACTGAGCCACAGGAACATGAGTGGCACATGAGACAGAGGCAATTATAAAGATACAAGAGAGACAAAAGAGGCCACTGAGCCACAGGAACATGAGTAACACCTGAGACAGAGGCAATTATAAAGATACAAGAGAGACAAAAGAGGCCACTGAGCCACAGGAACATGAGTGACACCTTAGACAGAGGCAATTATAAAGGTACAAGAGAGACAAAAGAGGCCACTGAGCCACAGGAACATGAGTGACACCTTAGACAGAGGCAATTATAAAGGTACAAGAGAGACAGAAGAGGCCACTGAGCCACAGGAACATGAGTGGCACCTGAGACAGAGGCAATTATAAAGGTACAAGAGAGACAAAAGAGGCCACTGAGCCACAGGAACATGAGTGACACCTTAGACAGAGGCAATTATAAAGGTACAAGAGAGACAAAAGAGGCCACTGAGCCACAGGAACATGAGTGACACCTGAGACAGAGGCAATTATAAAGATACAAGAGAGACAAAAGAGGCCACTGAGCCACAGGAACACGAGTGACACCTGAGACAGAGGCAATTTAAAGATACAAGAGAGACAAAAGAGGCCACTGAGCCACAGGAACATGAGTGACACCTTAGACAGAGGCAATTATAAAGGTACAAGAGAGACACAAGAGGCCACTGAGCCACATGAAAATAAGTGGCACCGGAGACACAGGCAATTATAAAGGTACAAGAGAGACAGAAGAGGCCACTGAGCCACAGGATCATGAGTGACACCTGAGACAGAGGCAATTATAAAGGTACAAGAGAGAAAGAAGATGCCACTGAGCCACAGGAACATGAGTGACTCCTGAGACAGAGGCAATTATAAAGGTACAAGAGAGACAGAAGAGGCCACTGAGCCACAGTAACATGAGTGACACCTTAGACAGAGGCAATTATAAAGGTACAAGAGAGACAAAAGAGGCCACTGAGCCACAGGAACATGAGTGACACCTGAGACAGAGGCAATTATAAAGATACAAGAGAGACAAAAGAGGCCACTGAGCCACAGGAACATGAGTGGCACCTGAGACAGAGGCAATTATAAAATAACATGAGAGACAGAAGAGGCCACTGAGCCACAGGAA
This sequence comes from Discoglossus pictus, assembly GCA_027410445.1. Lineage (NCBI taxonomy): Eukaryota > Metazoa > Chordata > Amphibia > Anura > Alytidae > Discoglossus > Discoglossus pictus. The sequence goes on along the minus strand of CM050166.1, from coordinate 6,317,677 downwards.
CATGAGTGGCACCTGAGACAGAGGCAATTATAAAGGAACACAAGAGACAGAAGAGGCCACTGAACCACAGGAACATGAGTGACACCTCAGACAGAGGCAATTATAAGGGTACAAGAGAGACAGAAGAGGCCACTGAGCCACAGGAACATGAGTGACACCTGAGACAGAGGCAATTATAAAGGTACAAGAGAGACAGAAGAGGCCACTGAGCCACAGGAACATGAGTGACACCTGAGACACAGGCAATTATAAAGGTACAAGAGAGACAGAAGAGGCCACTGAGCCACAGGAACATGAGTGACACCTGAGACACAGGCAATTATAAAGGTACAAGAGAGACAGAAGAGGCCACTGAGCCACAGGAACATGAGTGACACCTGAGACACAGGCAATTATAAAGGTACAAGGGAGACATGAGAGGCCACTGAGCCACAGGAACATGAGTGACACCTGAGACAGAGGCAATTATAAAGGTTCAAGGGAGACATGAGAGGCCACTGAGCAACAGGAACATGAGTGGCACCTAAGACACAGGCAATTATAAAGGTTCAAGGGAGACATGAGAGGCCACTGAGCCACAGGAACATGAGTGACTCCTGAGACAGAGGCAATTATAAAGGTACAAGAGAGACAGAAGAGGCCACTGAGCCACAGTAACATGAGTGACACCTTAGACAGAGGCAATTATAAAGGTACAAGAGAGACAGAAGAGGCCACTGAGCCACAGGAACATGAGTGACACCTGAGACAGAGGCAATTATAAAGGTACAAGAGAGACAGAAGAGGCCACTGAGCCACAGGAACATGAGTGACACCTGAGACAGAGGCAATTATAAAGGTACAAGAGAGACAGAAGAGGCCACTGAGCCACAGGAACATGAGTGACACCTGAGACAGAGGCAATTATAAAGGTACAAGAGAGACAAAAGAGGCCACTGAGCCACAGTAACATGAGTGACACCTGAGACAGAGGCAATTATAAAGATACAAGAGAGACAAAAGAGGCCACTGAGGCACAGGAACATGAGTAACACCTGAGACAGAGGCAATTATAAAATAACATGAGAGACAGAAGAGGCCACTGAGCCACAGGAACATGAGTGGCACCTGAGACAGAGGCAATTATAAAGGTACAAGAGAGACAAGAGAGGCAACTGAGCCACAGGAACATGAGTGACACCTGAGACAGAGGCAATTATAAAGGTACAAGAGAGACATGAGAGGCCACTGAGCCACAGGAACATGAGTGGCACCTGAGACAGAGGCAATTATAAAGGTACAAGAGAGACACAAGAGGCCACTGAGCCACATGAAAATAAGTGGCACCTGAGACACAGGCAATTCTAAAGGTACAAGAGAGACAGAAGAGACCACTGAGCCACAGGAACATGAGTGACACCTGAGACAGAGGCAATTATAAAGGTACAAGAGAGATAAGAGAGGCCACTGAGCCACAGGAACATGAGTGACACCTGAGACAGAGGCAATTATAAAGGTACAAGAGAGACAGAAGAGGCCACTGAGACACAGGATCATGAGTGACACCTGAGATAGAGGCAATTCTAAAGGTACAAGAGAGACAGAAGAGACCACTGAGCCACAGGAACATGAGTGACACCTGAGACAGAGGCAATTCTAAAGGTACAAGAGAGACAAGAGAGGCCACTGAGCCACAGGAACATGAGTGGCACCTGAGACAGAGGCAATGATAAATGTACAAGAGAGACAAAAGATGCCACCGATCCACAGGAACATGAGTGGCACCTGAGACAGAGGCAATTATAAAGGTACAAGAGAGACAGAAGAGGCCACTGAGCCACATGAAAATAAGTGGCACCTGAGACACAGGCAATTATAAAGGTACAAGAGAGACAGAAGAGGCCACTGAGCCACATGAAAATAAGTGGCACCTGAGACACAGGCAATTATAAAGGTACAAGAGAGACAGAAGAGGCCACTGAGTCACAGGATCATGAGTGACACCTGAGACAGAGGCAATTATAAAGGTACAAGAGAGACAGAAGAGGCCACTGAGCCACAGGATCATGAGTGACACCTGAGACAGAGGCAATTATAAAGGTACAAGAGAGACAGAAGAGGCCACTGAGCCACAGGAACGTGAGTGACACCTGAGACAGAGGCAATTATAAAGGTACAAGGGAGACAGAAGAGGCCACTGAGCCACAGGATCATGGGTGACACCTTAGACAGAGGCAATTATAAAGGTACAAGGGAGACAGAAGAGGCCACTGAGCCACAGGAACATGAGTAACACCTGAGACAGAGGCAATTATAAAGGTACAAGGGAGACTGAAGAGGCCACTGAGCCACAGGATCATGGGTGACACCTTAGACAGAGGCAATTATAAAGGTACAAGAGAGACACAAGAGGCCACTGAGCCACATGAAAATAAGTGGCACCTGAGACACAGGCAATTATAAAGGTACAAGAGAGACAAAAGAGGCCACTGAGCCACAGGAACATGAGTGGCACCTGAGACAGAGGCAATTTTAAAGTATAAGAGAGACAAGAGAGGCCACTGAGCCACAGGAACATGAGTGACACCTTAGACAGAGGCAATTATAAAGGTACAAGAGAGACAAAAGAGGCCACTGAGCCAAAGGAACATGAGTGACACCTGAGACAGAGGCAATTTTAAAGTATAAGAGAGACAAAAGAGGCCACTGAGCCACAGGAACATGAGTGGCACATGAGACAGAGGCAATTATAAAGATACAAGAGAGACAAAAGAGGCCACTGAGCCACAGGAACATGAGTAACACCTGAGACAGAGGCAATTATAAAGATACAAGAGAGACAAAAGAGGCCACTGAGCCACAGGAACATGAGTGACACCTTAGACAGAGGCAATTATAAAGGTACAAGAGAGACAAAAGAGGCCACTGAGCCACAGGAACATGAGTGACACCTTAGACAGAGGCAATTATAAAGGTACAAGAGAGACAGAAGAGGCCACTGAGCCACAGGAACATGAGTGGCACCTGAGACAGAGGCAATTATAAAGGTACAAGAGAGACAAAAGAGGCCACTGAGCCACAGGAACATGAGTGACACCTTAGACAGAGGCAATTATAAAGATACAAGAGAGACAAAAGAGGCCACTGAGCCACAGGAACATGAGTGACACCTGAGACAGAGGCAATTATAAAGATACAAGAGAGACAAAAGAGGCCACTGAGCCACAGGAACACGAGTGACACCTGAGACAGAGGCAATTTAAAGATACAAGAGAGACAAAAGAGGCCACTGAGCCACAGGCAATTATAAAGGTACAAGAGAGACAGAAGAGGCCACTGAGCCACAGGATCATGAGTGACACCTGAGACAGAGGCAATTATAAAGGTACAAGAGAGACAGAAGAGGCCACTGAGCCACAGGATCATGAGTGACACCTGAGACAGAGGCAATTATAAAGGTACAAGAGAGACAGAAGAGGCCACTGAGCCACAGGAACGTGAGTGACACCTGAGACAGAGGCAATTATAAAGGTACAAGGGAGACAGAAGAGGCCACTGAGCCACAGGATCATGGGTGACACCTTAGACAGAGGCAATTATAAAGGTACAAGGGAGACAGAAGAGGCCACTGAGCCACAGGAACATGAGTAACACCTGAGACAGAGGCAATTATAAAGGTACAAGGGAGACTGAAGAGGCCACTGAGCCACAGGATCATGGGTGACACCTTAGACAGAGGCAATTATAAAGGTACAAGAGAGACACAAGAGGCCACTGAGCCACATGAAAATAAGTGGCACCTGAGACACAGGCAATTATAAAGGTACAAGAGAGACAAAAGAGGCCACTGAGCCACAGGAACATGAGTGGCACCTGAGACAGAGGCAATTTTAAAGTATAAGAGAGACAAGAGAGGCCACTGAGCCACAGGAACATGAGTGACACCTTAGACAGAGGCAATTATAAAGGTACAAGAGAGACAAAAGAGGCCACTGAGCCAAAGGAACATGAGTGACACCTGGGACAGAGGCAATTTTAAAGTATAAGAGAGACACAAGAGGCCACTGAGCCACAGGAACATGAGTGGCACATGAGACAGAGGCAATTATAAAGATACAAGAGAGACAAAAGAGGCCACTGAGCCACAGGAACATGAGTAACACCTGAGACAGAGGCAATTATAAAGATACAAGAGAGACAAAAGAGGCCACTGCGCCACAGGAACATGAGTGACACCTTAGACAGAGGCAATTATAAAGGTACAAGAGAGACAAAAGAGGCCACTGAGCCACAGGAACATGAGTGACACCTTAGACAGAGGCAATTATAAAGGTACAAGAGAGACAGAAGAGGCCACTGAGCCACAGGAACATGAGTGGCACCTGAGACAGGGGCAATTATAAAGGTACAAGAGAGACAAAAGAGGCCACTGAGCCACAGGAACATGAGTGGCACCTGAGACAGAGGCAATTTTAAAGTATAAGAGAGACAAGAGAGGCCACTGAGCCACAGGAACATGAGTGACACCTTAGACAGAGGCAATTATAAAGGTACAAGAGAGACAAAAGAGGCCACTGAGCCAAAGGAACATGAGTGACACCTGGGACAGAGGCAATTTTAAAGTATAAGAGAGACACAAGAGGCCACTGAGCCACAGGAACATGAGTGGCACATGAGACAGAGGCAATTATAAAGATACAAGAGAGACAAAAGAGGCCACTGAGCCACAGGAACATGAGTAACACCTGAGACAGAGGCAATTATAAAGATACAAGAGAGACAAAAGAGGCCACTGCGCCACAGGAACATGAGTGACACCTTAGACAGAGGCAATTATAAAGATACAAGAGAGACAAAAGAGGCCACTGCGCCACAGGAACATGAGTGACACCTTAGACAGAGGCAATTATAAAGGTACAAGAGAGACAAAAGAGGCCACTGAGCCACAGGAACATGAGTGACACCTTAGACAGAGGCAATTATAAAGGTACAAGAGAGACAGAAGAGGCCACTGAGCCACAGGAACATGAGTGGCACCTGAGACAGAGGCAATTATAAAGGTACAAGAGAGACAGAAGAGGCCACTGAGCCACAGTAACACAAGTGACACCTGAGACAGAGGCAATTATAAAGGTACAAGAGAGACAAAAGAGGCCACTGAGCCACAGGAACATGAGTGACACCTGAGACAGAGGCAATTATAAAGGTACAAGAGAGACAAAAGAGGCCACTGAGCCACAGGAACATGAGTGACACCTGAGACAGGAGCAGACCCCTTATCATGGAGGGATAACTGAATGTAGGACAATTATTTGCTGAGATACAAGGAGCCGCCCAGTAATATAGACATGTTGGGACCTTCTATTTTAGGAATCTGATTGATGCAACTAGAGACACAACATACCTCAAATATAGGAAGGGCGCGTCTGAGATAGAGACACATCTATACTTCTAATACACGTAGATGAAGGACATCACATGTAAAGTTGTGGATCTTGGGATGTTGGTGACGTTTGCAATGTTGGTCACGCACTTGTAGCCCTTGTGAGCCTCGCTAATGCGAGCCTCACGAAGCGAGCTGTTGAAGCATGCGGGATTTAGGCGGCCATGAGCCCTGAAGGAGCTCACTGCACTGCGAGGCGAGCCGTAGAAGCACGCAGGACTTAGGATGCGAGGGTCGCAACTGCGAGCCAATCGCTTAACTCTAAAAACATGATTTTTTTTTAAACAAAAATAATAACACACTCACACACAGCACAGGGGGAGAGCCAGGACGCCTGGGAGTGAGGTTGCAAGTGAATTTGAGCCATGTTTGACATTTTTCGTCAATCAGAAATCGGCTAAGCGAGGAAAGAAATAACGTCCGAAAAACAAACATTTTGAAACTGCATGAAAACGAGGCTGAGTAAAGTCAGGTACGCAGGACTTAAAAAATACACCACGGCGAAGGCAGTAACACTTACGCCAACAACGCCAGGCACGCCGGACTTAGAAAATACAACCAACGGCAGTCACCGCGCGCCACGCACACATTCACCTGACACACCGAGGAGAAACACACAGGGAAGGAATGGGGGGGATGGTGGAAAGAGACACATGGCATCCCAAGCACAAAAGTTGCAGGTTAACGAAGACTGCAATGAGCGACCCGTACAGTAGGTGGGAGGAAAGGGTTGCAATGAACGCCGAAGGTGCTCATTATGAGCCACGAGATGAGCACCAAAGGCGCTCAGCGTGGGGCTTGCGATGAGCGCAGAAGGTGATCAGTGCAAAGCAGGAAAGTTGAAGTACACGGAGGAGAGGCTCGCAATGAGCGCCAAAGGTGCTCAGAGGAGGGAAAAACCTCACATTGTGTGGCAAACAGCATTGCCTGTCTTACAATTTTATTCCTGTCATTTTTGACGGGCAAGTTCCTAGTATGCTATAATTGCAATAACAGAGACATAGTTACAGATTCAGTCACAGGTCAGCCAACTAACATGGAAGGCTCTGAGGTCCCTTCTCCTATACGTTCATAGTCTAGGGGTGGAAGGGCAAAAGGTCAGCTTGGGGCAACGAGGAGCCTCTGTGTTGTATGAAGGGTGGATGAGTAAAGCGTTGAGTAACTGTTTGGGTGGTGCCAAGCAGAACATTTAGTATGTGACAGGTTATGATGGGGTCAGGATTGGACAATTGCATTTTAGAGCTTTGTAAAGGTTTGGAGGCCTGGAGATATGGAGTGTGGAAGTGAGGTCCAGCTGAGGGGTCACCACTTGAGATATCCTGTATGTGGGCATGAGACAAATCCCTGCCATAGAGACAGACGGCACGGATAAGAAGAATACCTGGGATAGACCCACCATAAATTACAACCTACATCTCTGTGTCAGCAGTAATGGAGACACCTCTATCCTAAATACATAAAACCCACCATAAAGACATCAGATACATCTCTATCACAGAGGGATCGGGGGCACCTCTAGCCAATGGACGTAATAAAAGTAGTAGAGACATGAGAGACTTTTCTAAAACAGAAACATGATGGACACTTGACAGACGTGAGCAATAAGTGGGGTGCCCCTATCAGAGAGGAGAGATGCTTCTGTTATACAGACACAAGAGACACCCCTGTATTGTAGCCCATCATTATCGCAAAACACGGGATCCCAATCTATTATCTGTACAAGTCACGATGAGGTGAAGATCTGGTCACCAACTGCTAATCACCAAGTCGACAAACACAATCTCCTTGTACCTTCTGCCAGTTACAGGCTACTTAATCCTTCCCTTAATCTTCTATTAATCACTTAAGGAAATGTAATTAACATGTACGGGATTGAGCGTGCCAGGTGGTGCTTTGGATGGTTACTGGTTGGGCGCGGAGATGGTCTGAGTGGGCTCCGAACGTCAGTGTGACAACTTCAAGAACAAAAAACGCCATTATAACTAAACACGTCACTGCGAATAATTACAATCGTCAATTCTTTTCCATAGAAATCTATGTGGTTCAAGTGTATTTGTAAAAATGATCTTGAAGTTATCTGGAAGTTTCCTGGATTATGGAGGAGAATCCGTAGTGTATGAGAACAGTTTGCATGAAAAAATCCCAAAATAAACATTAATAAACTTAGCCTGAAATTAGCAAAATGGTTAGCCCGTTGAATCTGAGAGTAGACGCCCCACAAACCCAGGTAAATAAGCAGGAAATTCATCATTTGTTTTGGCCAATCAGAGGCAGCTGCAACATTGTAGCAAAAGTCTGGGGATCCTGTCTTTTCTGCAAAGCATCATGGGATTTGTAGTATGGCACATATCCATGTAAGAAGCTGATATGTATTTCAATACAAGTCTCTTTCTGCAGCAGATTCCACTTCAAGTCGCTGCAGCTCATTTCACCTCTGAAGGTTATTCCACCTTTGTATCTTCAGCACATTCCACCCCAGTCCGAGCCGCAAATAATAACATGGAGTTTACATATAAAATAAAATCACACGGCTGTAAGTGCTGTGGGGGTTACTGCTTCTACCACCTAACTGGAAAGCCATGCTATGTATTAACTACTGCACCCCGCCGCGCTCTCAGTCTCTCTCTTCTCGCTCTCTCTCTCTCACATTCTCTTTCTCTCCCTCTCCCTGCCTCTCTCCCGCTCTTTGTCTACCCCTCTCGCTTCTTTCCTATATCCCTCTCTCTCTCCCTCTCCTATCTCTCTCTCACATTCCCCGTCTCTCTTTATATATCTCTATGTATCTTTCTCACTCCCTTTCTCTCTCACTCTCTCTCTCCTGTCTCTCTCTCTCTCCCTTTCTCTCTCTCTCTCGCTCTCCTGTCTCTCTCTCTCTCCATCCCTCCCTTTCTCTCCCTCTCCTATTTCTCTCTCTCTCTCACTCCCTTTCTCTCTATCTCTCTCTCCCCTCTCTCTCTCCCTTCTCACTCTCTCTCTCCCATCTCTCTCTCCCTCTCTCTCTCTCTTTTCTATATCTCTCTCTCCCCTCTCTCCCTCTCTCTCTTCTCTATCTCCCCCTCTCTCTCTCCTTTCCCTCTCTCTCTCCCTCCCTCTCTTTTCTATCTCTCTCCCTCTCTCTCTTTTCTATCTCTCTCTCCCTTCTCTCCCTCCCTCCCTCTCTATCTCTCTCCCTCTCTCTCCCCCCTCTCTCTCTCCCTCTCTCTCCCTTCCCTCTCTCTTTCTCCCTCCCTCTCTTCTCTATCTCTATCTCTCTCTTTCTCCCTCTCTCTTTTCTCTCTCTTCTCTATCTCTCTCCCTCCCTCTCTCTCTCCCCCCCTCTCTCTCCCCCTCTCTCTATATATATATCTCTCTCCCCCTCTCTCTGTCTCTCCCTATATCTCTCTCTCCCCTCCCTCCCTCTCTCTCTCCCCCTCCCTCCCTTTCTCTCTCTTTCTCCCTCCCTCTCTCTCTCTCCATCCCTCTACCTCTCTCCCTCCCTCTCTCTCTCCCCCCCCTCTCTCTCCCCCTCTCTCTATATATATATCTCTCTCCCCCTCTCTCTGTCTCTCCCTATATCTCTCTCTCCCCCTCCCTCCCTCCCTCCCTCTCTCTCCCGAGCCTTAAATAGAAAGTTGCACATGAGAAGGGGGCATTTATATTTCTGGTGGTCATAAAGTGGAGAATGGAGAAGGTCTTAAAGTCCTAAAGATCCAATTATTTAACAAATTCAGCTATCCCTTCTCTCTCACCCCTCCTCACAAAGGTTGGTAACACAGGTGTAATGAGCATCACTTACTAAATACTACTAGAGCATAAAAGGGAGTTGCCGTCGCTTTAAAGATTTCTAGAGCTTCTAGGACCATTCAGTCCAATCCAGCACCAGATCCAGCCCTTTATTGGACCCCTCAGATCCTCTGATGACATCATCAAGTCCACAATTAATTCAAATCCCATTTTTCAGTTGTCATTTGTCATCAATATTTGAATATAAGATGTATTATTGATGCAACCCTGTACAGTTATCTTGTGAGTATAATTGTGTTTAGTCTTTCATTCGCATCCGACTCTCCGTGACCGCATGGATCGCAGCCAGGCACATCTGTCAGCCACTGCGCCGCTGAGCTCCCTCAAGCTCATGTTCATTACTTCAGTGACATCATCTATCCATATCCGCCTCTGTCGTCCCCTTCTTCATGTGCCTTCAATCTCTCTCAGCATCAGAGTCTTCTCTAGTGAATCCTGTCTTCTCATGATATGGACAAAATATTTGAGCTTCAGCCTCATGATCAAATCTTCCAGTGAACAGTTTGGCTTCATTTTCTGTAGTATGGATTCGTTGGATCTTCTTGTGGCCCAAAGGAACTCTAAGTCGTTTTCTCCAACACCACAATTCAAAATTTTCAATTCTCTGGCGCTCGTTCTTCTTTATATTCCAGCTCTTGATAGTGTAATATCTTTACTTTTTACTAACTTGTCCAAGCTTGCCATAGCTTTCCTCCCCAAACGTCTTTTTATTTCATGGCTACAGTCACCATCTGAAGAGCTCTTGGATTTTAGATATACTTCTCGATGGTTGGCTCTACGCGCTCTTCTGTATCTTTTCTAGGATTGTGTTGGATGATGATGGCGGCGGTGGGTGTCGGGTAGCAGCGGTGCATGGTGGCGGTGCGTTGCAGCGCTGGGTTGCGGCACAAGGGGTTCCTGCTCAGATTTGACTTTTCTCAAGTCTTTTCCTATAAGGATTAGAAGGGCCATCTCAAGAGGCCATTTCTTGCTGCTCGCACCTATTTATTGGGTGTTATATAGTGAGCCTTTATATATCTTTTGTGTTTTAAAAATACTTTTCACATGTATCCCTTGTTGTTGTTCAGTCGAGTCCAATTCTCTGTGGCCCTATAGATCACAGATCACAGGCACTACATTTTAAGAGCTCAATACTTCTTTGTAGCGTTGGTCTCATGTGCCACCTAGTGGCCATGATGTAAATTGCACAGTGAGCGAAAAACGAGAAAAGTGTAAAAACCCGTAATTTGTGAGACTCGGGGGCACAAAAGCTGTTTATGGAGGGGTCCTCTGTGTTACTAGGTATATAATATCCCTGGGTATCTATTTACTGACATGCACTTTATATTATTAAGAAGTGATTATAAGCTCTGTGTTTTCTGCCTAAAATCATATAAATAGTCCCTGTATGGGTCTGCCCTCTGCAGTGTATGCAGACACAGACTTGTAGGACCGAACGTGCAGTGTCCGAGCCCATCAGTGACCACATCAGCAGCATGCTGCAGAGAGAGATGGTCACTGGTTATTTAGTATGACACAGCACACCCAGCCCTATATACCCTATATAAATGGGGCACATAGGGTATATAGGGGTACAGTCATGGGGTATAAGACCCTGGGAGTGCATTATGAGTAATAGGTATATCATTTAAGGTACCACTAGAGCCCTTCTGAGATACCTTCAATAATTTTGGATCCAAACATGTTGGATTATTTTGGAAACGCTTGTCAAGAATTGTCAGTGGTGGCCAAAATAAAGACCCCCAATTTTATCTGGCAGTTAGACCCCTCTCCCACCCTTATCAAGTGTTCTGAGTCATTCCTTACACGGATCACAAAATCAATTCTAAATATTTCAGAAATGATTTACTGCAGAGAAAAACTGCTAGTACAATGTATAGACAGTTTTTATTGCTCTTTAAAATGAAATCAGCTTCCTGTTGGGGTGAGCCAATGTACAGACACGATTGGGGGCTCCAGGACCCGCTGTACTCTGGATATTTACCTTTGCTGATCTGTTGGGTCCCCGGCACCGATCCCTGAGGAAGGAAGATTCAGAGGAAGACTCTGCAAGGAGGAAGATAAGGAGACATTAGGGAAACGGGGGCTCTGAGTCAGGATCTTCAGCAAGTACTATATGTTTGCACCCATAATGCCTAGCGATATTTGGGAAAAACATAAAACCTCCCAGGAGCTTCCTCGCTCAATATAGAAACAAAAAATAACCAAAAAAGCTCATCTAGTCTGCTCATTTTATCTATCCAAAAGCTGACCTTGATCAGGATAGCATTATGTTTGTGCCGTGCTTAACTATGTTTGACCCAATCACCTCCACTGGGCGGCTGTTCCACTTATCTACTACTCTTTCTGTAAACTAGGACCTTCTCATATTAGCCCTCAATGTTCCACCTTCCAACTACCTATCATGACCTCTTGTTCTTTCTTCTTTTTTCCTAAAGACATTTTGCTTTTGATATTTATTAAATCCTTCAATATATTTGCCGGTTTCTATCATATTACCCTTCCCCCCTTCTGTCCTCTAAGCTATACTGACTCTATGGAGGACCCTCCTCCAGCGCTATAATACGCAATGCGTATATTGACCCCACCATCCCCTCACTGTGGCGCTGCTATTACCATATTGGGTGGTATTGTGTGATATAGTGACTGAGGAGGGGGCTCCTGAGAGGATGGGGGGGGGGGGGGCTTTAGAGTTCAGTTCTGCAGTGAGTAGGAGGGGTCTCCAGACTATAATGAGGGGGCTCTAGAGCGATAGTTTGCAATAGTTACTGAGGAAGCGGCTCCTGAAGAGGTGGAGGAGTGTCTAGAGAGGCAGTGTATGTTACAGTGAGGAGGGGTCTCTGTGACTGAGGAAGAGGCTCCTGAAGAGGTGAAGAAGTGTCCAGAGAGGCAGTGTATGTTACAGTAGGGAGGGGTTTCTGTGACAGCGGAAGGGGCTCCTGAAGAGGTGGAGGAGTGTCTAGAGAGGCAGTGTATGTTACATTGAGGAGGGGTCTTTGTGACTGAGGAAGGGGCTCATGAAGAGGTGAAGATGTGTCTAGAGAGGCAGTGTATGTTACAGTGAGGAGGGGTCTCTGTGACAGAGGAAGGGGCTCCTGAAGAGGTGGAGGAGTGTCTAGAGAGGCAGTGTATGTTACAGTGAGGAGAAGTCTCTGTGACAGAGGAAGAACTGCCCTGAAGATGTGATGGGTGTCCAGAGAGGCAGTGTATGTTACAGTGAGGAGGGGTCTCTGTGACTGAGGAAGGGGCTCCTGAAGAGGTGAAGAAGTGTCCAGAGAGGCAGTGTATGTTACAGTGAGGAGGGGTCTCTGTGACTGAGGAAGGGGCTCCTGAAGAGGTGAAGAAGTGTCCAGAGAGGTAGTGTATGTTACAGTGAGGAGGGGTCTCTGTGACTGAGGAAGGGGCTCCTGAAGAGGTGATGGGTGTCCAGAGAGGGAGTGAGTGCTATAGTGATAGGGAGGGGTCTCTGTGACAGAGGAAGGGGCTCCTGAAGAGGTGAAGAAGTGTCCAGAGAGGCATTGTATGTTACAGTGAGGAGGGGTCTCTGTGACTGAGGAAGGGGCTCCTGAAGAGGTGAAGAAGTGTCCAGAGAGGTAGTGTATGTTACAGTGGGGAGGGGTCTCTGTGACTGAGGAAGGGGCTCCTGAAGAGGTGAAGAAGTGTCCAGGGAGGCAGTGTATGTTACTGTGAGGAGGGGTCTCTATGACTGAGGAAGGGGCTCCTGAAGAGGTGATGGGTGTCTAGAGAGGCAGTGTATGTTACAGTGGGGAGGGGTCTCAGTGACTGAGGAAGGGGCTCCTGAAGAGGTGAAGAAGTGTCCAGAGAGGTAGTGTATGTTACAGTGGGGAGGGGTCTCTGTGACTGAGGAAGGGGCTCCTGAAGAGGTGAAGAAGTGTCCAGGGAGGCAGTGTATGTTACTGTGAGGAGGGGTCTCTATGACTGAGGAAGGGGCTCCTGAAGAGGTGATGGGTGTCCAGAGAGGGAGTGAGTGCTATAGTGATAGGAAGGGGTCTCTGTGACAGAGGAAGGGGCTCCTGAAGAGGTGAAGAAGTGTCCAGAGAGGCATTGTATGTTACAGTGAGGAGGGGTCTCTATGAGTGAGGAAGGGGCTCCTGAAGAGGTGAAGAAGTGTCCAGAGAGGTAGTGTATGTTACAGTGAGGAGGGGTCTCTATGACGTATTTTGGAAATGTTTTTTACATTGAAAAGACAAGATTTTGTTAGTGACTGTATGTGAGGAATGAAAGAGAGGACACCTCCCTATAGATTATCACAGCATATTACTCCACCTCCCTATAGATTATCACAGCACATTACCCCACCTCCCTATAGATTATCACAGCACATTACCCCACCTCCCTATAGATTATCACAGCACATTACCCCACCTCCCTATAGATTATCACAGCACATTACTCCACCTCCCATGTTAATTATTACAGCAGGTTATCCCCCTACCCTATAGATTTTCACATCATGTTATCCCGCCTCTCCTATAGATTACCCCACCTCCCTTATAGATTGTAACAGCATGTTACCCCACCTCCCCTATAGATTATCACAGCAAATTACCATAACTCCCCTATAGATTATCACAATGGGTTATCCCACCTCCTCTATAGATTATCACAGCACATTACCATAACTCTCCTATAGATTATCACAATGGGTTATCCCACCTCCCCTATAGATTATCACAGCAGATTACCCCTCCCCTATAGAATAGCCCAGTAGGTTACCCCACCCATATAGATTATCACACTAGGTTACCACATCTCCCCTATAAATTATCACAGCACATTACCCCACCTCCCCTGCAGATTATCACAGCAGTTTATCCCACCTCTCCTATAGATTATCACAGCAGATTACCCCACTTCCCCTGCAGATTATAACAGCAGGTTATCCCCCTACTGTATAGATTTTCAAACCATGGTATCCCACCTCCCCTATAGTTTATCACAGCAGGTTGCCCCACCTCTTCTGCAGACTATCACAGCAGGTTACCGCACCTCCCCTGCAGATTATCACAGCAGGTTACCCCACCTCTACTATAGATTATCACAGCAGTTTACCCCACCTCCCTTATAGATTATAACAACAGGTTACCCCCTCCCCTATAGATTATCACAGCAGATTACCCCAACTCCCCTATAGATTATCACAACAGGTTATCCCACCTCCCATATAGATTATCCCAGCAGTTTACACCAACTCCCCTATAGATAATCACAACAGGTTATCACACCTCTCCTATAGATTATCACAGCAGAATACCACACCTCCCTTATAGATTATCACAGCAGATTACCCCAACTTCCCTATAGATTATCACAACAGGTTATCCCACCTCCCATATAGATTATCACACTAGGCTACCACATCTCCCCTATAGAATATCACAGCAGGTTAACCCCCTCACCTATATATTATCACTGTAGGTTATCCCAACTCTCCTATAGATTATCACAGCAAATTACTCCACCTCCCCTATAGATTATCACAGCATTCACAGCAGGTTGCCCTACCTCATCTGCAGACTATCACAGCAGGTTACTGCACCGCCTTTACAGATTATCACAGCAGGTTACCCCACCCCTACTATAGATTATCACAGCAGTTTACCCCACCTCCCTTATAGATTATAACAGCAGGTTTACCCCTCTCCCCTATAGATTATCGCAACAGGTTATCAAACCTCCCATATAGATTATCACACTAGGTTACCCCACCTCCCCTATAGATTATCACAACATATTACCCCACCTCCCCTGTAGATTATCACAGCAGTTTACCACACCTCTCCTATAGATTATCACAGCAGATTACCCTACCACCTTTAAGAATATAACAGCAGGTTATCCCACCTCCCCTATAGGTTATCACAGCAGATTACCCCAACTACCCCTATAGATTATCACAGCATGCTATCCCACCTCTTCTATATATTATCACAACAGGTTATCCCACCTCCCCTATAGATTATCACAGCAGATTCCCCCTCCCCTATAGAATAGCACAGGAGGTTACCCCATCCCATAGAGATTATCACACTAGGTTACCACATCTTCCCTATAGATTATCACAACATATTACCCCACCTCCCCTGCAGATTATCACAGCAGTTTATCACACCTCTCCTATAGATTATGACAGCAGATTACCCTACAACCTTTAAGATTATAACAGCAGGTTATCCCACCTCTCCTATAGATTATCACAGTAGATTACCCCAACTCCCCTATCGATTATCATAGCATGTTATCCCACCTCTCCTATAGATTATCACAACAGGTTATCCAACCTCCCATATAGATTATTACAATAGATTACCCCACCTCCCCTATTTATTATCACAGCAGGTTATCCCACCACATATAGATGATCACACTAGGTTACCACATCTCCCATATAGATTATCACAACACGTTATCCTACCTCCCCTATAGATTATCAAAGCAGGTTGCCCACTTCCCCTGCAGATTATCACAGCAGATTATCCCGCCTCTCCTATATATTATCACATCAGATTACTCCACCTTCCATATAGATTATCACAGCAGATTATCCCACCTCTCCTATAGATTATAAAAGCAGATTACCCCAACTCCCCTATAGATTACCACAACAGGTTATCCCACCTCCCATATAGATTATCACACTAGGTTACCACATCTCCCCTATAGACTATCACAGCACGTTACCCCACCTCCCCTATAGATTATCAAAGCAGGTTGCCCACTTCCCCTGCAGATTATCACAGCAGGTTATCCTACCTCTCCTATATATTATCACATCAGATTACTCCACCTTCCCTATAGATTATCTCTATAGATTATCACAGCAAATTATCCCCAACTCCCCTATAGATAATCACAACAGGTTATCCCACCTCCCATATAGATTATGACACTAGGTTACCACGTCTCCCATATAGATTATCACAGCATGTTACCCCACCTCTCCTATAGATTATCACAGCAGATTACCCCAACTCCCCTATAGATTATCACAACAGGTCATGCCACCTCCCCTATAGATTATCACAGCAGATTACTCCAACTCATTTATAGATTATAACAGAAGGTTATCCAACCTCCCCTATAGATTATAACAACAGATTATCCCAATTTCCCTATAGATTACCACAACAGGTTATCCCACCTCCCCCATAGATTATCACAGCAGATTACCCACCTCACCTATGTATTATAACAGCAGGTTACCCCACCCCATATAGATTATCAAACTAGGTTACCACATCTCCCTTTTTCAGATTATCGCATCAGATTACTCCACCTCTCCTATAGATTATCATATCAGATTACCCCACATCCCCTATAGATTATCACAGCAGGTTACTGCACCTCCCGTGCAGATTATCACAGCAGGTTACTGCACCTCTCCTACAATTATCACAGCAGAATACCCCACCTCCTTTATATATTATAACAGCAGGTTATCCCACCTCCCCTATAGATTATCACAGCAGATTACCCCAATTCCCCTATAGATTATCACAACAGGTTATGCCACCTCCCCTATAGATCATCACAGCAGATTACCCCAATTTCCCTATAGATTATCCCAAGAGGTTATCCCACCTCCCCTATAGATTATCACACTAGGGATTTACATAAATTAAGAATGGGCGACTAAATGGCAGATGAGATTTAATATGAATACATTTAAATTATGCATTTAAGAAGGAAAAATAGCCATGCCATGTATAATCTTAATGGAGCAAATCTAGGTGTATCAGATATTGAAAGGGATTTGGGAGCTTGTGGACAACCACCTAGGTAGCAGTGCTCAAAGCCAAGCAGCAGCTGCAAAGGCAAGTAAAATATTAGCATGTATTAAGAAGGGTATAGAAGCAAGGGAATCAAATATAATTCTGCCACTATACAAAGCTCTAGTACGCCCTCATTTGGAATATGGAGGACAATTTTGGGCACCACTTCATAAAAAGGACATTTTAGAGCTGGAAAAGGTACAGAGGAGGGCAACAAAACTAATAAGG
Source organism: Discoglossus pictus (assembly GCA_027410445.1). NCBI lineage: Eukaryota > Metazoa > Chordata > Amphibia > Anura > Alytidae > Discoglossus > Discoglossus pictus. The sequence continues at coordinate 6,300,451 of CM050166.1, read as the reverse complement.
GGAATGGAGGGGCTAAGTTATGAAGAAAGACTAGCAAAATTAAGCTTATTTTTTCTAGAAAAAAGAGGACATCCCTTGAGTTTAGAAGTTAAAATATTTCACCTTAAAGAAAGAAAAGGGTTCTTCACAGTAAGGGTGGTTAATCTGTGGAATTCTCTACCAAAGGAGGTGGTGACAGCGGATTCGATAGATAACTTCAAAAAGGGGTTGGATGTATTGTTTAATAAAAAGGGCATTCCGGGCTATCCTGGATAATTAGAGAGAGTGAGTACTGATCCAGGGAGGAGTCCGATCGCCAGTATCTGGGGTCAGGAAGGAATTAATTGTTTCCCCTTTTGAGAAGATTGACAATGTGTCACTTGGGTTTTGCTTCCTCTGGATCAATTAACAACTAATCTGCATATTGCAGATAAGAGGAGATCTAAAAAGGTTGAACTTGATGGACTGGAAGTCTTTCTTCACCCTCAATTACTATGTAACTATGAAAGTAACATTACAGAAACTAAGAAATTCTTATTATTGAATTAAAAATGGTCTATAATAACATAATAATGTGACATGCTGAGAGAGGACAAGGCTCGGGAGAAATAAAAAAGGCTGAATATGTTTTTGAGTTCTGACAATTTCAACTGAAAAAGTAAAGAGGGGAGGGGGAGAAAGAGAAGAGAGATAGAGAGAGAAAAGGGATGGAGATGGGGAGAGAGTATAGGGAGAAGAGGGAAAGTAAAGCGAGTGATAAAGTGAAGGAAGATAATGACATTTGGAAAGAGAGAGAAGATAGAACGGGAGGAGAGGGAGAAAAGGGGGAGAGAGGGGAGAAATGAAAGAGATACAAGGGAGGAAGTGAAAGGGATGGGAGAAGGTGGTGCAGAGAGGTACGGAAAGGTAAAGTGATGGGGAGGGGCGAAAGGTGAGAAGAGAAGGGGAGACAGAGAGAGGGAAGAACAAGGGAGAATGGGGAGAAAGAGAAACAAGTGTACGGGTATGGAAATAGGGAAAGAAGATGGAGTGAAAGGAATAGAGAGAAGAGAAGGGAGAAAGGGGAGGAGAGTGGGGGAGAGGAGGAAGTCAGAGAGAAATAGAAACAAAAGGATGAGAGAGAAGGAAAGATAGAGAATTGGAGATAAAAGGGGGATGAAATGGTGTGATAACCAGCTGTGATAATCTATAGCGGTGGGGTAATCTGCTGTGATAATCTATAGCGGTGGGGTAATCTGCTGTGATAATCTATAGCGGTGGGGTAATCTGCTGTGATAATCTATAGGGGAGGTTTTTCCACTGACGGGTGTGTGTGACTACACAGTGACATCATGCATAGAGGCTGGATGTTACTAGGAAGTAAAGCGCTCATTAACTCTGTGAGGCAGCAGGAGCGTGACTCACAGTCACACATACAGTCACACTCACATACTCACAGTCACACTCACATACAGTCACACTCACACATACTCACAGTCACACTCACATACTCACAGTCACACTCACATACAGTCACACTCACATACTCACAGTCACTCTCACACATACTCACAGTCACACTCACATACTCACAGTCACACTCACATACTCACAGTCACACTCACACATACTCACAGTCACACTCACAAATACTAACAGTCACACTCACAGTCACACTCACACATACTCACAGTCACACTCACAGTCACACTCACACTCACACATACTCACAGTCACACTCACATACTCACAGTCACACTCACACATATTAACAGTCACACTCACACATACTCACAGTCACACTCACAAATACTAACAGTCACACTCACAGTCACTCTCACACATACTCACAGTCACACTCACATACTCACAGTCACACTCACATACAGTCACACTCACACATACTCACAGTCACACATAATCACAGTCACACTCACATACAGTCACACTCACACATACTCACAGTCACACTCACAGTCACACTCACAGTCACACTCACACATACTCACAGTCACACTCACAGTCACACTCACACATACAGTCACACTCACATACTCACAGTCACACACACATACTCACAGTCACACTCACATACTCAGTCACACTCACATACTCACAGTCACTCTCACACATACTCACAGTCACACTCACATACTCACAGTCACACTCACATACTCACAGTCACACTCACACATACTCACAGTCACACTCACAAATACTAACAGTCACACTCACAGTCACACTCACACATACTCACAGTCACACTCACAGTCACACTCACACATACTCACAATCACACTGACAGTCACACTCACATACACACCAGACACTCACTCACTCATACACAGTCACACTCACACAGTCCCAGTAACTCACACACAGACACACTCACACTGAAACACTCACACACAGTCACACTCACAGACACACACACACTCAGACTCACACTCAGACACTCACACAGTCGCACATACCCACAGTCACACTCACATACTCACAGTCACACTCACACATACTCACAGTCACACTCACATGCTCACAGTCACACTCAAACATACTCACAGTCACACTCACACATATTAACAGTCACACTCACACATACTCACAGTCACACTCACAGTTACACTCACACATACTCACAGTCACACTCACAGTCACACTCACACATACTCACAGTCACACATAATCACAGTCACACTCACATACAGTCACACTCACACAAACTCACAGTCACACTCACAGTCACACTCACAGTCACACTCACACATACTCACAGTCACACTCACAGTCACACTCACACATACAGTCACACTCACATACTCACAGTCACACACACATACTCACAGTCACACTCACATACTCAGTCACACTCACATACTCACAGTCACTCTCACACATACTCACAGTCACACTCACATACTCACAGTCACACTCACATACTCACAGTCACACTCACACATACTCACAGTCACACTCACAAATACTAACAGTCACACTCACAGTCACACTCACACATACTCACAGTCACACTCACACTCACACATACTCACAATCACACTGACAGTCACACTCACATACACACCAGACACTCACTCACTCATACACAGTCACACTCACACAGTCCCAGTAACTCACACACAGACACACTCACACTGAAACACTCACACACAGTCATACTCACAGACACACACACACTCAGACTCACACTCAGACACTCACACAGTCGCACATACCCACAGTCACACTCACATACTCACAGTCACACTCACACATACTCACAGTCACACTCACATGCTCACAGTCACACTCAAACATACTCACAGTCACACTCACACATATTAACAGTCACACTCACACATACTCACAGTCACACTCACAGTTACACTCACACATACTCACAGTCACACTCACAGTCACACTCACACATACTCACAATCACGCTGACAGTCACACTCACACACTTAGTCACACTCACAGTCACACTCACACTCACAGACCAGAACACCTTCCTCCATACATTTTGGGAGTCTCCCACATGCCTTTTTGCAAACTCAAAACGTGCCATTTTGTTTTTTGCTGAACGTAATGGCTTTCTTCTAGCCACTAGAGCCCAACTCGATGGAGCATACGGCTTATTGTCGTCCTATGTACAGATACTCCAGTCTCTGCTGTGGAACTCTGCAGCTTCTCCAGGGTTACCTTAGGTCTCTGCGCTGCTTCTTTGATTAATGCCCTACTTGTCCATGAGTTTTGGTGGGCTGCAGTCTCTTGGCCCGTTTGCTGTTGTGCCATGTTCTTTCCATTTGGTTATGATAGATTTGATGGTGCTCCTGGGGATCATCAAATATATGGATATTTTTTTATAATTTAACCCTGACTTGTACTTCTCAACAGCATTGTCCCTTACTTGTTTGGAGAGTTCCTTGGTCTTCATGGTAGGGTTTGGTTAGTGGTGCCTCTTGCTTAGGTGTTTCGGCCTCTGGGGCCTTTCAAAAAAGGTGTGTATATGTAATGACAGATCATGTGACACTTAGATTGCACACAGGTGGACATCATTTCACTAATTATGTGACTTCTAAAGGTAATTGGTTGCCCCAGAGCTTTTTATGGGCTTCATAACAAAGGAGGTAAATACATACGCACATGTCAATTTTCAGTTTTCTATTTCTAAAAAATTGTTTATTATATATTATTTTTATTTCACTTCACCAACTTAGACTATTGTGTTCTGATCCATCACATAAAATTCACATTAACAAAACATTGAACTTAAGGCTGCAATGTAACAAAATAGGTAAAAAGTCAAGGGGGTGAACACTTTTGTAAGGCACTGTGGCCCTCATTCAATTGTGATTTGGCCAATTGAATAGGGCTCTAAATAAGCACATAACATATTTTTTTAAAGAAGTTTTTAGTTAGTAAGCATCTATCCAAAAGCAAGGTTTTCACTAACTAAAAACTTATTTTAAAAAAATATGTTATGTGCTTATTTAGACCCCTATTCAATTGGCCAAATCACAATTGAATGAGGGCCTGTGTATATATATGATATCTTATTATATTATTATTATTATTATATGTATTAATCTATTGCTTAGTAACCAGGGCTCATTTACTGATATAGGAATGTCACACAAATGTGATGTATGTGGATGTCCCAAAACCCCAACTATTGAAAGCACACTGACACGGTTAGAACGGTATAGCACAGCTTTATTTCATATACAGAGCACAATCAGAAGTGTACAAGACTGTGTATTAATATCATGGGTGTGGTTTGGGCAGATCCTGGAAGGGCAAGAGGCTTTTCGGGAAAACGGGGATACCTAAAGGGTGTAATGTCATAGTCTAGAATAATCATGATGCATAGCACCAACCAGAGTCACATGTAGTCACTACACCACTGCAACCAGAATCTGATGAAAAAAAGGATCATCAGAAATCACTCCATTTAATCGAAGTAACCAGTAATGTGCATAGCACTTACTTTTGGTCATCATCTGCTCAATTAAACAGATGCTAGAAATCATGGATAATGTCATAAAAATCTGTTCCACACACAGTGTGTTTTCAGATATTAAAGTATAATCCAAAATGGATGAGCAAAATCTGTGAAACAGAAAGAGGAGATTGAGGAAGATGTCTTCATGGTTTTGAGATTGGGCTCAATCCACATCTCAATGGCAATCCACATTGAACATCAATTGCAGAAATATGCCAAATAGCCATACGTGTACACACTCTGTAGCAAGCCAATAGTATGTCAACATGAATACAAAATAATATTCATTAAGGAGTGTGGATGAGGAGGACTTAGGTCAGTGGTTCTCAATCCCCTCCTTAGGACCCAACAGAAAGGCCATGATTTAGGTGAAACTCTGTAACCAAAGGTGAGGCAATTAGTATTCAACAGGTGGTAGAGACTCGAATAGTTTCACCTGTGTATTCACCTAAATCATGGTCTGTCTGGTGGGTCCTGAGCAGAGGTTTGACATAGAAACATTCTTACCTTCTTTCTCTTTCTCAGCACTGGGCCCCCACCTTCCGTGCCCGTGCACTCCTTCCCTCTACCACTTAAGGAGGTCTGTCGATAGGCTGTGGTGAGGCCAGAGGTGTCGCCTGTAGCGATGGTGTGGCCTTTGGTTCTGGTGTTGGTGTTGCCTGTGGCGATGGTGTTGGCCATGGCGATGGTGTGGCCTGTGTCGGTGGTGTCATCCGTGGCAGTGTTGTTGGCCCTGTTTGTTGGGGCCAGGTCTGTTGTGGCCAAGCTGTTGGGGTCTGGTCTGTTGGGGCCAGTCTGTTGGGGCCTGGTCTGTTGGGGCCAGATTAGGAGTGGAAGATCAGTGGGGTTTGGTCATCTAACCAGGTGGCAGTGGTGGGCCTGTTGAAGATGGTCTCTAGGACCAGGACATCCCTGGTAGTGGTTCGTGGCTCCATGACATGTGAAGTGGTTGAAAGGGCTGGGAAGGTGCCCATGATGCGTGTGAGGGTCCGGGGGTGTTCTCCACAATGGTGGTGTGGTCTTGCTGCTTATGGGCCAGCTTCCTGTGATGGTCCCAGGTCCTCAGCTTCCTCCACCACCACTTGCGTGAGTGAATGTGGTTCCTCCTCCTGTGGAGGCACCGCCTGTGTCTCTATGGGTGGGGTACGCCTCCTGGGTACTGAAATGACAGGACAATAGTATTTGAGTATTGATTCTCTAAACAAGTGTACACTGTGTGTTTCCATAAGCCTGAAATCATGATTATTTGTAATCGGCTGTGGTGATTTTTTTACGCAGATAAACATTGACCTGTATAATGAGCATTGAGGATCATGGTTCCTATCAATATATGTAATGCTGGTGCGGTGTGCCATCTGCAGTTCATTAGGACACATGCTCAGCTGCATCAGCTGTGCAGTGTGTGAGACTGACCGATCTGTGACCAATTTTCAGCAATGGTTGTTAACATGCAGATGAGACATAGTCCAGGTTAGTTTAGTACATGACACACACATGCAGTCCTTCAGAGTCTGTATCGGCAGTGTGCACACCCATACATGTACTCTCTTGTGGTTGGAAAATTAATTTGGATCTATTTGGTGACTGCTACTCAGAATCAGTTTTGAACAGACATTTCATTGATAACAATTATGATAATAATATGTTTGCTTCCTGGATTGACATGGTTATTGCTGCCCCATATATCTGTAGTCATAACCAGAGAGCTTACAGTGCTACTGTATGTCAGTTATCTATGTGTTTGCATATGAGGGTGTGATTGTGTATATGATACTCACATTGCTGGGTTGCCTGAAAACCCAAGTACAGCTGTCCCGGAAGGCCCACTACTGCTGCTGACTCAATGCACTCCTTCAGGGTTGGATCCCATTCAAAGTATGTGATGTTGGCTGGTGGTTCACCACCGGTTGCACCAGGTGCTCTGGCCTCCGCTGCCATCTTCCTCTTGACCTTCATTTGGCTGTCATCATATCTGTGTTTTACATACTTGGCATCCCTGTTTGCAACCCCTAATGCAGCAACAGCTGTAGCTATCTCACTCCAGGCATGTGTCTTCTGGTTAGGCCTCACTTCCCTTCCACCATGTATGATGCTATAGTAGGCATGGATTTGCCTGTGGAGATCGTCCATCTCCTCTGGGGTATAATTAGGGGCACTGTACTTTGCCACAGCCTCTTGCCCTACCATCTGTGCCTAGGGCTCCTGGCCTCCCTGTTCTTTCCCTGGGGCCGGAATCTAATTCCCACTACCTCCCCCCTGGGATCAGGCCCCTCACCCTCTGCCCCTACTCCCCTACTTATGTGCCTACATCTAGGGGCACATACCTCCCCCCTCCTGCTCTCCTACACCTCTGACCCGCCTCTTCCTGTCCCTCTCTCCATCCCTCTACCTCTCCTCCTCTGGTGTTCCCCTCACACTACTCTCTCTCCTCACCCGGTGCTCTCCTCACTCTCCTCCTCTGGTGTTCCCCTCACTCTCCTCTCCTCACTTTCCTTCTCCCCTCCTGTAAATTATGAACTTAATATAAGGATAAATGAATATAATATACTAGCGACTTGCCTGTCAAAAATGACGGCAATAAAATTTGAAGGCTGGTAATGCTGTTTGCCACACAATGAAAGGCTCTCCCACCTCTAACTTGCGGGCCTCGCGATGAGCGCCTTTAGCGCTCATTGCAAGCCTCTCCCACCGTCTACTTTATGGTCCTTCGAAGCTCATTGCAGGCCTCGTCCACACTCAATCTCACAACCATGAAGACATGTTCCTCAACCTGCAATGAGCGCCACGCACCTTCGGCCCTCATCGCAAGCCCTGCAATGAGTGCTTATTGCAGACGTCGTCCAACCCGCCACTTTGGTGCCTCGCGCTGACGCCTTTGATGCTCATCGCGAGCCCAGCGATGAGCGCCTTCACTGCTTATTGCAAACCTCTGCCCACTCTCTGACCCCTGTGTCTGTTTCCCCCTCTCCCTTCCATGAATCTGTTTCCCCCTCTCCCTCCACTGTGTTTTTTCCCCTTATTTCCCTCCCCTGTGTCTCTTTTCCCCACTCTCTCCTCCCTGTGTCTCTTTCCACCCTCTCACCCCTCTCCCTCCCCTGTGTCTTTCTCCTCTCTGTCTCTGTTCAGGTTTTGCGTGCATCGCGATGAGTACCATTGCTTGTATTTTCCAAGTCTTGCGGGGCTTGCATTTATGGGCTAAGTATTACGGTCTTCGGCCTCGTTTTGAGCCTTTTTGAAAACATTTACGTTTTTACGGTAGCCTTTTGTTTGCTCGCTTAGCTGATTTTCAATCTCTGAAAAATGGCAATTAAGCCTCAAATTAGCTTGCAACCTCACTCACAGACTCCCCGCCTCTTTCCCCGTGCTGTGTGAGGCTGTAAATACATTTTTTTGATTGGCGTCTTTTGGTGGTCTTCCGACAGCTTCCGAGTTACAGGCTTGGAAAGATATGGGCTGTTAAAGTCATATTTTTTTTCAAAGTCTTGCGTGCCTCGCGATCAGCGCCAAGGTGCTACGGCCTTCTGCGGCCTTCGTAACGTAGCCAGCAAGACTTGTGGCTATTAAATTGACTCCATAAAGTAACCCGCCAACGATTAGCGGGGTAAGGGCGAGAAAAGGCTACGGGACATATAACATTCTACTGCGCGCTCACAAGTCCTTTGATCTGTCAAGCCTGTAACTGTTACGTTCTAATCACGCTATTAAATTGCAACAAATTCACTGGCGTTCAATCTCGTAACCCGCAAATGGAGCCAAAAAGCCTACGGGTACCAGAGAGGAGCTGCTAAGGGGTTAAAGCCCAATCCATAGCACTGTGAATGCAAATATAGACACACTACTGTACTAAAATAAAAGGGAAAGTGATGTTAGGTATTGAAATAAATAGCACAACATTCTGAAGTCCGCAAATCGGCAAGATAAAATACTTTATTTTCAGTTTAATTTCCGTGTTATATCAAGGTGTTAATACATATAATGGAATTTGTATGGACTTGAATATCATATTTACAGTTTTTTTTAAATTTTGCATTATTTCTGGAATGCGGGTCCAATTGTAACTAGGAATTGAAGCCCGTAAAGCTTTTAAATCTAATCTTAATTTTTCAGTGACGTAATGATGATGATCTAATTTTCCATTTATGGGTTTGACTAATTGATCATGTTCACGTCCGCACATCGAATGTGCGAAAAATGGTTTCCGGGCTTGCGTCTGTGGCCCATAACTCGCAGCCTGGTTTAAATTAATATCTCTGTAACGCAGTCGGATTTCAAGCCCACAGCCATTGCGGGTCTCACATTGCACTTACAGGCTTGGCATTTAATAGGGTTGAAAGACTCTGGATTTTTACCTGTTACCTCCACCCTCACCCCTCCCTTCATAAATAATATGAACACACCCCCCCATGATCCAGCTCTCATGATGTGATGTAACAAATACAAAGTGGATTCCTATACTCATAAATACACTTAACAAACAAGAGTCTGTTTCCTTGAACTTTCAGTGGTCCTTATATTATAACTAGTGACTTGCCCGTCAATAATGACGAGGCAATAAAATTGTAAGGCAGGTAATGCCAAGTGTTTTGGTTGTCTGAATACCTTCGGCGCTCACTGTGAGCCTTGCACTGAGCGCCTTCGGTTGGTGTATTTTTTATCAGAGCCGCTTTTGTGCTGATTGTAAGGTCCGCGCTGATCTCTTTTTGAGAATGTTGTCCTATTAATTCTAAGCCCTAAGATCACTTTCACTAATAAAAGTACAGTAGTGTGTTTATATGTGCATTTACAGTGCTACGTATTGGACTTTACCCCCCTTTCGGGTCCTCTCTAGCACTTGTTGGCTTCTTGGCTCCATTTGTGAGTTACGGAGTTGAACACCAATGATTTTAATGCAATTTAAAAGCGCGATTGGAACATATCGGTTACAGGCTTGACAGATCAAAGGATTTGCGGGTTCGCAAGTCGAATTCTCATGTCCCGTAGGGTTTTCTCGCTCCTACCCCGCAAGTCGTTGGCGGGCTGGTTTAAGAGGCCAAGTTAATAGCCGTAAGTCTTGCGTGCTACGTTATGAGCTACGGTTTTACACGTTACGGAATTTAATGTGACTGTAAGTGGTGTTGGGCTAACACTTGAAGACTGTGGTCTAGGAGGACCATCTGTCTTATTTTTCTGCTCTAAGTTAGGTACCAGTCCCACACTGATGAAGTCCATTAAGATCGAAACAGTAACTGTCTGTGGGTAGGTCTCCTAACTTGTGCATAATCCATAATATGTTAAGCTTTAAAGCTGTGTAATAGAGTGAGACTATGCCTAAAAGGAGCCATGAATAAAGTGGTATCGGATTAAAGAATGAAAATACATTGCAGACTAATTTGCATGTCTCCACCCAGTTTTCCGGAATTCTGTGTAATAACTAGATTTCTAGGAATTCTTACATAGTTACATAGTTACATAGTTACATAGTATTTAAGGTTGAAAAAAGACTTTCAGTCCATCACGTTCAACCTTTTAAGATCTCCTCTGATCTGCAATATGCAGATTAACTATTAATTCATTAGTTGTTAATTAATTATTAATCAATTATTTAATGTTTTTTTTTTTTGTTATTATTAATTAGTCCAGAGGAAGGCAAATAGAAAAAAAAAACACAAGCGAGACTTGTCAATTGTCTCAAAGGGAAAAAAAAATTTGGATCAATACTGTCTCTCTAATTATCCATGATAACCCTGAATTCCCTTTTTAATTAGAAATAAATCCAGTCCCCTTTTAAAGTTATCTATCGAATCCGCTGTCACCACGTCCTTTGGTAGAGAATTCCACAGATTAACCACCCTTACTGTGAAGAACCCTTTTCTTTCTTTGAGGTGGAATCTTTTTCCTCTAACCTCTAAGGATGTCCTCTTGTCAGTTGAAAACCTCTTGGCACAAAAAGCTCCCTGGACAAATCTTTATACTGACACAGGATGTATTTATATAAGGTAATCATATCTCCTCTTAGACGCCTTTTTTCTAGAGAAAATAAGTTTCATTTGGTTAGTCTTTCTTCATAACTTAGCTCCTCCATTCCCCTTATTAGTTTTGTTGCCCTTCTCTGTACTTTTTCTGGCTCTAAAATGTCCTTTTTATGAAGTGGTGCCCAAAACAGTCCTCCATATTCCAAATGAGGGCGTACTAGAGATTTGTATAGTGGCAGAATTATATTTGCTTCCCTTGCTTCTATACCCTTCTTAATACATGCTAATATTTTATTTGCCTTTGCAGCTGCTACTTGGCATTGAGCATTGTTACCTAGGTGGTTGTCCACAAGCACTCCCAAATCTCTTTCAATATCTGATACACCTAGATTTGCTCCATTAAGATTATAAATTGCATGGCTATTTTTCCTTCCCAGATGCATAACTTTACATTTATTCGTATTAAATCTCATCTGCCATTTAGATGCCCATTCCTCAATTTTATGTAAATCCCCTTGGAGGGAAAGCACATCATTATCTGATTTAATTACCTTGCACAACTTTGTGTCATCAGCGAAAATGGAGTTAATAAGTTATTAATAAATATGTTAAAAAGGAGAGGACCTAATACTGAACCCTGTAAATGGAACAATCGGAGTATGTTCCATTTACAACAACCCTTTGCTTCCTGTCTTTTAGCCAGCTCTCAATCCATGAGCAGATATTTACTGCAATTCCTGTATCCCTTAGTTTGCCCAATAGTCTCCCATGTGGCACTGTATCAAAAGCCTTTGCAAAATCCAAAAAGACTACATCCACTGAGTTTCCTTGATCCAGGTTCCTACTAACCTCCTCATAGAAACTAATTAGATTTGTTTGACATGACCTATCCCTCATAAATCCATGTTGACTCCTACTTATAATCCTGTTCAAATAGACATATTCTTGTATATTATCCCTTATTAACCCTTCTAAAAGCTTCCCCACTACAGAAGTGAGGCTCACTGGTCTATAATTTGCTCTTGCTCCCTTCTTAAATATAGGTATCACATCAGCCTTTCTCCAGTCATCTGGTAGAGACCCTGTGTTGAGTGAATCTTGAAAAATGAAATATAATGGTTTGGCTATTACAGAATCCAGTTCCCTTAGTACCCTTGGATGTATTCCATCAGGACCCGGGGCTTTATTAACATTTATTTTTTCCAACCTCTTTTGGATTACTTCCTGTGTTAACCAATTATTTGGCAAAGGTAGTGTAGCCCCATTATGTTGCAGTGTCCCAACCACTGGTACCTCCCTTGTGTATACAGAAGAAAATAACCTATTTAGCTCATCTGCCTTTTCCTGGTCACTAATTTTCAGACAGCCTGTTTCACATTCTAATGTTCCTATAGCTTCCTTCCTCGCCTTCTTCCCATTAATATACTTAAAAAATATTTTAGTCTTACTCTCTTTTGCAATTAATTTTTCATTTTCTATGTTAGCCAGTCTAATAGCCCTTTTGCAAGCCTTGTTGATTTCCTTGTATTCCCGTAAAGCAGTCTCTGTCCCCTCTTGTTTGTATAATTTAAATGCCTGTTTTTTACTCCGTATCTTGAGCTTTAAATCATTGTTAAGCCACATGGGTTGTGATTTACTCCTTTTACTTTTATTCCCACACGGTATATGCCGATGTGTATGTATATTTAGTAAGGATTTAAATGTTGTCCATTTATGTTCAGTGTTTTTACCTATCAGTTCTCTGTCCCAGTCTATACTTTGTATTGCTGCCCTTAGACCGTTAAAATCTGCCCTTTTAAAATTAAGAGTTTTAGCTGCATTTCCAATCTGTAACAATAATTGTATTTCCTCACTTTCAGCTATATTTGGGGGTTTATAGCATACTCCTACTAATATTCTTTTGGAATTTGCTGCTCCGCTATTTAACTCTACCCACAAACATTCAACTTTATCACTAGGTCCACCATAAATATCTTCTCTGACTATAGCCTTAAATTCAGGCTTAACATACAGACAAATCCCTCCTCCTCGTTTACTATTGCCTCTATCTTTCCTAAATAGGTTATAACCATCCAGATTAACAGTTCAGTCATGAGATTCATCCCACCACGTTTCGGTAATGCCTATTAAATCCCATTTTTCATTAATTGCTAATAATTCTAACTCTCCCATTTTTCCTGGCAAGCTTCTGGCTTTAGCAAGCATACACCTTATGTTATGAGTCTGTAGTTCTGAAGTGCCTGCCACTGTACTTAAATTACTTAGTACTACCTCCCTATTGACTATACTACCCCTCCCCCCATCTCCTCCCCTATGAGTTGTTAATTCATCCCTTATACCCTCTACACTTTCTACCCCATTACTTATATCTAGTCCCCCCCCCCCCACCTACTAGTTTAAAAACTCCTCCAGTCTTTCTACCATCCTATCCCCTAGTACAAAAGCTCCCTAATCATTAAGGTGCAGTCCATCCCTAATTCTGAGCAGGAAATAAGTTTTAAACTTATTTTTATACTTTAAATGTGAACACAAATGTACTATTTATTTCCTGTGCTCCATATGGTGGAGTCTGTCGCTCTTTTGCCCACCATAACCTAAATGATGTTCTGTTATTTAACAAATGTAATGTATTCATCAGTTATAAACAATATGACCTAGAATACAGGAACCGCTGCAGTAGGTGAAGATGCGCAAAAAATAATTCTATATTTATAGAGCTAGTTACAGAATTTAAATTAAGATTTCTCCTTTTGCTCAAGTACTTTGTAAAATGTATGTAACGGCATTGTAGCGGAACCCATCACTGTTTTACCCTGTTTTATGATTATTATGGTTAAAATATGATCCTACTATATATATGTTGGTTGATGTTCTACAGAATATATTGGCTCAGAATATTAGCCAGACTTTTGCAGACCTAGGCTAATAGATAATCCTGTTACAGAGATTCAAGAGATAAGAAAGTTGTAAAGGATCCTTGCATTTTCCAAAGTGTTTTCATTCTCTGATAAGAATGATCTAATTAATGTCTGATTGTATCCAAGTTGCCAGGGAGGTGTGACTCACCTATTGTCCTATATGTGTATTGTGTGGGGGATATGTGAAATGTTTGTGTGTTATGTGTAAAACATACTTTTACTAACTTTTGAACCCCTGGTCTGATTCATGCCATTTTTGTATATGTTGTTCCCCTGGGTGAGAGATATTGAATGGTGCGGGACTTAAAGGTGTACCCCCTGTATTTGGGGTACATCCAGAATGTAGTTAAAATTGTGTCTGTTTTAATTGTGTTACCTGTTATCTGAGGGGAGGAGACGTGGGGGTTGAACCATGTATATAATTGGCTGTTGTGATAATTATGTGGGTGTAGCCCTTCAGAGGGCACCATTGCATAAAAGGAGATTCCCTGTCATTAAAAGTTAGTTCTACTTGACCCTTCAAAACGTAGCCTTGTCTCGTTATTGGAGGGGATCACTATCATACTGGGGATTGCTATGCTTTTGCATACTCCCTTGAGCTGTAACTACTGAACGCTTGTTCCTGATGTACTATCCTTGGAGTCTGTGGTGGTTTTGGTGTCCGGTGCGGTGGTTTTATGTCTCGACGCAAACTAGGACGCGTCTATCAACGGAGGTACCCGGTCGGGGTGCCAGGAGATCCGTTACATTGGCTGGCAGTGGTGGGATGGCGTCCTAGTAAGAGGAAAAGCAGCACGGAGACACCGGTAACGTTTGGAGTTACAAATTAAGGGCAACGCTAGTATCCGTACAGCGCCCCTGGCTACAGCAGGATGGAACCGGCTAGTTTTCAGACAGCGTTTCATGATGAGGAGGAGGAGGCGGCCGCGGACTACAGGGATGCAGACAGAAAGGAACTCTGGTATGATGCCCTGGAAGATGCCCAATGGCGGCGAGGTAAGAGTCTCCCCAGTGATGAGCAGCGGCTACAGAAGCGTGTGGCGATGCGGATGTATCTATTGGGAGAGCAGCCCCTGGATGAGTGGGTGACAAGACTAGAAACCCTGGTATGGCGAGAGCTCTGGCTAGACAACGCATACCAGGCCCTCTGGTGGCATACCGTTCGACTTACCCCCTGGACGTCTGAACACGACTTACCGGAGGGGGATGATTATGATGGCCCGGGTTTATTATGGGATGCCTTGGAGGACGATATTGATCTTGGCAGCACAGAGGGGTCTAGGTTTTGGGACATCTACGACTACCGCATGGGCATGTATGTCTGGGATGACGAAGGCGAGGTGAGCAAAGACATGACCCACCTGAGAGAGTGGGAGCTGGAGCAGGACTACCAACACCTGCTCAGCCTTGTGCAGCCCCAACCTACTTGACAAGCAGAACCAGACTTCATTGACTGGTCCTGGGATGACCTCCAGATGGCAGGTAGAGATGGGACCGAGGTCTCTCTACCAGCCCTACAGAGGGCAGAAGGTGTTGTCCTTCCCCTCCAGCGGCAGTGTGAACCCCAGGGGGCAGAAGGTGTCGTCCTTCCCCCCCAGCAGCAGTGTGAACCCCAGGGGGCAGAAGGTGTCGTCCTTCCCTCCCAGCGGCAGTGTGAACCCCAGGGGGCAGAAGGTGTCGTCCTTCCTCCCCAGCGACAGGGTATACCCCAGGGAGCTGAAGGTGTCGTCCTTCCTCCCCAGCGACAGTGTGTACCCCAGGGAGCTGAAGGTGTCGTCCTTCCTCCCCAGCAGCAGTGTGTACCCCAGGGGGCCGAAGGTGTCGTTCTTCCCCCCCAGCGGCAGTGTGTACCCCAGGGAGCCGAAGGTGTCGTCCTTCCTCCCCAGCGGCAGTGTGTTCCCCAGAAGCCGAAGGTGTGGTCCTACCTCCCCAGCGGCAGTGTGTACCCCAGGGAGCTGAAGGTGTCGTCCTTCTTCCCCAGTGGCAGTGTGTACCCCAGGGAGCTGAAGGTGTCGTCCTTCCTCCCCAGCAGCAGTGTGTACCCCAGGGGGCAGAAGGTGTCGTCCTTCCTCCCCAGCGGCAGTGTGTACCCCAGGGAGCAGAAGGGGCCGTCCTTCCTTCCCAGCGGCAGTGTGAACCCCAGGGGGCAGAAGGTGTCGTCCTTTCCCCCCAGCGGCAGTGTGAACCCCAGGGGGCAGAAGGTGTCGTCCTTCCCCCTCAGCGGCAGTGTGAACCCCAGGGGGCAGAAGGTGTCGTCCTTCCCCCCAAGCGGCAGTGTGTACCCCAGGGAGCAGAAGGTGTCGACCTTCCTTCACAGCGGCAGTGGGTACCCCAGGGGGACAAAGGTGTCGTCCTTCCCCCCCAGCGGCAGTGTGAAACACAGGGGGCAGAAGGTGTCGTCCTTCCCCCCCAGCGACAGTTTACCCTAACCAGGGGAGACACCAATCTCCCAGACAGCGCAGATGGGACCGTGGTCTCTGCGCCCACAGCTTGTCCAGATCCCCAACTACCGTCACTGGGACAACCGGAGGAGGGGGTAAGTACAAATTCCCCTCCCCAGCTAACTTCTAATGTGGCCCCAGGGTTAACAGAGGAAATGTTTACCCCCACTGACCCCCACGTTTCCCTGGCTACTGAGCCGGAATATGTCCCAAGTTCCCCAGCAGAAGAGCTGACAGCGGGGCAGAGTGCAGTCGACCTCTGCCCTCCCTTTGTCCCTTGTACAGAGCAGGATGTCCTGCAGGTTATACCAGCAGAAGAGCTGGCATCAGGGCAGAGTGCCGCTGGCCTCTGCCCCTCAAGTCCCCTCAGCGTGTTGCCCCATCACCACAGCAAAAAATCCAGGTACCTGGTTAGACTTCCCCCCAAAGGAGAGATGAGTGACGAAGTGCCCTTCGCCACTTTGGCTTGGAGAGGACTGTTTGCCAGCCTCCTGCCCTGCGACTATGGCCCTGGTACATATTGCCCTTTGGAACCAGTGTTCGGCCATACCAGAGTTTAAGTCACTCATTCTGGCCCTTTACATACAGGGGGGTCATTCTGTACTTGCCCTGTGTGAACCATGATACCCCAGATAACTGTGCCATGAAGCCCATTCATATGATGAAAGACTATGGGAAAGACTTTAGCTACATGGCAATTGAACTGCGTGAAGAGGATCTGAGCGCTATTCAGTGGTTCTGTGCGCTCAGATCCCAGCTATCTGGGGATATGGGAAATGTGAGTAAATGTGAATTGCAGTAATGCTGATGGGTTGTCCAACTAGAGAATTGACCTACAAATACTTTTGTCCGGACATCCCCAGGCCGATCCGTTGGGATCAGACCGTGTATGCCGGCTTATGGTCACGGGGGAGGTGTGTAGCGGAACCCATCACTGTTTTACCCTGTTTTATGATTATTATGGTTAAAATATGATCCTACTATATATATGTTGGTTGATGTTCTACAGAATATATTGGCTCAGAATATTAGCCAGACTTTTGCAGACCTAGGCTAATAGATAATCCTGTTACAGAGATTCAAGAGATAAGAAAGTTGTAAAGGATCCTTGCATTTTCCAAAGTGTTTTCATTCTCTGATAAGAATGATCTAATTAATGTCTGATTGTATCCAAGTTGCCAGGGAGGTGTGACTCACCTATTGTCCTATATGTGTATTGTGTGGGGGATATGTGAAATGTTTGTGTGTTATGTGTAAAACATACTTTTACTAACTTTTGAACCCCTGGTCTGATTCATGCCATTTTTGTATATGTTGTTCCCCTGGGTGAGAAATATTGAATGGTGCGGGACTTAAAGGTGTACCCCCTGTATTTGGGGTACATCCAGAATGTAGTTAAAATTGTGTCTGTTTTAATTGTGTTACCTGTTATCTGAGGGGAGGAGACGTGGGGGTTGAACCATGTATATAATTGGCTGTTGTGATAATTATGTGGGTGTAGCCCTTCAGAGGGCACCATTGCATAAAAGGAGATTCCCTGTCATTAAAAGTTAGTTCTACTTGACCCTTCAAAACGTAGCCTTGTCTCGTTATTGGAGGGGATCACTATCATACTGGGGATTGCTATGCTTTTGCATACTCCCTTGAGCTGTAACTACTGAACGCTTGTTCCTGATGTACTATCCTTGGAGTCTGTGGTGGTTTTGGTGTCCGGTGCGGTGGTTGTAGGCCTCGACGCAAACTAGGACGCGTCTATCAACGGAGGTACCCGGTCGGGGTGCCAGGAGATCCGTTACAGGCATCAACATCTTTTAATATACTCTACTTTATGAAATAGTTTATTTTAAAAATAATGTTTATAAAAAAATGATATAATGTACGTTATAAGTTAGTTAACTAAACGATATTTCTTGCATGTTATTTGATATTTACACTTTTATATAAATTAAGCACTCCACATTAATATTGCACGTTTTTGTACATGTAAACTTTTTAAATTTACAGTCATCGCATGGGTTAATATTTTCATTTAATTTATAATCTAACATTTAATATTTGTAATATGAATACATCCTCTTACACTGGGATGTTGGTGTTATTTTATTAGAAAGGATATAAAAGGGGAATAGTAATAAATAAACAAAAAAAAGCCGCTATCTGTGCTGTTAAAAAATGGGGTACATGAAAATGTTATTTTATTAGTCATCATAATTTACTAATATGTATTATCTTATTTATTATTTACCTGTTATATTACATATACAAATGTACTACTGCTTGTTAGTGTCCAAGACACAATGTGCTCGAGTTACCAACATTGGCATGGCCATTACAAAGTGTAAGAGGCTCCGTCATCTCAATGTTTCTTTCTTCCCTTTAACGGGATCACCAAATACACTCTGCACCATCCAACCCGGGTGAAAATAATGTGGAAAAGTTATTTAAATGTTTCAAACTTACCAACAATTGACATATTTTATTTTTTGTTATTGCCTGAATTCCTCTTGGAGCCCTTGTGTATAAATAAGGTTCAGGCGGTGGATTTCTATACTGTTGGCTTAACATACAGACATGTGGCTCACTAGCTAGATGTTTCTATTTCTTGACCTTTAGGTCATAGGTTCAAATCCCCCTTCATACCTTATTCTTTTGTTACATAATTGTTATTATTATATTTTATATTTAGAATGGGAGCAATAAAAAAGCAGTTATTTACATACATTATATGGATAAATAAGCTAAAACAGCACATTAATATAAACACATTGTTATACAGTATATGGAGATGATGACCCTGCTCCCAGGAGCGCTTACATAGGGGACTGCTGGATGGATCGATGTTCGCTCATGATGAGGTATACAAACCAGAACACATAACCTTATATGAAGTTATTGATGATTTAGCTAAGGTGGTAGGTGGTATGCTTATATGAACAAGAGGGTTTTCAGAGGTTTTATTGGGAAATATTGGGCAGAACGGAGTCTGCAGGGTGAAGTGTATTTGGGGTCGAGTGTTGAGATAAAGGGAGGTGCCGTGTTGTTGAGGACTTTGTAAGGTTAGGATTTTGATTATTATTCTTTAGGAAATGGGGAGCCAATGTAGTAAGTGGCAGCAGATGATGAGGGTTGGTGGGTCAGTCTTGCAGAAGCACTCAGGATATACTGGAGTGGGGATAGGAGGATTAATGAAAGTCTCATTAGAATATAATTGCGATACTTATGGGGTGACATTAGAAGAGTAAATAGTAGTACCAAGGTAGGAACCACTGAAGGAACAATTAGAGATAAGACTAAGACCATGACATGGTTGTGCTAGAGAGTTAATGATTACAGTGAGTTGGTGGTCAACTGTGTCAAAGACAGAAGAGAGGTAAACAAATATTAGTAAGGAGTGTCCCCTGGCAGTCACCATGCTGTTTGTTGCCATGGTAAAATGTTGGGCACAGAGGGCACATTAGAGTTGGTTCAGTAAGGAACTGTTTGCCAACAAGTTATTAAACAGGCAAAGACAAGCTATACCAGCATTGTAGAGGCTATGGGGAGAAGAGAGATGGGGCAAAATCAGAAAGGGATGAAGGTTCAAGGGAAGGATCTTTTTTTAGAATGGGTGTGATTAGGACCTGCTTGAAGAAGGATGAAAGTGTGCCTGTGGAGAGGATGAAAACATGAGTGAAAACAGGGGTAAGGGTGGTGGAAAGAGTTGAAAAGAAATGATAGAATTGGATTAATGGATCAGGTAGCCAGGTGAGAAGATGATAGGAGTTTGTATATGTCATCTTCTGTAACCTGTGGCGTATGTATGTGGGAGGAGAAAGGGGTAGAGGTGATATGTCTAATGGTTGGTGTGTAGAGATGTCATGTCTAATTGTATCTATTTTTTGGAAGTGGTTGGCAATGTCTTGTGCTGTCAAGCTTTGGAGTGGAGGTGAGGGGCTGGGCGGATTAGATGACTGGAATAAGGGATAAATAGTATGTTTGGTTGGTCAAATAATGGCTGAGGTGTAAGATCACAGTATAAATATATATATAGAGTGCGAGAAGTCTGATTACATATGTGAAGATATCTTGTTGGCTTTGAGTGTCATGGCGTAGTACTTGGGTGCTGCAAACAGTGGTGGGGGCAGCCTAGGAATGCAGATAATATGTGGTTGTAGAGTGCAACAGCAAGGTGTGACAAGGATACTGTAGGGAAGTTATGGAGGTATTGCAGTGAGATGACAAGTTGCTATTGGTCTATATTGTATAGATTCCTGTTGGTTTGTGCAGAAGGTGGAGGCATGTGGGGTATAGTAAGGCTTTAGGTAAATAGATGGTTAAAAAGAGGGAAGTTAGCAAAGACATCACAGCGATGAATGAATAGGCCAATTGAATGTTTTATAGAGGTAGTCAACGATGAGGCCAAATGGGAAGGTTAGTAAGAAAACATTGGTAGAGGCAGGAGGCATCTGCATTGTCAACAAATATATTAATGTCACCCAGAAAGTGGTAATGCTGGGGAGAGAAAGTAGGGGAGCCAAGAGGAAAAGTGGTCAAGGAATTTTGAGGTTGGACCAGGGGCAATAGATAATAGAGTCTAATGGAGTTAACTTTAAAAGTAAAAGCATAGAGAAGGGATATGGGGAATAGACTGGTAAGCACAGTTGGGGGACAGAAGAATTCCAAGACCACCAATCTGTTGTCTCTCGGTGTGCAGCTAAAATACAGACTACTAAAGGGCAAAGGAGCAGGGGAGATAGGTGAAGAGACAAGTTTTAGGGGCAGCTAGTAGACTAAATCAAGTAAGGGATGAAAAGGTCATGTATAACAGTGGTGCATATAGGGCTGTATTTCACAGGGCAAAGGGGCAATGGTTGTCAAGATAAGGGTAGAAAATGACTGTGACTTGTGTATCTTGTAAGATTGAGGGATGGTAAGGTTAGAGGCACATAGGAATTAGAGGGTCAATGGTTAGTGAAGATGCAACCAGCATCCAATAAGAGTAAGATTTGTAAGAATGGACCCGTTTTAGCTTGTATGCAGGAGGTAGGGTCCTGGGGAAGTTGAACAGGTTAGTGATGGTTAGATGGAGATGGCAAATTTGGTTTTATGAAGGATTGAGTAGAAGGAAGTACTAGCTATATTGAGATGACCTTGGTCCAAGGACCAGATTTGCTTGTTCGGAGATATTGATTTCCTTCCAGGTTTTCTCCAGTATATCTCTACTGCCAAACTTGAGCAGACCACTTAAAACAGAAAAGATTCAACCTTGAGCCTCAAATTTTATACAATTTGGTTACAAATAGGAGGGTTACTAATTGATTAAATTTGGTGCAGAAGGTCTCATTAAACTGGATGCTGGAACTTTCTGTACAATTATAAAAAGCTAAAATAATTTACTGCAGACTGAGTGGAACCAAATAAACTGAGAATTATAAGAGCAATTTCATGTATTAACTAATATATATTTTAACTAATACAATTATTTCAGATTATTACAACTCCTTTATCATGTGAGCAAGGTACAATTACACAGGCCAACACATATTTTAGTGCCTCAAATGTTAGACCTGTTTCTTGGTATATTGGACCTGTTGATTCCAAAAATGGCGCCAGTTTTCCCCTATCAGTTCTACTTTGAGATACAGAACATATGTCACTTTTATGATACAAACTTCATTCGACACACAAGAAGCTCCTTATGTAAGCCTTCCGAGAATGGGAACCAGGACAATACCGCATAAGATTCTAACACAACAATAGCCTGCCATCATGTATGAATCGTATCTTCCTTGGTATCTGGCTTACATTGTTTTTATGTCTTGGTGAAATCTTTCACCTTTCTCTTTGTCACCAAGGTTCTCTGGAAAGTGATCTATAATTGACTTCAACATTTATGTTACAGCCAAGCCTGTTGAAATGAAACAGCATATGCTCTACTAATTGTATGTAGTCGCCTGGCTTCTTGTTGCCAAGAAAGTTTTTCACAAGAACAAATGAAGACCAGGCACATGATTCAATTTTGTTAATTGATGTTATGAAATGTGGGTCATTTATAAGTTGTCTCATCTGTGAACCATTGAAAATTCCTGCCTTCCGTTTTACACGGTAAGTCCAGGTTATTTATGTGCTATGTATTCAATGCATGAACCGTCTTTATTCAAAGCCGTTACAAATTTACATCAGGCCTAGCTTTATATATAGTGGTGGCAGTGTGATTCTATCTTGTGCTACCAAAGGTTCATTGATTACATTTTGTTTTCCAACCAACATCTATTCCCTTGTTCATATTTGGCTCTACTATATCATATATATATCTGAGAAACTAGAGCTGATGAGGTCTATCCAATGCAATTTTCTGAATCAGATCCCCAAATAACCCCAGAAACAGGCATAAAAACCAAGACACCAAGAAAAACATAGTTTTTGTTGGTCTGTGTTATTTTTTAAATGGTGGGATTTGAGCCCAGGACTCCAACTTCACAAGCAAGCATCATAACCATTAGTCTAAATGCTTTGTAATAAGGAAAATTCTAGTACTATATCTAATGTAGAGCTACATATTGGCACGTTCCATTGAGAAGATTTACAGCTGATTCTAATTAGATGCACCAGCTGGTGCAGCTCATTTTGTATTCTTTGAATGCAATGGCAGATTAGAGAAACCAGGGACTTCAAAAAACTCTTTTACCTAAGCAGCACATTTTAAAAGGAAAACTTTTTCCATATGCTTTTCCACCCTCTGATAGTGCAGAACGTATTTGTTGATTGGGATCACTTTGAGTCTGGCAAGTCTTAAGATTGGAGGAAGTATGCTGGAGTAGATATTTTGACTAGGGAGGATCCAAGATGATTTTCTAAAGCTCACTGGATACTCCCGCTTCTGTAAGCACCAGAGATGCAACGGCAGACTCATGTTTTTACTTTGCATGCAACAGGTTATTTGTGCTTTTGCGTCAGATACATATTTGCCACTTTTCATATTTGTTTATTGAAGGAATATCTGTCTGATATAATTTTCTGTTTATTTAAACTTGCACGAAATTGTATTTTTCACATATTTATTTACTTAAAACATTCACATAACATCCAAGCTCTAAACTGAAAATAACATTTTTGTTTGTAGCATAATAATACTAGGCCAGTGATTGAATGATGTGCACGCTGAAAACAGCTCGATTTTGAACATATTTTTAATACGTTTTAGTATTGTTACTTTGTTCTTTTAAACACTATGCGCATTGCAAATATATTATTTAAAACATGGACAACCCCATGGTACTTTAGAACCGGGTACTTCAGAAAGTTTGTTACTGTTGTTGTTTAGTCGTGTCTGACTCTCCATGACCCTATGGACTACAGCACACCAGGCACATCTATCGTTATGTCTCTGGTCCTGCTTATCCATAAGGTTATCTTGGCAAATAGTGGGTTGCCAGTTCCTTCTCCAATGGACTGTGATTTGTCTGACCACCTTGGGTGACCCTACATAGTACAGCTCACACCTTCCTTGAAGTACACAAGCCCCTTCCCCAAGACAATGTAGAACGCCAGTCTGTTACTACTATTTATCAATATACATTTTGTTTTAAAGAAAATACTTTATTGCCATAATATTAAATATTTAGATAAAGAAAATGTATTACAATATGTGAATAAGGAGAGCACATCATTATCTTCACAAACCTACACGAGACTTATAAATTACCTCCTGTAACTGGATTACGGTGTACACCAAATACAACTCAGTCTGTCACACACAGCACTTTACATTTGGATGTAACCTCTACACTTGTAGTTGTGGGCACTGAAATCCCACATTTACAAAGAAAAAGAAAAAATAGATAATGGGCAAAATCTCTTGAGAAAGGTAAATGAGTCAATGAGTCTGAGATCAGGTTGTGGTCAGACTCTATAGGTCTGAGGTCACATTAGGGTAGAATGGATTGTCTCTATGGGTTTGAGGTTTGCTATGGTATAACGGATTGACTCCATGGGTGTGAAGTCCAGTTGTGGTAGAATTAAAGGACCACTGTACTACATTACAAGTACAACTCATATGTTTGTTTGCTGGGCATTAGCTATTAAAAACAGTGTGCAGTTGAAACAAAATAAAACTTTTTTTTTCTTAGATGTCTATCAGTGGTGTTGTCAGCTCTGTGGGGACTGTAGCTTGGAAGCAGGCTGGGCTGTCACTGGCCCTTGACATCATTAGCTCTGCCCCCACAGAGGTAACGGCTCTATTGTAGAATGCTTGCAGCTACCCAGGGACTCAGCATGTTCAGTAAACGGGGGTGGGACTATGATGACTGACGTATTGGCTGAAGCAGAACCTAGACTGGTCAGACTATATTTTTAGTCCAGCACACAGGGATAGCTAGCCGCATGCCTGAAAAACACTGGTAGGAGACACACAGCTCAGCGAAGAAAAAAGATTAACTTTTTATTTTTAACAACATAATGTTTCTAATAACCTATGAACAGCAAAGAAACCTGAGATTTACTTGTAAATGCACTACAGTGGTACTTTAATTGGCAATGGATTATTATTTTTTGTTTCAGGTCAGCTTCCATTCATACGGTAATAAATTAGTGTCTCGCTTAAATGTATGACAGATAAAGTCTGGCTATGGCAGAATAGGCAACTTCATTGCTTTGAAGTATGATAGTGGTAGATAAGACTGACTCAATGGGTTGGAGATCACTTTGTGGCAGAAGAGATTGACTCCATGTGTCTGAGGTCATTTTTAGGTAGAACTGATGGTCATCATGGGCCTAAGATTGTAAGTTTGCGAGTTTTCAATTGTGTCAGTGTCTTGGAAACAAGCACTATGTGCATTTGATTATATGCTCAAAAACAGGCCCCTCCATTCTTTATAAGGTGTTAAGTTTGTTTTTTGCCATGTACTAAACCCCTGTACAGCGCTACGGAATATGTTGGTGCAATATAAATAAAGACAATATTAATAAGGTTTGATTGCTGTAGAAGGATTGACTCTGAGGTCTGGCTGCTGTACAAATGATTGCCTATATGGTCCTGCAGTCAGGTTGTGGTATCCAATAGCCACATGGGTCTGAGGTCAGACAGTGCTAGAATGGATTAACTCCACGGGTCTGATGTCCGGTTGTAGTAGAATCAAATGTATACAGACCAATGGGTGGAGCAGAATATGTAAACCATATACACTGGGTATACGGTCAGAATGTGGCGGTCCACATATCCCATCTTTTTTCAAGTCACAAGCAGTCAAGACACAGAGATAGCAGTGTATTTCATATGATATCATTTTACTTATTCTTTTGCACAGAGAGAAGCAACGCACCAGGCTATGTCTTACAAACACTTCTTATGTACAATGTTTCTTAGTGTTAAGAGTCAGTAAATATTAATCTCTCCTGCAAACTAGCAAAAAACTCTTACTGGAGGGTAAAATATAGAAATCACAATGCCACATTAAACTCCTTCACCCCATACCAATACCACTAGAAGCTAAGATTACCCATGATTCTTTTGGAAGCACCAGTCCACGGAACAATAGCTTGACTTGAGAGCGATATTACGGTTACATTATATACACTAATTGTTTGTAGTCTCTGTACAAAACAGTGCAGTAATTCCTATGACAGTGGCAGCTCCGGAAATACATTTACAATGGCAGCCATAATTAAACATTCTTGTGTATTTTCTGGACAAAGAATCATAAAACTTCAGACATGGTAATAACATGTTGACGTTGTGGAGTTTTTTTTCTAAATTAACAAGACTGATGCTTCATTATAAAGAAGTTTGGCAATACATAGGCACTCTAGAGTGGTTAATTTGGGGTGAAGAAGATAGGACTATGTATTGATAAAGAAATGCCTTGCTGTGACGAGTCACTGAACATGGGACATGTCAGATGAAGGCTGGGATACAATAGTGTTATTGGAAATGAAAAATGCAAAGTATTCCACAACAATGTGATAGATGTGGAGAAGAAATAAATGTATGGTGTTGATGTCTGGAAGATGGGTCGAGGCTCTGGAGATCAGAGACAAAGAACTTCACTGTGAGTCTATCTGTATGCAGAGATTTACGGGGAGTGCGTGGTATATACTCATTTAGTGCGCAAAATTACATAAGCTAACTACCTAGTAAAGAATAATATCCATAGAGGGAATGCAGAGCAGTATGAAAAAAGAGAGAGGAACAGGAAATAAAAGAGGAAATGAAGTGGGTGGAATGGAGATACAAGAAGAGAGCAGTGGACAAAGGTACATGGGGAGGGGAGACAGGTTCACAAGGGGGTCAAACAAAGGACTAAGAGGCTGGAATGGATGGTCTGATTCCCAACGTGTCATCATAGGCAGAAGCCCCTTGCTTATAGAGAAGCAGCTCTCTTTACAGCAAGGAGGGAGTCCATTATATTCTGCAAGAGGATTAGGGTCACCCCAAGCTCCTCTCACGACACAGATTGATGGTACATCCAGAAACACTAAAAAATAAAATCAAATGAATGAAGATGGTGAGTGAATTGCAAATAAAACATGGATCAATGATAAAATAATGCAGGAAATGTATTGGACATGGGTTCCTAGCATTTGGACACTCCAGCAATATAACAAGGAACCTCTGATAATGACTCTCGCTGCAAACAATACAACACATTACCTTTATACGGACCTGGAAATGACTATAAAAAGCCCTTAAAAGGAGTATCAAAGGCTACAAAAAAATAAATAGCCCATGTAACATATGATTTTATAAAGTCCGCTCATGTCACAATGCTCCCCCATAAAATATCTGTATATAGGT
Source organism: Discoglossus pictus (assembly GCA_027410445.1). NCBI lineage: Eukaryota > Metazoa > Chordata > Amphibia > Anura > Alytidae > Discoglossus > Discoglossus pictus. The sequence goes on along the minus strand of CM050166.1, from coordinate 6,273,410 downwards.
ACCTGGATTTGGGGGTGTTGCTCCATTCCTGCCATGCTGGTGGTGTCTGGTTTGTATCTGGTCCAGGATACTGTGACATCGGAATCACAGGGGAGTTGATCTCCAGTGGGGCTGGCACCAGTTGGGGACAGACCCTAATACACGTACAGACACACAGGCACGTGCAGGATAGACATAGTACACAGACATATCAGAAGAGGCACAGACCACAGCACATGCAATACACATATATCACAAGCAGGGAAAGGGAAACAGCACAACAACAAACACAAATATAGCAGAATTGTTGCATCCAATTAAAACAAATACATTGTTTTCAAGCAGGACCGTACAAAGCCAGCACCAAGATAAAAGAAATGTGACACAGAAGACATACCATAAACATGCAATGAACATGAAACAAACACAGCACACATAATATTTCAGACACAACACAAAGATACAATAAGGACAGCAAGCACAGGGCACACAGCGTCCAGACAGACAGAAATAGGAACAGAGAGAGGAGGAAAGAAAGAGACAATTAGCTAAAAATTCGGTTAAAGCAATTTAAGTTAAAATAAACTGTATAGGTTCATTTTCTAAACTAGCTCAGAGAGGGTCCCCCCATAGCTCAAACACAAAGGCAATAGAAGTCCAGTTTTCTCAATAACAAGGAGACGTGTTCAGGTATTTTTATTGAATTGGATAAAAAGCAGGGTTAAGTGTAGGTAGTTAAAGCATGAAACAAAACACTTCATATGTTTTTTACAGAACCTATTTATCAAAAATAAAAAATACCATAAACTATAACTAAACAGCTTCCATAGAAAATATAAGAAATGGGGATAATAACTGCACTTTTTAACCCAAGTTTTACACTGTTTGGTAAATACCCCATAATATGTTAGTGAAGCAAATTGTTTTTAGACAGTTAATTAGCATTTGAAGAATACAATTATTATCTAGCACTACGGTTTGTCAGGCATCAAAACACACTGCTGTGTTGCTCTAGTGCCTTTGTGTCTTATTAAACATTAGAACTTACTACTCAGATAATCGATGCAGTCTTCAAGGAGAATTATGTTTCCACAAGATGAATTAATGTAAACTAAAACTTAAACTTAAAAATTGTTGTGTTGTAAATTAATAATCTCTATAAGCCTATAGCAAAAAGCTATATTTACACAGAAGCCTCCAGCAATAAATAAACTCCCTGCCTGGTCTATTAGACTATATGTATATAATATAATAATGATTACGTCACAAAATAAAAATGACATCAAGATCCTCAGAATAACTACACACAATGACACACTTATTTACTGCTATTAATACTAAATGCAAGTGCAGGAACATGAGATAACATAATTCCCCATGAACAACAAAGAGATGATGATATAGACCCTTCACCCATGCACATACAAGAGGACAAACAGAAGATTGGGAAATACCAACATTTAAAATCAAAAGATCGGAGGGGTTCAATGCACAAAGAGATAAAAAACATGAGTGGGTGAGATGTTAAAACTGGGATAAGGGATACCTTGGTTAGGGGAGACAGGTAAGTAGAAACTGATAAATCAGTTTGAATTTTCTGAGTGGGAGTTGTGCACTTACGATTGGGAGTCCTTTAGTGGTCTTGTGAGGGGATTCTGGAAGACGAAAGTGATGGACACACAGGAGGGCAGAAGAAGAGGATTAAGTGATGAACAGGATGTGAATGAGTACTCTGCAATATCAAAGACTCAAGTGTGGTTCTCTTTGATGGACGTTGAACAAGGCTGCATTCTTGAAAGTTCATGGATATATTTGGCTTAGCTATGTCTGGTAGAGGGTGGCATGATTCAAATATATACATGTTGTGGCATAGGAGGTAGGTATGGGTGAATTCAAGTCAAAGCTTGCTTCCAGATCGGTTGCACTTCAGCAATGGTGGTTTCTGGTATGTCAATATGTATGGCCATTGTAATGTGTTGATATGAAGGAGGATAATATGTTCTGACTTCAGTTCTGTTCTTTGCTGGTGGGCATTGCTCTGCTCTGCACATGGCCCTATAACACTTGCATAATCTGTACACAAGTGTCCATGCGAAGCATTGTAAAGTCTGGTGCTGGATGATAGTGTTTTCTTGTCATCTCTCAATATACAAATAACATTGTAAGAACATGAATATATTATTATGTCACCTGGCTAGAATTATTTTATTTCTGGCTTTTTGGTTACAATTTTAGGCACTGCTTTTGAGTACAGTTAGAAATAAACTGAATGTTATATATTTATATATATTTATAAAATAAAAAAGTCCAAGTAAAGCTTCACCACATGCAGAGCAGGAAAAGGGGGGATCAAGTTCATGGATTTCGGATTTTGCATTTCCTTGGAGTTATACTATGCCAGGCATGAGGACTGGCAATGCATTGAGCCCTCGGTCTGCTTCCCAGCTGCAGTTTCGACTTAAGTTAAACAGTGCATTTGTCAGTTCAGCTGCATCAAGAGGGCAACCTTGGGGCCCAGCTGCATATCTACGACCGTAACTTGAAGAGGAGTATGAGGAAGAGGAGAGGGTCATGGAAAAGTTTGCGTTGCCAGTGGCATCAAAACTGCCACGTCTTGAACCAGATCTGGACCCTGTTCTGGAACCAGATCTGGAACCTGATGCAGACCCAGAACCACTGACATTATAGGGACTGTAGTAGCCTTTGCTCGATTGAGAGGATGCTTCCAGGAGTCTCAAACCAGTGCCATCTTCTACCATGCTCTTATCCATGGCTTCTTTATAGGAGATCTTGAGTTTAGTTTTGGGACAGGTTAGATACTTGGAGTAGGTGTTCACATCTCGCAGTTTTTGGGCAGTGCGAGTGTCTATGGTGCCTTTATGAAGAGCCTCTTCCAGGTTAACACGTCCTGCAACATCAGGCTCGATAAGGCCACCTGTAAGGTACTGAACTTCCAGGAAACGTTGCCCAGCTTCATAGTACAACCAACCCTTCTTCAGAGCTTGGGCTGCTGACATTTTTGTTTTGGTTCTAGGATCTTCAAAGCCATTGTAGGCCTTCTGGGCCAGATTAATTCTATCTACCATGATTTTGTCCACAAGACCTTTGTTAACAGCATCAATTACTGCAAATTTTTGTCCAGTGGTTGGATCAATGATGCCTCCTGTACAAGCTTGAGCTTCAAGCAACCTTTGGCCGGTGATGTTGTCTACAAGATTGCGATGCATGGCTTCTGTGATGGATACTTTTTCCAAGGTGTCTGTGTCGACTATACCAGCAATAGGTCCAGTTTCTTCACTGGGGTCACTCCAAGAAGTCAACTGTCCTCTTGCTGGGCTTGCTGTGTAAGAGGAAGAGGAGCCAACGGATGAGGATCTGGAACGGAATCCACCCGCATTTCCTGAGAGCATATCGGCAAACTCAGTGATCGATAAGGATCCTGAACGATATTGGTCCAAAGAAGATTGATCAATTAGGCCTTTAGCAATGGCATCATCAATATCATACTGCCTCCCTGATCTTCTGTCTGTGATCATGGACTTAACCACCCCATCTGAAGATGAAATGGTGACCTCTTCCCATTCACATTCCTGCTCAGAGAGCTCAATGTAAGTCTGATGGTCAATGAGCCCTTTACGATAAGCCTCATAGACAGACATCTCTTTACCTGTCTCTGGGTCAACAATGACAACTCTACGTTTGCGAACAGAAGACTTAGAAGATGTTTTTCTTTCACGCTTCTTTTCTTTAAGAGGAAGAAGGCAGAGCCCAGTTTGTGGGTCAGTAATACATCTCTCCATAAGTTGAAGATAGGTTAGATTCTCTTCTGTGTTGGGATCAAAGAACCCCTTTGTATCATCACTTGGATCAGTAAGTATTTCATTCATTTCCTCATCAAACAAACCTCTTTTGTAAGCAACCTCTACTGGCAAGCGATGGCTTTCCTCAGGATCAATAATGCCACCTGTTGCAATCTGTGCTTCAAGTAAGCGAATTCCATGATCTTTTAGGATCAATCCTTTCTTCATGGCTTGGAAGAGAGAGATTAGTTTTCCTGAGTATGGGTCCTTGTAACCAGTCACTGCTCGCTCAGCTGACAAAAGCTTATCCTTGAATTCTGGTCCCACTATACCCATGCGCACAGAATCTTCCACTGCCAATTTGAGGCATTTAATTGGGTCAATCACATAGCCTGTTGCTGCCTGGGCTTCCAGTAACTCAAATGCTGTACCTGGTCTAATCATACCTTTCTTCATGGCTTGGTAGATGGAATATCTTTCCTTAGTAGATTCTACAAACACACCAGCAATACAACTTGTGCCCTCCAGGAACTTTTGAAGGCTAATAGAGACTTCTTCAATAGATGTTAATCCATCTTGTAGCCTCTGAGCTGTGACAGTATCCATGATTTGAGAGCGCACCAGTTCTTCCATGGATATTTCTTTCCTCAGACCCTTGAATGTAAGCTTTCTTTTATCTGCAATGGGCAGTAGGTAGAGCTTAGTTGTTTCATCTCTATAGCATCTTTTTAAGAGTTGAGAATAACTTAGATTCTCATCTGTGGAAGGGTCCACATAGCTCCTCACTTCACTTGGTTCAGAAAGCATATCAAAAGTATCTTTATTGAGGTACCCACGTACATAAGCGGTTTCATGAGGGATGTGGAACCCAAAGCGAGGATCTATGACACCACCTGTTGCTAACTGTGCATCAAGAAGTCTCAATGCTTGATCAGACGGTATTAAATCTTTCTTCATTGCCTGGAAGATAGATATCATCTGCTCTGTATAAGGATCTCGGTAGCCTGTAACTGACCTTTCAGCAGAGAGAAGCCTGTCATGGATTTCAGGGCCTACAACGCCCTTGCGCACAGCCTCATCTACAGTTAGCAATTCATTCTTCACAGGGTCAATAATAAAACCAGTGGCTGCCTGAGCATCGAGAAGTATGAGGGCTGCATCTTGAGATACTAAGCCTTTCTTCATAGCCTGGTAAATGTTGATAGTTGCTTTAGAGCCAGGCATTTGTAACCCTGCAACACAGCCTGTTCCATAAAGGTATTTCCAGACAGTCTCAATCTGTATAACTTCATGAATAGTTTTGGTTCCTTGCTTAAGCATGTTGTAAATTTCCAGTGTAATGAGTTTAGACTCATAAAGCTCCTCAGCTGTGACACGGCGACGCACAAAGTCATATGAATAAAGCTCTTGCTGGCGGATAATCTCAGTTTTTTCAATTATCTCGATGATGATGATAATCATTCGTTCCTTTGTCAGTCTGCCTGAACGGAACTCTTCCATTAGCCGGTCTCTTTCTTCTTGAGGAAGGAGATCTGACTGCATGAGCTCCCATATGGTCATAGAAGAGCCAGCCATGCTCCCAGCGGGAATGTCTACTGTAGTCTCTTCAAACACCTTCTGCGTTTCTGCTTCACTATACAATTTGCTACTCTCTGCAGTAGCTGGTTTCTCCTGTTTCTTTAGACTCAAAAGATTCAGCCCGGTTTCTGGATCTTTGAAACATCTTTCCTTCAGTTGCAGATATGTAAGGTTTTCGTGAGTATTGGGATCAAAGAATCCTTTGGTATCATCAGTAGGGTCAGACAGAATCCTGTTCATGGCCTCATCAAAATAGCCACGTTTATAAGCAACTTCCACAGGAACACGGTGACTGTAAACTGGATCAATGATGCCCCCTGTGGCAATCTGTGCTTCCAAAAGGCGTATTGCGTGATCTTTCACTATAAGACCCTTTTGCAAAGCTTCAAACACAGAGATTGTTTTTCCAGAATATGGGTCCTTATAACCAGTAACAGCTTTCTCTGCGGAAAGTAGCTTCTCGTGGAGCTCAGGACCAACGGTGCCAGCTTTAACTGCTTCATTGACATATAGTTTTTGATTCTTGATAGGGTCAATAATAAACCCAGTGGCAGCCTGAGCCTCTAGGAGAACAATTGCTGTTCCTGGCATGAGAAGGTTTTTCTTCATTGCTTGGTAAATGTTCATCTTTTGTTTGGTCTCCTCCACATATACACCAGCAATGCTGTCGCCGCCTTGGAGATATTTCTTGACGGAATCCTCTTCTGATATTTCTTTCACTGACTTCTTACCTTCTTTCAGTTGTTCGTATTGTGTCTTGTCAATGATATTGGACTCCAGAAGCTCAGTGGCAGGAACTGGAGCTCTAAGGCCAGTAAATGTAAGGCGCTCTTGTTTCTTGGTTTCAGTTTCTTCCACAATGGTGATCATGATCTTGATAATTTTTTCTATTGTCACTTTACCAGTCTTGTACTGACGGATCAGTTCCCTCCTTTGCTCCTCTGTGAAGTATTCAGAATTTATTAGCTCCCAAATAGTAATAGTTCTTCCCTTAAAGCTACCAATGGGAACTTCAACAGTTGTCTTATCAAATGCTTCTTTGGCTTGTAAGTCAGTGTAGATTTCTTCTTGTTGTGATTGTATGGCTTGTTCAGACAGAGGTAGCAAACAATAGCCAGTTTTCTTGTCTGATTTGCACTTTTTCTGTAACTGGGCATATGTGAGGTTTTCCTGACTGTTTGGCTCGTAGAAACCTGTATTTTCATCAGTGGGCTCAGACAGAATTTTAGTTATTTCTTCATCCAAGTAGCCTCGCTTGTATGCAATATCAAGTGGTAGGCGATGGCTATTTACTGGGTCAATTATGCCGCCAGTGGCCAACTGTGCATCAAGAAGCCGAATTCCACTGTCCTTAGGAACAAGCCCCTTTTTTAGGGCTTGGAATAGTGACAGTGTCTGTCCTGTGTAAGGATCCTTGTAGCCAGTGACTGCCTTCTCAGCCGAGAGCAGTTTCTCATGGTACTCTGGGCCAATAATACCAGCTTTGACTGCTTCATCTACTGGGAGAAGTTCATTATTAACAAGGTCTATGATATATCCAGTACCTGCTTGGGCTTCAAGAAGGCTAAGAGCTGTGGCCGGCTTTAAAAGATTTTCCCTTATAGCATTGTACAGGGTGACAGTTTCTCCACTTTTTTCCACTTGGATGCCAGCTATAGCTGTACTTCCAGTCAAATACTTTTTAATTGAATCTACCTCTGAAACTTCTTCTACAGATTTCTTGCCCTGGTGCAACTGGTTGAAAAGGTCTTTGTCTATAATTTTACTCTCTACCAGTTCAGCAGCTGGAACAGGATTTCTTAAACCACTGAAACAAAGTTGCTTTTTCTTTTCAGTTTCTTCCACCACTGTAATGATGATTTTAATTATTTTCTCCACTGTGATTTTCCCAGTTTTATACTGTCGTAATAGCTCACGTCTCTGCTCTTCAGTAAAGTATTCAGAGTTAATGATTTCCCAGATAGTAACAGTCTTCCCTTGGAATTTTCCAAATGGAACAGAAACTGTGGCTTTCTTAAAAATGTCTTTAGCTTCAGAGTCAGTGTATACTAGCTCTCCTTTCCCAGCTTTGTCAGTTAGCGGTAACAAACAGAGATTGGTTTCAGGGTCTATGACACACCTTTCCATGAGCTGCAAGTAAGTTAGATTTTCTTGGTTATTGGGATCAAAGAAGCCTTTTGTATCATCTGTTGGATCAGACAAGATTTTATCCATTTCCTCATCAAAGTAGCCACGTTTGTAAGCAACCTTTAGAGGCAAGCGATGACTATTCACTGGATCAACAATACCACCTGTGGCAATTTGTGCTTCAAGAAGGCGAATGCCATGGTCCTTAACAATTAAATCTTTCTTCATAGCTTGGAAGAGGGAGATCTTATCTCCAGTGTAGGGATCTTTATAGCCAGTAATTGCCCTCTCAGCAGATAGCATCTTGTTGTGAATTTCAGGACCAATAACATTTTCTTTCACTGCCTCACTAACAGTCATTCTCTTGTTCCTCACTGGATCAATTATAAAGCCAGAAGCAGCTTGAGCTTCCAGTAAAATAAGAGCTGTGCCAGGGGTTAATAGCTTCTTCTTCATAGCATTGTAAATACTGATCTTTTCATTGCTTGGCTTAACAAGGAGTCCAGCGATACTGCTCTTTCCTTGCAGGTATTTTCTGATCTCATCTTGTTTGGAGACATCATTCACAGACACTTGTCCACTTGTCAGCTTATCTAAGACATCTTTGGTCAGGATGCCAGCCTCAAAGAGCTTTGTTGGTGAGACTTTCTGCCTTAACCCATCAAATGCATTTTCTTCCTCTCCATTCTGAGTTGTGCCATCCACGGTATCCCTGCCATTTGGCAACGCTTTTGTCTGTGTTATGACTGTTTCTTTGCGGATCAAGATTTCTTGTGTTTTTTCCAAGGCAATTCTATGCTCTTGCTCAAGCTGCTCCAGTTTCTCTCTGAGTTTTCGGTTTTCTTCTTCCAGCAGCCTTTCTTGTTCCTGCCTCCTCTTATCTAGTTGTTGCAGTTCCTCTTGCTTTCTGAGGACCTTGTCTTCAGCCTCCTTTTGCCTCCTCGCTGCATCATCCATGCTGCTCTTCAAAAGCTTCTTCTCCTCTTCCAGTTGTTTGAGCTGGCGTTCCTTCTCTGTTTTCAAATTTTGAGCCTTGTTAACTTCTGTCTCAAAGAGTTTCTCTAGCTTTGCTTTCTCTTCTTCTATGTATTTCTCTTTCTGGAGTAATATTTGCTTTTCTGAGACGAACGTAGATTGAAGAGTTTGGGTCTCTTGACGTAATTGTTCTTTTTGAGCTTTCTCCATCTGTAAAATGCACATAGGTCACATCAATGGATTACAAGCTTATATCTGTAACTGTTATAAATGTGTTAGGACTATTATGCTAGTCATTAATGATAAGCAACTATCAGAAAATTGAGATTATGGATGAGTCCTATAGCTCTTTTATAAAATGAGATATTCATAAGCATTTCTACAATATTTGAATGTTGTAAAATTTGCATTTTAAGAGAGAGCAGTGCATAGGTAAAGAACCATCTTAATAGTAACGCACTGGCAGGAAGTGAGCGCTCATACAGTATTAAGCACCTTTTTATTTAAAAAATAAATGGTCATCATGGCATTAGTGGAATGACAGCTAAAATGTTAAAATCAATATAATCAAACTAACAATGAGAGGTGCCAAAAAAAGGATTACTTGCAAATTAAAGAGGATGTCAATAAGGCATTTGGAGACAACTAAGCCAAATGAATGATTTTTGATCTGATGGATTCATGGCGTAAGTTTGACTAAATGGCTAATATTAGTTAAAATTAAGATAATAAAACAAAAGTGAACACAGATTTAAAAATCAGGTAATATTAAAATACTGTAAATTTGGTACCTCTTCAGACTTTTTCTGTAGAAGTTCAGCCTCTTTCTTCAGTTTTTCTTTCTCCGTTTCAAGGTCTGCTATTGCTTTTCTAAGATCTTCTGCTTCCTTATCACTTTGCTGCCTCTGTATTTCAAGTGTCTGCACAACTGTCATTTTCTCCTTAGTTGAAAGCTCTGTCTTGTGCAGCTTCTCACTGATTTCCTCGGCCTGTTTCCTAAACTTCTTGGCATCCTCCTCTGCTTTGGACTGAGCTTTGCTCATCTCCACAACCTGCAGTTTAAGACGTTCAGCCTCTGCACTGATGTCAAGTTGACGTTTCCTTTCTGCCTCCAAAGTCTTCTGAAAGCCTTCAGTTTCCTCTGCCAGTTGCTGCTCCATTAGTGCTTTGTCTTCCTGGAGTTTCTTAGCCTGTTCGATAGCCAGTTCTTTCTGCTTTTGTAACAGCTCTGCCTCAGCCTTCAATCTGGAAGCTTCTTGAATGGCTTGCATCTTTTCTTTTAGCATCTTCTCAGCTAATACACGCTGTTCAGAAAGGTCATCTTCTGCTATCTTCCTAAGACGAGCTGCCTCTTGTGCTTCAATACTCAAACGGGCAGCTTCTTCTGCAACTTGCTTCATTTTTTCAGCCTCTTCCACTAGGAACTTCTGTGTGTTATCTTTGTCCTTCGTAATTAGCACCTTGTTCTCCTCCTCTATACGGATCTTAAGCTTGATGAGCTCTTCCATCTGTATCTTAACTTTGAACAGTTCTTCCTCCACAAGCTTCTTCTGCCGGAGGGAATCGGTTACCTCCTCTTTTAGCCTCCCAAGCTCCTCATCAAGAATGGACTTTTGATTATCAGTGTCTTCCAGCTGAAGTTTTACCTTAGTCAGTTCACCCTCTACTCTATCCTTTTCTCTTATTGTTTTTTCTGCAAATTTCTTGTGTTTTTCCATTTCAGCATCAGCCACCTGCTTTTGCTTTAGGGCTGCCTGCTCTGCCTGAGCCCGTTTTGCAGCTTCGAGCTCTGCTTCTTTTCGCATCCTTTCTGCATCTTCCTGGGCTTGAGCTTTAGCTTGGGCCTCTTCCTCAGCCTTCTGCTTCAGACGGTCAGCTTCCTCTGCTTGCTGGCGTGATAAGGCGGCATCTTGCTCGGCTTTAATACGGGCTCGGTCTGCTTCCTCAGCTGTGCGCTTGGCTTTCTCGGCTTCTTCCTTAAGTTTGTCTAAGAGGCTCTGCTCCTGCTTTCTGGTCAGCTGTAATTCCTGCTCCTTCTGCTGGACGGCAGCAACATATGCTTTCTCCTCAGCGTCTATTTTAATCTGTGCAGCATCCTGAGCCAACTGAATTTGTCTCTCAGCCTCCTTTTCTGCTAACTCTTTCTGCTTTTTAGCTTCCTCTGCCTTGGCTTTCAGCCGCTCTACTTCTTCCAGGGCTGACTTGCGCTGTCTGGCAGCTTCTTGTTCTGCAGCTATGATTTTTTTTACTTTTTCTTCTGCCTCCCTACGTCTGTTCTCCTCTTCCAGAGCCAACTGACGCTGTTTCTCTGCCTCCTGCTCAGCTCTTTCTTTGCTCTTCTGTGTTTCATCTGCAATGCTTTTCAATTTGTTCAGCTCAAGTTCCAAGTCAGTCTTGTCAGTTGATGCCTTTTCAAAGTTTATTTTGAGGATTCGGATCTCTTCTTCTATCACCCTGCGTTGCTTCACCGTCTCATTTACAATAGTTTTCTGCCTGTCCAATTCATTCTCAGAGGACTGTTTCAGTTGAAGGATTTTCTCTTCAATATCCTGCTTGTGCTGTGTTGCTTGTTCCTCTAGTAGCTTTCTTTGATAAGCTTCATCTTCTGCCAACCTTCTAAGACGCTCATTCTCTGCTTCCTTTTCCTTTAGAGCAATTTCAGCTTCTGTTTTTAGAGCTGTGGCCTCATTGATGGCAGCTAGCTTTTCCTTCAGGATCCTTTCTGCCTCCGCTCTCTGGCGTGTAGCCTCCTCTTCAGCTTGCTGTCTTTGTCTCTTGGCCTCTTCAGAGAGAGCACGTAGTTTTGCTGCTTCTTCAGCAAGTTCACGTAGCTTGCTAGCTTCTAGCTCCAGCATTTGCTTTGACTTCTCACTTGTAGAGCGAGACTCCTCCTCGGCTTTAGATTTGGCTTGCAGAAGTATTTCCATCTCTGCTCGCACCTTGGCCAGTTCATCTTCCATTGCCTTCCTCCTCTGGATGGCTTCAGACACCTCATTTTTAAGGCGATAAAGATCTTCTTCCAGTACAATACGCTGCTGTTCCCCACTTTCCACCTCTGCTTTCAATCGAATCAGCTCCTGTTCTGCAGAAAACTTATGATGGGCAGTGTCATCAGCCAGCTTTCTTTGCTTCTCTAGCTCTTCTTCAGCCAGTTCCTTTTGACGCAGGGCAGACTCTTCAGCCTTGGCTCTTTTGCGGGCTTCTCTCTCTGCATCCTCTTTTTGTTTTTCAGCCTCCTCCTGAGCAAGATTTTTTTTGTGAGCAATTTCTTCAGCCTGAAGTCTTAAACGCAGAGCTTCATTAGCCTTCTGCCTCCATTTCTCCAGCTCTTTCTCAGCTTCCTCTCTAGCATTCTCAGCTTCTAACTGCTGCTTTTTGAGTCGTTCAGCTTCCTCCTGCAAATGGGTTACTGTTATATGCTCTTGTTTCAGTGACATCTCTAGTTGGGTGGTCTTTTCAAGGAATGACATGCGCTTGCTCTGCAGTTCTGTCTCAGCGCTTTGCTGGGCCACATCGTGAGCCTGTTTTATTTGTCTTTCTTTCTCTAGTTCAGCTTGTTTCATTCTTCTCTCTGCTTCCTCAGCCAGCAATTGGAACTTTTCCAGTTCTTCTAAAGCTTTTTGTTTCTCACGAGCTGCATTTTTCTCTGCTTGCACCTTGCGCTGGAGCTCCTCTTCCGCCTCTCTTTTTTTCTGTGATTCGTCTTTCACCTGCTTGCGCAGACGCTCTGCCTCTTCCTGTGCTAGCTTTTTCTGCCTTTCTGCCTCTTCTGCCCTTGCTCTCAGTGCATTCAGTTCATCCTCAGCACTGGATTTTTGCTTCTGACTAGTTTCCAGCTGAAGTCTAATGATTCTGATTTCCTCCTCAACTCTCTTGCGGCTGTATTCGGCTTCCTCAATTAGCTTGACCTTGGCTGAAATTTCTAAATTTGAGAGCTGCTTCATCTGCTGTAACTCTTGTTGGATATTCTTCTTCTGCTGTTCTGCATCAACGGCCACAATCTCCCTCTTGGAGACCTCTTCCTGCATGTTGAGACGAAGTTCTCTGGCTTCTTTTTCTGCCAGAGCTTTGGCCTGTTCATGTGCCTCAGCCAGCTGCCTTTGCTTCTCCAACTGGGCCTCAACCTCTGCCAGCTTTCTCCTCTCCTCTTCCTTCAGCTTTTCAGCCGTTCTCTGAAGGAGGGTGGGTGAGGAGCAAAGGGAGGGGTGAGGGCAGGTAAGAAGGGAAAAGGAGGGTAATGGAGACAAAAAGGGAAAAAGAAAAAGAAAAAAGAAAAATAAAACAGATGGAAAAAATAATTCTATGCTCTATGGTCAAACAAACTTAACACAATGGCTGAACACAAAGGGATGGGAGGATGTATGCAGAATGATACATGTACCCCACGCATTCTTAAACTGGGAAGTGAAGACATTTTGTTTTTGAGAAAACAACAGAAAACATTATCCTTACTAAGGCAACACATTATACATCAAATGTGTCCAGTCTAAAAGTCAAAATATGTGATGATCAGAAGAACTTAACGGCAGGAAACAACATGTTAGATAGCTTTTGCTATTCTCAGAGACAGCATTTCTGTGTCTCCTCATACAGAACCATTCAGTTGTATGAGCTTATTCTACAAACACATTCTGCAGGAGAGGCCACTACAATTGTATAAATACATACATCATAATACACAATATGTTTCCACAAATTGTCATTATTCAACATATGCTACTGTGTCATAATTATATGCGTTAATATGGATCTACATGCTTAAAATTGTGTCATGCCAGTGATCTCCCTCTTTCATATTCCCTGTAATAAAATAGAATAGGCATATTTGCTAAATGGCAAATCATTTTTTTCTCCTGTGCATGGATATTTGAAGAATACATTTTAAAGAAATACATCTAGAGACTTGCAGGAAAATCTGGTCAGTTTATTACCAGAAAAGTGTGCAAACCCTTGAGATAAAGTATGCCATAATAAATAAACATCTATAGCCATATTACATTGCGATTGGGCCAATTGAATAGGGCTCTATATAAGTGCAGAGCATATATTTTTTACAGAAGTTTTTAGTTCGTGATCTTCTATCCAAAAGCGAGGTCTTCACTAACTAAAACCGTCTGTAAAAAAATATGCTCTGTGCTTATATAGAGCCCTATTCAATTTGCCAAATCACAATTTAATAAGGCTGCTAATCTTTAACCTGTTTTGTTGATAGTTCCAGACTACAAAGCAAGCAGAAATACAAGGTAACAGGTATGAGATATAAGAGTGGAAGATAAAAGGTTTCACCGTCAACAAAGAGAAAGGTTATTCACAGTAACAGTCATGTTGTGAAATTTGAAATCAGGCTTAATTGATCATTATATTTGGGTATTTAATTCAGGGATACTGAAGTCACAAATTTATTTTCATGTATTTAAAACAGCCCCCTTCTGGATCGCTACCTTGTCGCAATGAAGGGGCTTGTGTGTCTCAATGATGCTGTGAGCTATACCTTGTAGGGTCACCCAAGATGGGCAGGTCATAGAGAGGTTGGACAAATCGTGGTTCACTGGAGAAGGAACTGGCAACACACTCCAGTATATTTGCCAAGAACACCTTTATGCATAAGCTCGACCAGGACATAACAATAGATGTGCCTGTCATGTTGTGGTCTATGGGGTCACTAGGAGTTGGACACAACTGAACAATTTAAAGTAACACATTTAAAACAGCAGGTTTTAAATATTACTTGTTTTGTTTGCATGAAAAATAATTGCTGGAAAGGTTAAAATATATTATTTTAGTGCCTGTTTTGGAACCAAGTCAGGGCCTCCTTCTGCACAACTCTAGTTAGGATGATCACTACACCAAGTTATGTGGAGAAAAATGAGCTACTCCCTCTAGTGGTGAATATCATGCAGCAAAAAGGAATTCCTGACTTGGTTACAAATATAAAAAAATATTATTTTAAGCTCAAGATAATTAACATATGATAAATAAGATGTTGATCCATGAAGAAATAGGACGGCCAGACAGCAGTGTGGCCACTGATAGGAGGCCCCAATAACAGTGTGAATGTAAGTAAACATAGACTGTGTATTGACCCCACTCCTAATACGTTGGATACATATTCAAGCCGTTAATAACTCATCCAAATAATAGCAGCGCTCAACTCTGCGCGTTTCAGGTGTCATCAAGAGCTTTCTGCACATTTGTTAAGCTCACTGACAGTAGTATTTTAGTTGGTTTTGAATTTTGAGTAAAAAAACAGGAACTTATCGGCCATATACTAGAATTGGTATTCCGGCTATTTTGTTTTTATTATTGTGACCCATAATAATAATATGATATTTTTATACTCTGTTCTTTAACTTTTAAATACAGCTATCAATAAGTTACTTTTTTAATTTGACTAACAGATTTCTGTTTACTTTGTTTTCTCACATTTACTTGTAAAACAGTTTCGGGAGCTATAATTTCCTACACATCCTTAGTCTTTGACAGCTACTATATCCTGAGACTTGGAATGTCCCTGAATAGATTGGGGGGGCCAGAGATATAGGTGCAGAATAGGATACTGCTGTATTTTTTTGAACAACCATTCAATTTAAAGTGTCCAAACTTTTGAGAAAGGCAACTTTCTTTTTGAAGACAAAGGTGATATTGATTAGATTTTTACAAATAATCAAGTAGAGAGGGGAGAGAGAAAAGAAAAAAAGAGAGAGAAACAGAGACGAATAAGGATAAAAAAGAACAGGGCAGTATAGGACAGAAGAGGCAGGCTAAGGGGCATCATAAATAAAATGATTAGTTTCCTCAAATGCCTATTCTTTATTTTTATTTTATCTCTTATAAAGCCGAATCAGTACTGCTCTTGACTAAAAAGGGTTATAATTGCCCAACGCTGAGAGTTTATCCAATAACCATAAATATCACTATACATAATGGCTGTGTAATCCAATACATATTCCTACATGACCCATACATAGCATTGGATACATTGGATACATTGGATCCTACATGATACTGAACCTCATTAAACATGTCACACTTTTCTTATATAACTCACAGTACATAAAAGTATCATAATAGGAAGCATTCAACATGTCCAGACTACACATGACTTGCCAATTCCCATCATTATAATTCTGAAGAGCAATGTCATGGCAACTATTGCATTGATAGTTAAGATTACTTGTGCCCGAATTCATACCTCCTCCTCCTCGAGCCTTCGCAAAGTCTCTGTGATGAATTTGATGTACTGGCTGGTCAGGGTGGTGAGCTCACTGTATTTGGTCCGAAGCTCAACGTACTGCAAGAGAACAACATCATTAGGCAATGAAGAATCTCAAGAAAACAGAGGACATCTTCAGATTCAGAATGGACGTTAGGGGAGATGTCAGAAATGAAGAGAGATGTGGCCAATGTATGTAGTACAAAAAAAAGTATGGCAAGCTCAATTAGGCTGATGGTATCAAACGATCAGCATAATGAAAAAACAAACAATTAGTTATCTTTTGACACATTTGTAATTAAGTACGCACGTTACAATGTCATCTATTTCCAAAATAATCATATTTAAAGGGACATGGAATTCAACTTCCTGTGGTCCCAACAGGAAGTTGATTTAATTTAAAATAGCATTAAAAGATTTCTATACATTGTGCTAGAAGTTTTTCTCTTACCTATATAGTTCCAGAAATATTTTAAATTTATTGTGTGGCTCCTATATGCTAATGTGCAGCACAGAGTACTTAATAAGGGTTGGAGAGGGTTTTAACTGCCATATAACATTGGGGGACACTACAGAGACAGATAAGCAGACTGTAATCCTTATTAGCACAGCCAAGCAGTTAATTATTATGTGTAAGCCACACATTTGCATATAAATAAAGAAACAGCATGGGATTTTCCAGAAATAATGGATAATACAAATTATAACCAGTTTCTCATGCTTTTTAAGAAAAAAATCCTTTTAAGGTTTGTCATTACTCCATTGATCCCCAGAAAATGATATATATTTTTTCACTGGGGTTTTGATTGGTCTACTACCTTGGGGTCAATTACAATATTGGCGATGTATCTATGTAAAGAACCCCAGCACTACTAATGTAAATACAGCAATATGTTCCTATTAAATTGAGAGTTTTAAACACGGATTTCCCAGGCAAAGGCCATATTATTATATGTTTTCTGCTTGCACATCATACCGACAAGACTCACAGTTTGTTATAAGAAAGATTTGTAGGACACATTGTTCTCACCTCTTGAATGATATTGTCGGAAGCAGACTGGACTTTGGGCTTCTTAACAGGGGATACAGCAGGTTCTACCTGAGCTTTGTATGTGACGAGCTGAAGCTCAAAATCCTAATAACGTAAAGAAAGAGAAGTAAGGTCAGGAGTCAGGATCAAGCATGGCAAACAGCAATGGAAGGTGTGTGGTAGTGGTGAGTGATATATGTGATATAGTGGTAACATATGTGATATATATATATATATATAGAAATACTTTCAGTCATATCACTAATAATTGTGACTACTATTTCTTTACTGCCAAATTACAAAAATATTCAATATTCATCACTATACATACATCAAATATCAGATTGTGTACCAAGATACACCTGTTACTGTGTTCCTCCAGCTGAATTACTAAACAATAGACACATGTACATCACAGCATGGAGAGGGACACATTCATACTTACTTTAATGGCATCAATGTACTGTTTGGCATATTTCTGGCATTCATCCACCTTCTCTCTGTTCTTCTCACTTTCCTCCAAGAGTTTCTGTGCAAAATTTAAAAAATAAAGATGAGATGAACAACAGTAAAATGAATTATAATGGAATACATTCAATTTTAAGTTTGCGAGTTCTCAATCTTGTAAGGTGCTTCAGCGAAAGCTCTACGCACAATAGATTCTAAACTCTAAGACATGGCTCTCCACTCTTTGCAATGTGTCAATTTTTGCTTTGCCTTGTATTTAACCCTTGTTCGGCAATACAGTATATGTTTGTAAGTTACAAATAAAGATCATAATAATAATATAGGACACGGGAATGTGCTAAATCAGTGCAGGCTCAAGCAGTGAGGTATCAGTCTAATGCAAGGCTTAAGAAATACTGAGAGCCAAGGAGACATAGGTCCTAACATTTCTTCATATATTCCCTAAACTTGCCAGTTCCCAATTTTCACATAGATGTGTACACCCCTGGTGTAATCGCTTGTCCAAATGGTATATTATGTCACCAAAAGAGGAAGTAACCCTTTTACAGTGGTTGTAACAAATGATCTCAGGTTAGCCATATTGTTGCAAAATCTACACCAGTGGATATCGTCTAGTACGGTTACCTTCTCCTGAAGCAGCTGTTCCTTGACGGTCTTGCTGTCAGTGATGGGTACAGACTGGATCTTCTCCTGCCTTTGTTTGGCATCCTGTATCCAACGGATGAGCCATTCATAACTCTCCCGATAATAGCGTAGCTGTTTGCCCAGTTGTTCAAGTTCTCTCTGTCTCACATCTATCTGGAGGATGATGGCTTGCCAGCGTTCCAGGAGCAGTTGCACCTTCTCCCTATATCGTTCCAGGTCCACATCTCTCTCACTGTGAGCTCTCAGCATCCTTTCGCTCACCTCCTTAGCTTTGCTAAGATCATTCTCCAGACTGCTGAGGAGTGGCTGGTGGCCTTCAACCTGTCCACGCATCCTCTGCAATAGCCAATCAAAACACAAAAAGTGAGAAGAGTGAATAAAGAGTTTGAAATTCTCCCAACAGAGGTGACAGAGTGAGAAAAACACAAGACCCTCCCTGCACAGGGCATATAGTGAGAAAATGGCCTTAAAGGCATATCTAAGCGTCCTGGATTATGAATGCATCTTATATAGAGGAGAATCGATAGTATATGCAAACATTTTTTTTTTGCATGAAAAAATACCAAAATAAACATTTACAAACTCACCCTGATGATTGCTAAATATTTTGAGTTTGCAAGCTGAGGCTTTTGTGGGTTGACACACCTGAACATCCCTGCTAAGATTAGCATAACATTCATAATTTGTTTTGGCCAATCAGGAGAAATAATAGGTTAGATGATACATTTGTATCATACACTGGGGTTCATGTGTTGCAAAGCAGTCTGGGATGAGTAGTCTCTTTCTCTCTATATCCTTGTGCTCTCATTCAATTGTGAGCTCAGACCGCACCCAACCATTTGATTCCATCCAGTAGCAAGTACTTCCTTTGAAAGGTCAAACTCAGTACTTGGCTACCTTCCTATGCATACTTGGTTATGTAACCTTCCTGTGGGTGTGCAAAGTTGGATTTTACTCTCCTGCCTATTACTTTGTAAGTACAGTAAACTTATCTATAGAACACATGTTTTTCTGATAAGCACTGCCTGTTTCATACTAAAAATGTGAAACCCAGGAAACTTATAGACACCTTTATCTCCCAGGAAGGGGGGGGGGGGGGGGGGGGGGGGGGGGGGCAACATGCACAACATGAACCAAGTCCTTTCAGCATGGAGAACTTGTTGAAAAGATTATCCTCTTATTTTTGTTCCTACATAATTGCTAGAATGCTTAGCCAGTAATATTGATGCACAAACTGTATGCTCTGTGTGTTACCTGTTAGTTTCAAGCAAATGTGAAGGCACATTGAAGCTCCATATTTACAGAAATCATTTTTTAGTTAAATTGATAATGAGAAAGATATATATATATATATATATATATATATATATATATATATATATATATATCTCCAGTAAGTAAAAACAAATAAACACAACCTTATTAACATATTACCATGTGCACTTTTCTCTCTTTATAGACACGTACCTTAAGGTCGGATTTATTATGCTCCAGCTCCTTGAGGTCAGAGGGTACAGTTTGGACATCCTTCAGCTGATCCTCATAGGTCTTCACCACCTCCTCAGCTCCATGGGTGTTTCTGATCACCATGTTAATAGTCTTCAGTCTGAAATAGTCAAGAAAAAATATAGTTACAGGTGATATATTGTGGATGACTTCAGTTTCCTACAGCAGAGGGTGCCGAGCCTATTCTCTAGACAACAGAATGCCCGTAATGTCTCCCCTACGCTCTCAACTTCTTCCCTATGTCAAGGAGAGTGCCAAACGTTTTTTCTGCATCTCAGTTATTCATGACTCTACAGAATGCCTCCAATATTGAAGACTTCTTCCTCACAATATGGGTGCTCTGTATTATTTTATACTTCAAGGCGTTTACCCAACATCTCATTCATATCAATGAGTATGCCTACACCCTATACCAGGGAATGTGCAGAAGAGGTAATGAACAAATAGAACAGATTACCAGAGGAGGTAGAAGTAAAAACACATATGACAGTGAAAAACATGTTGGGATTGTTGTGGGTATAAAGTAAGGCAACAAATGGATGCTGACTAAAGGCTTTAACTGGGTATAAGAATGATTAGGTGGGCAAAGTGGTTTCAAGCTTCTTTATTTGCACTCACTTGTCCAGGTAGATAGTTGAAAGGCTGTAGACCTGACCCATCTTTTGCAGAGTTACATCATGCTCAGAGCGTAACACTGGCGCCGAAGTTCCCAGTTCAGGTTGGGCCAGCATCTTCTGCGTCTTTTCGCTCACCTTGTCAAGGTTCTTCTGGATGCTCTCAAGCTCAAAGTGAATTTGCTGAAAAGTTGCCAGGTTGTTAGCGAAGATTTGAAAATGTGTGAAGTTAATAGACAGAGAGGGGTGGAGAAGGGGAAGAATACAAAATAATGCTAAAAACAAAAATGAGATGCTTAAACAAATTATTGATCAGTGGTTTGTTGGGCGTGTTCTCACTCTACCAATGACTAAGCAGCTGCTGTGGCTGCTTAAAAGGTCAAGCTTACCTGCTGCTCTCCTATCCTCTGGGAACACTCCTTGATGGGGTCTTTGTCCATAGGACTCCGGATCTTGTTTACTGTGCGAGACTCACAGCCTTCAAGCTGCAGCCGGATGTTCTTCAGTTGGGAGATGTAATTCTTACATGTGGTTTCATCCTGCTCCCCTATAAAGTGATCATCAGCAGTCAGGAGCATTGCAAGAGCACACATACACAGAACCATGTTAACACCAGCAATGTGTAAAGTGTACTTAGAGTAGAGATATTTAGAGAGGAAGAAGTCACAATATAATTCACAGGTTCAGACTACAAGCAGAAACAGGTCATCAGCATATAAAATACATTATGGAAATATTTTGCATGTTAGTATAAGGTTTACCTCTCTCCAAGCTACGCAGCAATAGTTCGTATTTCTGTGTGCAGGAACTGTACTCTCTCTCAATGTTCATGCGATCATCAGGGTGGAAGTTCTGAGAATCTTGGCTGTCTCTCATGAAGTCCTGATAATGTATTTCTAGGTTTCTGAGTGCTAGCTTGTATTCTTCTGAAGTCATACTGCGAAACTGTCAAGAACAGACTGGTGTGAAATTTCCAATGTATACCACACACTATGTGACCATCAAACATTTTAAAGCATCCCTTTGGCAAGTTAGAAAAGTTATGAAGCAGACCTTATTGATAGCAGTATTTTACAGTAATATATGTGGCTAGACTTTTTCTATACCCTGGTGCTATAACAAGGTAGTAGCTATGAGAGGAAGTGGTAGGGTCGAACATAGTTAAGGCATGCCTGGGATAAGCCAGCGTCTCTATTAAGCCAATATTTTAGGTAGATAGAACAGGCAGACTATATGGATTGGTTTGTTCTTATCTGCTGTCAAATCTAGATTTCTATGTTCCTAATGAATTTGGGCAACGTAAACTCATAGAACAATGGAAATAAATATTTCTGTCTTCACAAAAATACAGCTCATAGAAATAGACAACTCATTTACAATTTTATACCTTGTCATTCCACTTTCCAGTATTTAGGTGTACTAATCAGTATAGGGAATTATCAACCAAAGAAGTGGTTCTGATAAAATGTACTTTAATCAAACAGCAGCCAACTTCTGCAGGGTTTTGATAAACATGGGAGTGTGATGACACTGTGACTGACCGTAACAAGGGACCAGGACTGGATGAGCTGGATGTCACGAAGCAGGTACTGATAGGACAGCAGACTCTTCAAGTCAATGTGCAATGTGTGCCAGAAGGTGATCAGAGACAGATGGCTAGTCTCAAGTCTGTGGGAGATGTAAATAGAGGAAAGGAAGGGAAAAGATGGATTGATTACCAAGACTGTGTGTGTCAGGAAGGAGTTAACAGACATACAGAATAAACGAGGGAGGGAGATGTGCTCTGTAAGGAAGAGAACAGTCTGGGAGGAATGACCAGGCGAGAGGGGAGGTAGGAGAACAGATGATCAACCTGGAAGGATGGGAAGAAAATATGAAGGATACAGTGCTGGCAGAGTGAAAGGGAGATAAGAAAACAGTGTGGGAAGGATGGAAGACAATCTCACATTGGTGATAAAGGAAGATAGATAAGTCTGTTGTGGGGGTCTTACCTGCTTACAGCATCCAGTGCTTCCTTGTTGGGAGGGGGTACGATGAAGCAGACAGAAGGAACAACAGCATCATTACCTGAAGCATTCAGGACCTTCCATTTGTATGGCTGAGAGTTATTAATGAGCAAACATTCGTCCCCTTTGTGTACAGTAATCTGTGAATATACAACAGTGTCATGCATTTATATGTACAGTAATCTGTGAATATACAACAGTGTCATGCATTTATATGCACAGTAATCTGTGGATCCACAAGTACCACACACACTAAGACAGAATGATTCATGGCCAGATACACTGAAACAACACACTTACATATCATACATACACAACTGGGTCACACACTAACTTTTATACTGGATCTGTAGAGTCACACGCTAAACACGCACTTTGTGGACTGATATTTACCTCCATCTGCTTGTAGTCACACACAGCTTGGACTGGCTGTTTGGGCTTTGGAGGGGTAGTTGGGCTACGAGGTTTCAGCTGGATGATAGATTTTGCTCGCTTGGCAAGACCAGCCAATTGTCCTTTGTATTCAGCCAGCTGTTCCTTCTCATCCTGAGTAGAGAGAGGAGTTAGAGATGACAGACAACAATCACCAGACACACTATTACTTAATGCAAAAAGTACTCTCTCACAAAGCTCCCAGTCATCCAGCAATATGAGCACAGACTGGGAGGGAGCAATAAATACAGGTAAATGGAGCAGATAAGGAAGGATTTATATAGATTGAACATGGCTTAAAGGTGAAGAGCAAATGTCTGAAATGGTACAATGGGAGATGTTCTTCCCACGAAAACAGATCATAATTGGGGTACTGTTAGCCACTAGTGGTACAGGGAATATGTACATACAAAATAAAAGAAGTGCGAACCATGGGTAAACTAGTAGATAACGTGTAGGCAATTATAAAGTGGATAGATATCTTGTTAGGGTGCGCTTATATAAGGTCAGAGTGAGTAATACTTAACTTTTATTATCATATATTTAAAATAAATCGGTACATAAAAAAACATTGATTAAATTGGTATATCCAAACCACACAGTCTATGTTTCTATGGATTGTTACATTTATCAATCATATTTTGTATGGCCAAAATTCTCAAATAGCTTGTATACTTTTAACTGTCAGTGATCACTTGTAACCTACTCAGCTTGTAGCTGTATTGATAATAGTTGGGATGTTCGCAGTATGCAGTCTTTCACCTCTATCTATTAATATTTCAGGGGCATTTGCTATAAATCGGCATAGACTGACCCTGTTCAGATACAAGAAACAATATGAGCTGGAGAAGACAATCAGTCCACTTCCCTACATGAGCTGTATGCAAAAGTAGTAAACGATCTTATGCTCAGCATAAATTTGCTCCTATATGTGTGGCTAATGCTAGGAATAGCGGCGTTCCCTGCCTCCTAAGTCAGCTATTAGGTCCCGCTATTTGTCCTCTTGCTGAAAGCCCAAACCAGACTACCTGCACTCGGGTCTCTTCCATTATAAGGCACATACAGCAGTACAAATATATCAGCATTGATAGTCGCAGTTAGTACCGCATTGTCCGCCGGAGCATAGACTGTGACTATGTGATCACTGGATGACAGGGAGTTGCCTGACACGCATGTTTCGAGTTTAAGGCGCTTCTACAGAAGACTGTAATGACATCACAGTCCATGCTGCAGCAGGCAATGCGGTACGAACCGCGACTATCAATCCTGATATTTTTCTACTGCTGTATGTGCCTTATAAAGGAAGAGGGAGTGCAGGCAGTCTGGTTTGGGCTATTAGCAAGAGGACACATAGCTGACGTAGGAGGCAGGGAACCCACTATTCCTAGCACTAGCCACATAGAGGAGTAAATTTAAGCCGAGTACAAGATCGCTGACTCTCTGCGCATACAGCTTGAATCTAGGGAAGTAGAAAAATTGTCTTTTCTAGCTCATATTGTTTCTAGTATCTGAACAGGGTTAGTCTATGCAGATTATAGCAATTGCCCCTGAAATATTAATAGATTGAGGGAGTATACCCCTATATTGACACTGACCAGCATAAGACTGCATACTGCGAACTTCCCAACTATAACCATTACAGCAGTGGAGTTTTGAATTGTGAATACAGCTACAAGCTGAGTAGGTTACAAGTTGAACTATCGGCGGATCACAAGCTATTTGAGAATTTTGGCCGTACGAAATATGATGATCGATAGATTTAACCGTCTATAGAAACATAGACTGTGTGGTTTGGATATACTAATTTTAATCAACATTTTTTATGTACTTATTTATTTTAAATATATGATAAAAAAAGTTAAGTATTACTCACTCTGACCTTATATAAGCTCACCCTAATAAGATATATATCCACTTTACCATTGCCTACACATTATCTCCTAGTTTACCCATGGTGCACTACTCTTAATTTGTAAGGAAGGATATAACAATGTTATGAAAAAGCAGACATGGGGTGAATTCTAGAATGATGTATGGGAAGAGCCATGTAGATATGAGACCGTTATAGGAGCAGGCAGGGAATGACTTATAGAAGCAAACAAGATAAAGTAACAGATATGGGGGTTTAAGGGTACAGTTTTATGAGAAGTTACTAAAGAAGTGATAATAGCTGGCTATACAGGAATGACGGACTGGCTATAACTCAGTAACGCACTATGCTGTCTTGCACCAGATCCTCGAGCCGTGTTGCAGTGATGGAACGATCACATGTGTATTTCCTCTTCATAGTGTCATGCACCTTCTTAAGATGTTCTTCAGCCTCCTTCACATCTGCAAAGAACTGAAAAGGGCAAGATATGAATTCATCTGAATATTGTGACAGAATTGTATCACCTCCTTATATATATAATCTTGAATATATTGAAGTAGTGAAGGAGTCATGGATCTTGCAATGTCTTCTTCATCTGTTGTTACCTGGAAGTATGCTGTGTTCTCCTTAAGATGAGCCTCAATACAGCAGCAGAGTTGCAGCATCCAGCTCCACTGTGTTTGAAGAGCAGCCTGGAAGGCCTGAAACAAACAATAGTATCAGAATCTGGAACTGGGAACCAGAAATAAAAAAGGAGGCAACTGAATAATAAAGAGAACCACTATTAGGAGCCCAGAGGACTCAAACGCAGTAAAATAAGAACCATGAGCCTGGTGGGAAAATAAAGATTTAGAACTCAAGGTGCCAAGGTGAGAACCACAAAAAGAGGCAACCTAAGAGTTAACAGGATAAAATAAACAATAAAATAAGTAGCATATTCCAATGGGTACCTCATATCCTGAAACCAAGTGGCCACATGAGCCAGAAACCATAAGTTATCATAACCTGCTTTGTCTAGATTTTGCTAATGTGTACATCCACTAAGCACCTTATTCTGTTGACACCAGATTTGTAGTTCTTTACAGCTGATTTATAGTTTCATTGAAGAGCAATTCTCACCTCAATGGTAGCTTTTCCAGGGTGGTCTTCCCGTAATAATTTGTCACCAGTGTTCTGGATCTCCTTAATCTTCTTCTCTTTTAGCTCAAGTTCTCGCATCAGCCCCTGGAAAATGACATTTCAGGCTGTTATGGGTGCTGTGTGCTCAGCATGTGTAGTAAATACTCCTGTATCAACTTGCATGTAAGTATGTGAATGTCCCTCAGATATAAAAACATTATAGATGTTGCATTCAAGAACAGGCTTACTGAATTCATGCAACTGCCTCTAAACTCCAGCTATGACATTATATCCTATTTGCTCTATGGCTTTCAATTATACTCAGAAAGGACCTAGTTTCTCAAAACCCTTTAGCTTACAGTTACTTTATTTGTCTCTACCATATCTGCGTAAAGTCTTTCTGTGCATCCACTATCAGTTTTGATCATGGTTTTGTCACAGTTTTACTCACTGAGTAGTTGTCTTTCTTGCTTGTCATATTGGCGTTGCGTTCACTCCAATCAAAGTTAACCTCTTCCTCCTCTTTGTCGTTGAGCCACATTAGCTCTTTAGTGGCAGCTGCTACAAAGGTATGCAGACTCTCTAGGTGACGGAGTCGTGCTTTGGAGGAGTTCTGTGAAGAAAGAAGCAGATGAATGGGAAAATGAGAAGAAATCAAGACTGCAGTAGACGGTTGATGACTCAAGAGATTTAAGGTATGCTCATGATATAATTATTCTTTACCTTTTCATCTGTGATATCAGAGCGGATCACTGTACTTACCAGTAGCTTAGCATATTGCAGGTCAAGCTTTCCCAGATAATCCTGGTAGGATCCTTGTGAACCTGAGAACTGACCCTGAAAAGGAACAAAAGGACAGTATAATATCAGGTATATACTATGAACTAATTAAATTAAAAAATGAGACTGGAGAGCCTTAAAATGATCCTATCTATCTTTCATATTCTACAGGAATTATGGTAAAAGTGGTAAGTCTTGGTATTTAAATCTATGAATTAAATCAGTGTTAGTATGCTTCTTCCATGTATACTACAACTCACATTGCTCTGCCTTCTCTTAAAAGAATCATCATCAAAAAAGGCAAGATCAACTACTTTTTGATTTACACTGCAAAAAAATGCAATTTATTGCAACCTGGATCTAAATATTTTCATATTTTCCCTTTGTGAGATGCAACAGCCTAATACAAATATGTATACTACAAATAAAAGTACAAAATGTCCCATTTGGATTCCATATTTTTTAATCTAATTATAGACCATTTTAAATATGAGATAAACTATTTTTAGGTAAATATTTTCAATTATCCAAAAAAATATTGTCGATGCTTTGTTCTTTCATAATTTGGCTCAATAAACAGTAGTAGACTTTCCACTATAAGACACATGCACATGGCAGGGTCATCCTCACCTCTTCAGCTCTTGCCCGTTCAATCTTGGCTCTGAACTCATTGATGGACTGATGGAGGCCACGGTGACTCCCTAGCTGGGACTCAACGCTTGGGAGATCAGATCCCCACTCTGCTGTATTGATACGCTTCTGGTTCTCTTCCACCCAACCTAACAGGTCCTGGAGATAGCGCTGGGTGGCGTTGTCCATGTCTGGTCGGGAAGACTTGACACTCTGTGTGGTGACCTGGGTTATGACATGAGTGGTGTCCTGGGTGGCTCCGGACTTGATCCGTAGGTTGTACTCTGTGCGTATGGCAACAAACCGTTCATGCAAGCGATAAACCCTGAAAATAGAGACAGTTTTTGTAACGTACATTGGATTATATAAAGTATCCCAAACAATATCCCATACAGTTGGTTCTTTTTACTAATGGTATATGCCTTCCATTGCAGAGGGTGACTAACACAAAAGTGTCTCATTGATGACTGAGCCTTTCCACTATAACTCTTTTACTATAAGAGTTTAGTAACTTATTGAATCTGCCCCACTGACATAAGGTGCCAAAGAGATTACAATGTATTGTGAACATTTATGTAATAGAAAGCTTCTTCTAGATGTGATGCAAAGGAAGTAGGGCATATGTTCCAAGACCTATGAATGAATGGTAAAATACCTCCTGTACATCTGTTCTCCTTGTGGGTGCCGTCCATCCTTCAGAGCCTGCACATCATTAAACAGCATACGAATCATGGTGTCTGCATTGTCCATATCCCGCTCAATATCCCCTGCCCGTTGAGGAGGCTTCCCGGCATTCAGCAGGCGGATGTTCTAAAAGAGGAAAAGTGACGACAATGTCAGATACAGCGCCCTTAACCCACAGGCTGTTCATTTGTGGTGCTTCCCCATAGCCCAGCAACAGATGACACAACTACTTCTTAGCAGCTGCTCTTAAAAAGATACCCTGGTCTGTGCTCTCCCCAATCATGTATAGTGCTCTCTGGTGGTTTGCATTTGCATCTGCCCCACACCTATAACTGTGCTTGCTAACTCCAAACTCACCGTCTGCAGCAAGGCATCTGCCTGGTTCAGCGTCTCCTCGCACATTGCAGACTCAATTTGTAGTTTGCTGACAATCCGTTGCAGTCTCTCCAACCTGCAGAGAGATAGTTTGCATTAGAGGATACAAGCCGGAAGGGTGCATATCTATGGTAGTTAAAATAACTATAGGTATCTAACTGCCAAATGCTATGCACGTGACTGATGCCAAACATCCAATGTTCTTTGCCAAAGAGCAGATACTCAGCTGTTTTAAAAAGTTCCGCTTTCTTGTTAACCAAAATGATAAGTAACAGACGCTTTCACTGTCAGAATGAAATGTATTGCAGATCAGCTAAAACTACACATCCAGCATCTATTTGCAATTATGTATAATACCTTCCAAAAGAATAAGCTTGACAAATAAAAAAAGAAAGAAGATCACCATCCTCCTAAAGCAAAAAGCTCACATTAGTAATGTCTTCTTCTTCTTCTTCTAAAAAATAAAAGAACAAAAAAAGAAAGAAAATAATGCCTATGACTAACCTCAGTAGAGCAATAGTCTGCAGTTCCCTATGCAGAGCATCACACCTAGCAGACGCTCACCTAACCAGAGAGATCTCCAGTGTTGCTTTCTTTGCAGTTGTGAAGTTAGGTAGGCGTGGTGCCTCCTCTTCCCACTAGTTAGAGTTCTCACTTGGCATGCGGTTACTGATTACTGTACTGTATGACTCACCCACATTAAGTTATTTCTTTTAAAGCTGCAAATCTCTCTCTATGAGAAAGGAACATCCCTGCTGAAGTTCATCTGCCTCAAATGTTTTCCATCTGCCAGTTCCATAGCTGAGAATGTGACAATCTTTTTCCATTAAATGTGTGGTAGTCGCCTTATTCTATATTATGGCTTCCTTTGCAAATATTTTACATAAATCCCTTGCCATGTGCATGTCGCAATAAAATAGGTATTTTTTGAAGCCTGGGTGTTTATGGTTTTCTTTTCACTGTATCCTAGTATGACAGGGTTTATGTAAGCCACAGACTCTGCAAATCTCTCTTTCTCCAGGAGGATTGAAAGAGTTAACTCCTTCAGCAGTTGATTAGACCAGCTGAGTTTAGCTTTTAAAAGGCTGCTAATTAACCAAGTGTGGAGTCAGTCTGTGCGAGAGAGAGAGAGAGAGAGAGAGAGAGAGAGAGAGAGAGAGAGAGAGAGAGAGAGAGAGAGAGATAGATAGAGAGAGAGAAAGAGAGAGAGAAAGAGAGAGAGAGATAGAGAGAGATAGAAAGAAAGAGAGAGAGAGAAAGAGAGAGAGAAAGAAAGAAAGAAAGAAAGAGAGAGAGAAAGAAAGAAAGAGAGAGAGAAAGAAAGAGAGAGAAAGAAAGAAAGACAGAAAGAAAGAAACAAACAAAGACAGAAAGAAAGACAGAAAGAAAGAAAGAAAGAAGGATGGATGGATAGATATTTACTGCAGCTTGGAAAAGACACAGACAGATACACAGAAATGTGGACTTGAGGAGCAACTTGCAGAGGAATGAAAAGCTGGATTTCAAGACTACAGGTCAAGATTATGAACTAACTATTGAACTATTTATGTTCAGTTTGTGCTTCATCCAGATTTAGCTTGATGGAAGCGCTGTACCAACAGTGAAGTTAGTACTTTGATCAGATATAGGCGTGTTATTTTCTTTGTTTTGGTGTAAATATTATAACACTTACAGATATATTCTATATAAAACTTTGAACAACATTAAAGCCTCCTGAAATTGTGTTCCTCCATCAAAAGTGCCAGAAACAATGGCACAAACCCAGTAAAGACTGATAGTTTGTCACACTAGATACAAATTCCTAACAAAAAGGTATGCACACTGGCTAAAAGTACCCTCTGCCTCTTTTTGGGGTTCTTAGCAGCCGGTAATTCCCCATCTCACATAAACACTGAGGGGAACTTCAGCTAATAACATGAATACAAAACTGAAGTCGGATGTACAGCTGGCACAACAGCAAACATTGACTTGGACAAATGTTTTTGATCCTGGTGTCTCATGTTTCATTGACACAAGATCTGGGATCCGCCCAGTACAGGGAGGCACAGAAATATTCTGTGTGAGCAGTAGTATTATTTCTGCTCCAAATGTAAGAATTACTGAGGAAGTCAAAAGTTCCCACCAAAATAAAATTGCAGATAAATGTGTAAATCAAGCTGCACAATCAAAACTCGCAGAAAGCAAACGTTCAACCTAGAAACATGAGACACATGAAGCAAAATACCTACAATTGTAGAGAACTGTTTAGGCTTCCTCTAACCCTATATCTGCAAAGCAGAGAGGAAACTGCCTCCATCCCCTCGGAGAGCAGAGCCTCTCCTGATGAGTCACAGGAAACCTCAGAACTCTTACAATCTGGTGGTTTACGCAGATGCAGAGAGGGAATCCCCCCCAGCCGCTTCTTCCAGCTCACTGGGTATCCAACACAAACACTGGTCACCAGAGGTGGAGCAGACAGAGTACTCAGGGGATTAGTCAAAACACTCAGGGCCCTCACCTCTCCAGCTCGATACGTAGCAGCTTCTCTCTCTCCAGGATGGAAACGTGCAGCTTGCCCCACTCTTTCTCCACATCAAGGGGATGGTAGCCAGGGGGCACCTTTAGCTGACCAGATTTGACCGCACCCTGAGAGAGAAGCACAGGTCGATAAATCAAGGTGGGAACTCATGAACAGAAAGAGAAAAAATGGGGTAGAGTGATAAAGGACAGAATAGAGAAAGCAGGGTGTGAGAAAAAATGGAGAATATTGGTATAGAGACAGAGTAGAAAGAAAGAAAGAGAGTAAAAGGACAGAGACAAAGAGAGTATCCAGGGAGAGAGAGAGATATTTGCTTACTCACCTCTAGAGACTGATATTGTAGTTTGGACTGATTTTTATCAGCCTCTTTGCTGGGGAGGTCTGTCTCCTTAAACTTCAGGAACTGTCGCCACAAGATCTGGGAACAGGAAGATATTGTGAGTGTAGTTTTAAAGAGTGCTGCAAGGGACAAACTGGATTGTTTAATGTACTGTTGTTGAAAAGGGTGCGATTGGCTGTTTACACATAAGTAATTGTAATCATCCTGTGCTAACACATTGTGGCAGTGTTTTATCCTACTAGATACATTGTGGCAGTGTTTTATCCTGAATAGAGAACAGTAGCTGGGAAATGGCACCAGAACTGCTGCTACAACCATGTGTAGTTACATAAATTACAAATCCAGTATATTTAAAGTAATAGTTGCATTGTTGAACTAGGTAGGACCACACCCAGCCTCGTAGGAGAGGAACCTACACAATAGTCATGCCATATTACAGGGGTAGAGAACTAGAATAGTATAGAACTAGGCATGGGTGCCGCAGGGTACTGTGTAGTAAAAGGTAAATCCTGCAGGGTTATATGCAATAGGGGAGTAGACAAAGTGCAAGTACACATTAGGAAATGGGTGTAAATCAATGCACAGTATAGGGCTTGGTGCAGTGGAAGGAGAAGCAGTAGGAGGTTGGTCAGCGCAGAAAGTTGTACAGAAGAGGGCTAAGTTCAACAGGAAAATGTGCTGTAGGGGCCAGGTTGCAGTGGGAGGTTGTGCAGTAATTGTAACAGGAGAGTGTGCTATAGGGGGTAAGTGCAGGAGGATATTGCACAGTAGGGAATGGGTGCAAGAGGACTATGCACAGCAGGGAGCAACCTGCAGGAGAAAAATGTGCAGTAGGAGACTAGGTGCAGCAGGAGGATGCCTATGAGGTTGCTGGGTGCAGCATTAAACATGCAATAAGTGACCGGGTGCAGCAGAAGGTTAAACAGTAAGGGTCTAGGTGTAGCAAACGATTTATCAAGCTGGAGGTGTTTCTGCATATGGGAAGTATAAAATGTATGACTAACATATCCCCAGTAGCATTAACATGCGTGTTTACTGGTGAGAACAACATCACATGGACCTGATATAGATCATCCCATGACATGCTGAGAACTGGCCCATCTGATCACAGGACACAGACAGCCATGTGCCCAAACCACAGACACCATCTATAATCAGTTCTACAGACAAAACTTCAGATAATAATCCATTTGCTGCCTGGTACACGAATTAAGCAGTCTCCTCCCATTTCATTAAACATTGCAATACTTTGTTCAGCATATACTACTTTTGTGAACACACTCCATAGTGTGGAAACATCATGTTTTGTTTTGTGAGAAATTGGTTACTGTAACATACTGCATTTTTATTTGTTCAGAGTTTATTAAACCTTAAGTTTTAATTTCTTTATAGCTTAAAGTTTTATGGTGGAAGCCTTGCCACATACCATCATTGGCAACAATCACATACCATCATTGTTGCTAATTATGGGTTTGAATGAGAAGCCTCTTGTACAGATAAAATGGGACCTGCCATGAAAATAGTGAAAGGTGTAGGGAGTAACTTGCTCTTGTGTATGTCCATACCTCAATCTCCTCATAGCTGCCTGGGAACCTGCGCTCCTCGAAGATGACTGTGTAGTGACGAATCCATTGGAGCAGGACAGTCACCCTCTCATAATACTCATGCCAACGCAGCTCAAGCTCCTGGAAGAAACAAAAGTCAAGGAAAAGCTTTAAAATAGATTGTAATGTCCAGCAAAAAGAAAAAAACTCTGTGGCCCAAAAGGCCTGCAGGTTTCTTGTCAGATTTAGTACCAGACATTCTAATTACTTTTCTAGGTTTATATTCAGGAAGACTAGAGGTTTATCCCAAAAGGTGTTCTGCTGTATTATACACATCTGGAGGGTATGAATGCGCAACTCTTAATAGCATCTTATTACACTTTTCCTTCATTTAGCTTCAAAATGTGACTTGTGATGATATGTTATGTAGCTGTATGTGTGTGACTGTGACTTCACATTTACCTATGAATTAGATACTATAACTCCCACCTGTTGTATCTACACACATTATATATATATATATATATATATATATACTGTGTGTATACACACACACAAAAATATATAATTGCCAATATATCTGTTACTTACAAGAAACATACATATTATATATAACTTGATGGGACATCTCCACTGTAAGTTTTTGCAATATTTTTCTATTATTTATAAAATTATTTCTCTTATTGTTTTACTTGTTGATGATATAAAGGAAATTAAAAACATCTTTACCATGCCCAATTAAAGAGCATGGTTTAATTTTTTATTGTTTTTTCCCTCCATTTGATTTGATACAATGTCCTGAATTTTTTTATTATTATATGTTCACAACACTGTACCATATTTCTATCATAATTCTACGTTTCTTTAGAATTAGTTTTATTAAACTTAACTTAGTTTTCTATTTCAAAAATATCTACAAGGTTCACAACAGAATATGTGGATCTATACTGTTCAATCACTATTGTTTTTTAAAGAAAACAGTTGACAATATGTTTGTTGTATCCAAGCTCATCATTTCCTATGACTGATGGCTACTTACGTTAGCCCGGACCCCATCCTGCACATCGGGCACACGTGGCATGGCATCGTATAGGGAGGAAACATAGGTGATGATTGACTTTTCGTCAGGCTGTGGGACATCAACATCTATAGGAAACACAATCACAATCTCACTATTCATATAAAGACATAATAGAGCAGCTTTGCTGTGAAGCAGGTTGAGTCTGTTCCTAAGGGAAGAAACACTTCCTCAGAGAAGCTCCCTTGCCAAGCTTAGTGAATCTAACCCCAGCTTAACATTTATGCATAAACTAGAGCATATGTTTTATTATAAAATGGACAACTTTTAGCAACATAGTTTAGAACGGATTACATACCCTCAGGGTCTAGAAGTCTGGTGACTCCAAGATCTCTCTCTGCAACCCCGAAAGCCTGATCCAGGTTCTGCACGTTTGTCTGACGGTAAACTCTGTTCATGTCAATCAGCATTGGTCTGCAGAAGAAGATACGAGAGGAGACAGATTAGATGTTACAGCTACAGAAGATGGGGTATACAAAAAGGTGAGTGGAGTGAGGAGGCTCAACGAACAGAAGAGTAAGAGATTACATACAGAGAAGAACCCCACATATGGAAGTGAACCTACATGGAGAGTAGTAGCTTTATAAAGAGAAAAATAAACTTTGTTATTAGAGGAGGAGGAGGAGGAGGAGGAGGAGGAGGAGGAGGAGGAGGAGGAGGAAGAGGAGCGGAGCTATATGGAAAAGAGCAGAGCAGAGAACATCACAATTATATGGATCAGATGGGATAGGAGTTACATGGAGCAAAGGTGATATTATTTACACAAAAAAAGACTCCATGCTCCATAACTTCATTGAGTTTCCACCTGAAATATTTGCATATCTCCCTCAGGTGTCTTTATGAGTTAAGGAGGAACAACTAATGCTCCAAAGCTCCTTTTAGAGTCCTACCAGGAAGGTGGGCATATGACATTATCTAACAGACCTATCAGTATGAGCCTATATTGTGTGCATCTAAAGCAGACATATTTACTCACACCCAGCAAATAGATTAAGTTACATTTTATAATTAATTATTTATATATTGCAGCCTGGCATCAACAGAATTATTGTATCCTCCCACAGCATGTTGATCTTCATGGATGAGTATATAATGTACATTCCCGTGAAGACTGAATCTTGAAGCATCATTTTTTTGTTTATCTGTTCAGTCGTGTCAGACTCTTTGTGACCCTATGGACTAGAGCACACCCGGCACATCTGTATTCCACTACCCCTCTGAGTTCCCTCAAGCTTGTGTGTAATGAACATGAAGTATCATACTTTAAGCTAATTACTTAATCAAATCCTAACAAATATACACCGATATAGCAGTGAACAACCAGAAATGTTAGCAGCTGCATAAGCCTTAAAAATTACAGCTATAGGCCAATAATATTGAAATGAACTTAATTAATTTATACAGCAATTAAAAAACGATTAAATAACTTCAGGTACGTCTTATAAAATACCACCTTATAATCACAGTCTTGCGGAACCACTGTTGGCGTTTGCTGCACACCCAGACAGCTTGTACAGAGAAACAATCTCCAAACACACAGTTTAACCCTTGGAGGATTCTTCAGTCACACATTTTATAAATAAAATTATTTGCAATTGGTTATTACTATAAAAAGATAACTACATTTAGATTTTGCTATTTTATGACAACCAATTGCAAATACACTTTTTGTTTGCTAATTGTTAAATTTCAACGATAATTGAGACATTTGCTGTAACAATTTAAGCATCAACTTCACATTATACAGGTGATCCCCAATAACCATTTCCCCTTATTTCTATCTCAGCCCAAGGATATTCCATGTGACATTGAGAGAGAGGCTTCTATATCCCATGTTACCAGTCTCTTGTTTTATAGATAGGGATAGCAAAGACAAACATACATTTCCTTCAGCTCCAGCTCTGAATGGACCGAGTACACAGATCCTGTGTAAGTGCTCACACCCTCCATCTCAGACAGGTGCATCAGCTCATGGTGGTCCAGTGAATGGTATCCATTGTCAGATGGCATGTCATCACACACCATGACAACTCTATCCACAAACTGTTTGTGAGGGGACGATGAATACCGGGAACGGTGACCTTTTCTCTTCCCATTCTGATTCATGGCGCCAACACAGAGTTCCTGGTCCTTAACCTCTTGGTAATTCAGTGATGTTGTGACCTTCTCTTCTTCCTTTTATATTTCTCTTTCAGGCTTCACTAATCTTTTTATCTTAATATCTTTCTGTGTACTCCTTGTCTATTCTCTTTACTCTTCTGCTTCCTTCTTTTCCACTGTCTCTCCCTTTGCCCTTCCTGTTCTTCTGCTCCTCCTCAATGTTCTCCAGTTACATGGTAATTCTAAGTCTTTGTCTTCAGGATATTCTTTTGCAGAATGATCAAGATACATAATATAGGACTGTCATATATTGGAAACTCCAGGTATCTAATCTCAACCTGAAAACAACACGTTTGACTATGTAGAAGCTCAATATTCTTATCTCCTTCTTCTCTGGTCAAGTTCTTTTCTATGACTGTTCGTCTGTCTGCTAAGTATCAAGTTTGTGTCTGCCCAGATCTTGGGCGTGACAGCTCCTCCATGCTAATACATGTTACAATGTATTAAAAAAAGACAGAGGAAAAGAACAGGAGGGAAGAAGACGCGCACAAAATGTCGCCTCTGGCTACGTACTCACAGGGATGATGTCTCCACCCAATCTGCTCCCACACTCTGCGTACACTAACTTCACAATTCCACCAACTTATCACGTCTGTAATATCTAACTTATAAACCAATATATAAAACAGAATTAGAGGACCTTGAGGGTCTACTATACACAGTTACAATGCAACATTTTGCATTTTTTGTGGCTTAACAATATACAAACCTTCACATCAAGGCTAACTACATTATTAGGATCTTAATCTAAAACTGGATGACAAAGTGTACAAATGAGTGGGATCAAACAAGTTGGTCATTCTTCTTAGGAAGGACACTGAATATAAGCGCTATTGTGAGAATCATTTAATTTGACTGTGAAATGCTGCCATTTATACTCTTATGACCAACTCAAATTAGTGACAATGTCTGGATGTGACATGTACACTCTACTGTAATAAACTGCCATAAGCTGTATACAAAAATTATTTAGTTAATGTTTCTGTCTGGTGGTAGTGATATGTTGGCGTGTTACAAATAAAGTATAATAATAATAATTATATATAATAATGTCCTTTGCTTCATCCAGTAACTGTATTTGGGTCTTATTCATGGGCTTCATCAAGCACTATTGTGTATAAAGAGCATGCTACTGACTAGGTTTGTTAGTCATTTCCAACGACTCTAGACAAAGTTGATGTAACCGCTTCCCTTTGAGAGATTCTCTCTCACACATCAGGTATGCAGTGGAAGACAGGGGAAAAACAATGCACGCAACGATAATCCGATATAAAGCATAGGATTAACATTTACATTATGCCCATATACAGTAACAATTACCAAGAGTGCGTGGGCAGCAATGAATAGGGTAACAAATATTAGATTTATAGTTTTCTAGATTTATAGTCTACATGTGCAAATGCATGGTCCTCTATAATACAGAGAACTACAACTGCCAAACAGGAGAAAAACAATCATTACTGGTCCAGGAAGACGCTCAGCAGTTTTCAAACATTTTGAAAAATAGTTTGAGAAATAGGAAATACTGCCCAAAAGCACCAACACTATTCAGGTAAATGAAGAGTTGCTATGGTCAGGTTGGCAACACATGGGTTAAAATGGCCAAGTTCTCTGCATGCACAGACCTGCGGCCGCACACACACACATGCTATTGTTCAAGCATCATCATTGTTTTTGGCTGATGGAAGGATTCATGTTTCAGCATGAGTGAAGTCTGCATCCATTGCCACCCCACAGTTAGGGAAGCCAAGCAAGCATATGAAGTGCTTTCCAAGTGAGATGCTCTGCAAGATGTTTTCATTTGAACTATTTCTCAATTGTGATGCTCTGCAAAAGTATTGCCTTTGAAGTTGTTCCTTCATCTCCGATATTCCACACTGGAAGTGCTTGCTAAGTGTGAAGCTCCTCAGATACCTTATTCTACAAATGGGAACATTATCCAATTTGTTTGTTTTGTACACTGCAGACGGTCAGTTCTCGAACACATTAAATTGCTCCTAATCACTAAAACCTTATTAGTTTGAGCGGATCATATGACCTTATAACTGCAAGAATTTCACAATAAATGAAGGAATGCTCATAAAAGTAGGCCACATTTCATGTCTAGTGTTGGGGATTGGTAAAATGCTCTGCAGATGTATTTTCCAGTTTTGGTTTTTGCAAAAAGCACTGCCAATTTATTACACTGTTCTGGATATGGGTGAGATGCTCTGCAGTTTTATTTTTTTTCATTTTTGGTTGTCATGCTGTGCATGCTTTTGCCCCTGTGCTGGTGCAGGTGAATGCTCTGCAAATTATTCCACTATGTTGTGTGTGGGCTCTGCATGCGTATTCCTCCTTTCTGGGTGAAATGCTCTGCATTATATGCTCTATATTTTTTTCTACCCTGTGCTGGCGTTGAGTGAGTTGTTTAGCATGGATGAGATGTTCTTCATATTTTACCCCACCTAGTGTTGGAGAGACACTCTACAAGTTTATTCCCCCTGTGCTGGGTATAGTTAGAGGGTATAAGGTTTATTATCCCTCCATTTTTATTTCCTTGAGCTAGATCCAGTTGAGATATTCTGCACCTTCATCCGCCTTGCTGGGTGCGGCTGTGATGCTCTGTGCCGCTATACTGTGATGGGTGTGGGATACACCCAGATTTTCTTTTTGAAGGTGATTCTGAGATCTGGCCCAAACAAGTCTCCAGAAAAAAAGAAGAGAAGAATGTGTTCTCCCCTAGGCCTAGGCATTCCTGGCCAAGGAGGAGGAGCCAGGATCACTCAACCAATTAGAGAGTATTTGGGCAAAAAAACAAGTCTGCTATCCCCTTATGAGACATTATAGTCACCCGGCCACTTACCTCACATTCACACAGAATATTACTCCCCAGTTTGCTCATCACAAAGCATCCATTGTCCTGATACACAGCGAGTCCCCTCACAACACACCACCGGTCCTAATCTCCTTTTTGCCACACAGCCCCTTCTGCCTCCTCATTACACAGCTTCTTCACCCCCCCTGCTCTTACTTGTGTCGATGGATGATGGCATTGAACAATTTTCCATCTCTCCAGTTGGAGGTGAAGTTGTCACAGCGCAGACCTTGGTATCCCTCCACCATTCGTTGAGACCATAGTAGCAGTTTCTCCTTGGCCGTCATGTCCTCAGACTGACCGCTCACCTGGATGTCTGAAATCTGTGGGGAAACATTGGTACTGAGCACTCAGCAAACTATAAACTCCCTTATATAATTAGTAGCAAAAGCTAAATTTAGTGACTACAACACACTTAGGAGAAATCCCCCATCAGTTGGTCAAACACATTTGAGAAGGACTCCCTATCCTTGGTCACACAGGTGAGGGTAACCTCAATTTATCAGAGTCAAATCCATTTACATACTGACAATGAAAGGAGTCTATTATAGGGAAGTGGTCATTGCATTGTCACCATGATCTCTACTTCCTCAATCACTCTCCACAGACGAAAAACCACATGAGTGACCAAACCGCAAATACAGAGTCTGTAAGTCTGTGATGTGGGGATATAAACTGTACCAGAACACACAAAAAAGGAGCTCCCATAGTCTGTCAATCACATGTATAGTAAGGGGGGGGGGGGGGGGGGTTGGTATGTCAGTGTAACCCATACAGGAGAGGTGTCACTTTAGTGTGTTTGTGTGACACTGTCAAGACTTAGACTTGCTATCTGTATCTGTGACTATAATTGTGTCTACCTTTCCCTCATGGGTATAATTGCCCTAGCGCCAGGATGCAGCTGCCAATGCAGATGCCTGTTCCTCCCCTCACCCCATCTCGCCCACAAGTACAGCAGGAAATGATAATCCCCACAAGTAGAGGAATGACTATAAAGTCAGGCTGGGGAGGAGGGGGTCTGGTATATGAGTCACAGGCAACCACACCCTGCGGTCTGCAACGGCACACAAGATATGCCAGTCACACCAGCAGAGGGGGGAGAAACAGGGAGGAAAAATAAGGAAGCGATTCTCCGAAGTTCCACAAAAACAGGACTTAATGAATTTCAGACCACTTTTTGAAGCCAGTAGCTCTTGCAGTAGAAGTTGGGCTTATAATTTATAGGCCTTACATGGAGATTCTCTGCCAACCCCAAATGTGGGTGCTAAGCAGATAAACTGTCTGTTTCCTCAATAGGACTCATTATTTCAAACAGGCAGAATAGCAAGCTTTTTTTTTTAATATGTGGTATATTTGGTTAGTACAGTGACACTGTCATCATACCTGGAAGTGAAGGATTATGGTCCATATCAATCCTAGTGTGAGTTTGGGGTTGCCATCTGCTATGTCATCATTCCTGATGTTCACTAGTTTCACCTGCAACAAAAAAGAGCAGGTCAGAGGAGAGGAAGGTAAAATGAGATTAAATGAAGGAGGAAACATGATGTGAGTACAGTCGAGGAGAGAATAAGAAAGGGAACGAGGAAGGTAGAGTATGGGTGAGGGAAAACAAAATAGGAGAGAAAGAGAATTTTAGCAAAGGACAGTTATAACAATAGAAAACTCAAACTAGAGAGACACACAGATAGTTAATAAAGAGTGATAAAGGGTTAAAGGAAGATACAGAGATCAAGAGATGCCGAGGCTGAGAGATATAGAGATCATGAGAGAGATAAAGAGAACTTGAGAAAGAGATTTAAAGAC
This sequence comes from Discoglossus pictus, assembly GCA_027410445.1. Classification (NCBI taxonomy): domain Eukaryota; kingdom Metazoa; phylum Chordata; class Amphibia; order Anura; family Alytidae; genus Discoglossus; species Discoglossus pictus. Next base: position 6,233,279 of record CM050166.1, on the reverse strand, counting down.
TGGAAGGAGTCTAGTGAAATAAAAAGATACAGATTGAGAAATTGATAAAGATAGATGATATAAAAAGAAATAAAAAAGGATACAACTGGAGATAAAAAGAGAGAGCTAGCAACTAAAAACTGGACAGACATTTAAACTGTAGGAGAGAGCAAAATGAAGTCTCCTGCAGCCATTGGAAGAGATGTATGTAGTGGAGCTCACCTGTCTCAACTTCAGGAAATCCAGAGCAATCTGTACATTCTGCAGCTTGTGGAACCGCATGCGGCCTTTCTCTCTGGGCTGCAAGAACAAAAGGCATATTGGTGAGCATGTACCCAGGACAGGAAAGCACTATCACTATACAAGTACACACACATACCAAATACAATGGTGAGCTTTGTCCAAGAGCAGAGCACACACTCACAATACAAGCACACACAAATGTCCAATACTAAGGTGAGCAAGGGCACAGAAGAGGAGCACATTCATACAAAAAGTATACATACACTTGGACCCAAGGGAATTCCTTGTGGTCAATTACATATACCCATTAATAATAGGGTGAGCCTTGACCTATGAGAGACGCAAACCCCCTTAACATGAGAACACATACTCACTTGTTACTAGAGTGGCCATGGATCCAGGAGAGTACGAAACACTCATAAAGTCTACTCACTACATCCCTGACTACATAGTTGTGTGTGAGCACCATTGGATTTAGTTCTCATAAGGTACAATTTTGAATCCAGTGAGATCCTTGGACACGCAGATGTGACATTGTGTTCCATCACATGGAAACAATTGTTCAGGTGCCCTTTGAATTCTTGTTCAATGATCTTAAGTCTATGCAGCACCTTATAATTCTTTTTGGGTTGAAATCCATTAGTGCGGATATTTCTGGTGGTTTGCAGCATAATGATAAAACTTGCAAGGAACTCTGATTTATCCCTTTTGTATGTGAGATACATCAACCACTGGGATACAGGGTAAGAAACAATTTAAGCAAGTAGCAACACACTGGTTGGGATAAGTGTGAGGCCATTGACCTTGTAATGTCCCAGACTTCCATCAATAACATCCCTATAAAGGAAGTCAGTTGTGAGTGAGTATTTCCTATGGAAAAGAATCTCACACCCTTAGCTTGCCTCACACAAGCCCAGGGAATTTTTACATCCTAATCATGTCTAACACAGTTCTGGAAGACTTATGTCTCATTTATCCTGCTCACACCCTCAGCATGTCTTACATAGTCCATGTGGCTTCTCACTTTAACACTCTTATTTATTGGTCCTGGTAACACTCTCTTGCTAGGAATATCTCACTGGTGAGAACGGATGAAATTGACGTTCAGCATACTACACTTCTACTAAACCAACTGTATTTACAGACGTAGGAGATATACACTTTTGTAATAATTAGGAACACAATATATGTGGGTAAACATGGAGCGGTGAAAATCTGCTTCCTCACCACTTGGTGGTGCTATTCAATCTCTTGAGTTACGTCTTGGAATTTCTGAAGATTTTAGCCTGGCAGACTACTAAGAGTTCAGTCAGGTGAGGATCAACTCACATGGTGGATCTTTCAGTTCATTTATACAAACAAATAACTTCTATATCGATTTTAAGACACTTTTACTTACAAAATCACATTTAGAATTGGTTATAATTACATGTACTTTTAATTTCTTCAACTGGAATTATTTGTGTGACTTTAAGGTGTGCACACTTTGCACATAGAAGCTACATAATCATAACCGGTCAAGTATAAGCCAATAAGGCGCACTCTACAGCTACGGTATGACCATTATGCCCATGGCTGGATTTCTCATTAGAACAACAAGGCAGCCACCTAGGGATGCTTTCTTGTGAAAGGTGCCTCATTTCACACTTCAAAATGTTCCTTGGCCGAAAAATGGAAATACCGCAGTACTGCACAGACTCACTACTAGGAGGCGAACACCTGGAACTAGAGGGTTACAAGAGGGAGGAAGCTGGTCTGCCTAGGGGTGAGGAGATGTAAATCTAGCCCTGATTATGCTGCTCTATCAACACTGTATTGACCATTGGTCACGGAAGTCTCTGTGTAATAGAACTGGCTTTGTGTCATCTTGTAAATAAGAAAATAGATCTTGGTTATATCAGAGATATTGTTTTCTTCTGTTAGAGTCCAAAAGTAAAAAAAAAAAAAAAAAAAAAAAAAACAGCCTTCCATTTTCTGTGCGTTCTTGCATATTCTTAACAAACTTCCCTGGACAGATGTTGCTGCTCATTCTCCACTTGCAAAGCAGGGGATGCTGGTATGAGGTCAGCTGGGAAATGGACACACTCACCTGTGGCCTTGACATGCACCTTCCCAGCCAAATCACATTCATCCCAATCCCCTCCAGCACACAGAACCTACCAAGCACGTGTTAGGAGAAGTTTAGCAAAGCTCTGATTGGCCAGCGTTGGCATGATGTCAATCCTGATCGCCTTGATTTAGTATTGCAACATAGCCACATAAATATGTTTCTGCTAAACCCCTCCATATTGTCTGCTGAAAAGTGAATCTTCGTAAAGTAACATTTCAAAGGTCCCAGTAATAGTCCTATAAAGAATTATATTTACCTTCAATTACATCTGAAATGTCAACCATTCATATAGATGTCGGGGGGATTGTGATGATTTGGGAACACATCTAAATGTTTGGTGTAAATGTATGGCCCAGTTCTCCAAAATAATTAAAATAGACATTGGAATAAAATTATAACTGATTATTTCCCATACATTTGAAGCCAATATGAAATATCCAATTAAATGCTTGATCTCCCATTAGTTGCAAAATGGCCAATTATAAAACATTGGAGATGTAAAACCCTCCCTCAATGGAAAGAGATAGTAGAAATTGGCATGTAGTAAAAGATTTCCTAGATCTGGGCAAAATAACCCCCTAAATCTAAGTAAATGGGCACCTTGGAGTTTATCTAAACATCCAGCTTGTAGGATTATTTTGTTGTAACATTGGTTATTTGATTGTGATTGACACACTTTCAAAAAAAGAATTAAATAAGGTTCCAGTTATTTCAGAAAATAAAGTGGGAATATAAAAAGTATAATTAATATTCAAATACTCAATTTTCAAGCTCTACTATCTAACACTGCGTGTTTTTTTTTTATTGTTATATATATATATATATATATATATATATATATATATATATATATATATATATATATAAATATTTATTTTTTTGGGTCCTGTGCAATGCTTTTTTTGTACACCCAAATAAATGTATATATGCAGCGACATATATATATATATATATATATATATATATATATATATATATATATATTCGCACACACATATACTTATGCTTGTGTGTTAAAAATGGGGACATTGCAAGGTGAAAGGGATCAGTACTTTCTGGGGCATGCATGTGTATGAGCTCAGGGCAGGACACAACCTATATATATGACCCTTATTGTGTTATTCCAGTGTAATTGCGGTGAACAAAATTAGTAGGAAATTACAATTTTCAGCTTTTGTTCCATTTATTTGTTAAAGTTGCAGAAATATTATATTCTCAGGGCTTTGCCCTGGCTAACTATTTAAAAATGTGAACACTTTGATTCAATTATTTGGATTTTCAGGACCATTTATGTATAAGGAAGAAGATATAAGCCATAACACATTCTGTGCTGGTGAGCTTACTCATGCAAAAGTGTAGAAAAGTGGCCAAGAGTGAGATCCAAGGGCGATTGTGCAAAATGCCTAGTGAAGTAACAAGAAAGGCCGGATTTATGTGGGCTCTGTAGTCACTTCACACAACAGACAACCAGATGTGGATGCCACAAATCTTATTTGGTACCCCAAGCAGGTAGTGACATCATACCAGTGCCCAGCCAATAGCAGAGCAGCATGCAACGGCAAGTCCGTGCTGGTTTCAAACATGGGGCCCTCCGGCACTCACCAACCGCAAGTTCCTGATAACGTCCCGTTCCCTCGGCTACCCAGCAAGAGCAATGCAAGAAGGGGCAAAGGGCAGAGGGCAAAGGTCAGGGCAAATTCCAGCAAACAGGAAATAAAGAAAGTAAAAAAAGAAAAGAAAAAGAATCAAGAGGCAAGACGGTTTTATCCAAGCAAAGTGTTAATTGGTTAAGAATGGACAGTGATAATGGAGGGCGAGAGTGAGGGGGTGAATTATAATCACACACTGGGGGCAATAGAAGCCTGCTGGTTATTCTATAGTCTCACAATCATACTGCAATCCTCACAGGGTTTTCTAGTTCCTCATTTCAGACTGTAAGCTCTCTGGGTTAGGGATGCCTATCCCATGCTGACTTTGGATCCACTTTTCTCTTTCTTGAGTAAATATCAAATATTTTATTTTTTACTATTTGTTTTACTTACTGCAGGTTTGGAAGCAAGAATTAATATCTCTGTATTTAAGACATGTGAAGAGACATTAATAACATTTCCTGTTATTTTCACTTTGCCAAGTACCCTGTGTTTTGCAACCCTGACATTTTACATTCTTTAGCAGCAATGTGTAGGTAGCCCAAGCTCTTTCTTCTTGCTCAGGTGCTTGGTCTCACTTATGTGACTGCTGTAGTTATATATATGTAAAATCTTTTTTTTTTTTTTAAGAACTTCACTTGAAAGTAGGCAAAATGTTGTTTCCAATGTAACAAATACAGCCTTTAAATTATTCATTATTAATTACCCATTATTTGTTTGTAGCAGAATATTTGTTTATGTTTCAGATGATGGAGAAAAATGGTTGTGAAGGATGGACACCAAGAGGAGAGAGATGAAAATGACAGACATTAGTAGGAGTCAGATTGAGCAGTGGGGAAGATCCAAGAGACCTGAAACCCAGCATTGCAGAAGCTGCGATCCAGCCATACTTTAGCAGGACCAGAGAGAACTTACCAGGGTCTCACCAGACAGCACCTCCAGGAGAGAAATGAGGTTGTGTCCATCTCTAAGGTCTTCGTACAAGTCATTGACATGGCGTTGAGCCTGATGAGACAAGAGAGACAAATTGAGACTTTGGTGTCAAAAGGAAAGTAAGCAGCAAACAGGACAATTGAGGAGAACCTCAACACAAGCACGCTGTACAAATATGGAGAGCAAACCAAGGAACATGATATTAGAGGACTATATATAGAAATGTGTAGAAGAAACTGAGGAAGTAGGGTGGACCTCGTCACATATGCACTGTATAGATAGAGTGATGCACACAGGGCAGTGGGAGCCATGTCTTGAAACACTTCGATGTAGAGTGAAACACTTCTGCTTTATTACACAAATTGATCATAGCTCTATCCTAGACCAAGTGTCCACACAGTCTTCAATAGGACACAAAGGCAGCAAGGTCTTTTTTTCTTTATTTTAGACCTTAAAAGCTAAATGATAACAATGTAAAACTAATTTTAAACTAAGAACTACTATAAACTGCAGTTTTGGTTGGCAGGGAAGGGGTTAGGCCTTGGCAGTGGGTGTGCTGACGCAACACCCTCTGAACCCTGGCATATCTCAATGACTTGATTTGGTGCAAAGTTTAACCTTTCCTCTGGAATCTGGCACCTCACCCAACATCGCTCGGTCATTGTCAACATTCTTGGGACATATAAAGATATTGAACATATTGAAAATTAAGTCCAATAAAAATAGGGTTATTTCTTGACACGCCTCAAGGCCGAGCCAAGTAAAGGTTGTAGCACCAGACAAAATCTTATACTATGTCTTTTTGCTGTCTGAAAGCACAATAAACAAGGACCTGAAACTACAATATCATGAATTTTAGTGATCATTTGAGATGCTGTGTCTTGGATATAATAGTTCACTAGGATGAGAGTGTGAACTCTGATATCTTTTTTTGCCAGTGGACAGGATTGGAGTACAAAGAATGTTTCTTATTGAGATACAATTGGAGATCATTGCTAGAAATGGCACTCAGAATGACAGTGGAAACCTTCTGGTCTGTGTGCACTACCCAAAGGACAACCTGTGACGGACTTATAACATCACTCAAGTGGCACAGCATCATTGAAGATACAAGAACAAAGCAAAACAAAGTAGAGCCTCCAGTTCTGAACATCTACAGCACATGATAGTAAACAAATAGTACATTTGTGTTCACATTTGAACGTTTATAAAAAAAATAAAAAATATTTCATGTTCCTGCAATCTGGGCGGGTACATGTAAATGAACCCACAATACATTTTCCCTCTTTAATCTACCACCACTTTATAAAAGGCTCATTTCACACTTATGTGTGCTGTATTATACAGCTTTGAAGCATAGCATAAGAAGGATTCTGCACAAGTTAGGAGACCTATCCACAGACAGTCACTGTTTCGATCTACTGGATGTCATAAGTGTGGGGTTGGTTCTTGTGAGAAGGCTATTTACCACAATACCATTTAGCTTATGGTGGGCAACACAAGTTATAGAAACCCTCCTGTGGTAATGTAGAAGTGTCAAAACAAGATAATAAAGGTAAACCTAATGCCAATACATTTCTACCAAGAAGGGAATTCCTAGTCTGTCAAGTTGAATAAAGTCACAATTATTCCCTGACTACCAACCTTAACCATCAGTGAGTTTGTGGTCTATGCAGAAGAACCAGTGGAAAATATACTGAATAAATGTCTCTCCGAACCTTTGTTTCTTAAGCTCCATAAGGGAAGCTTCTGTATGTAATTAGTATAGGTTTACATGTGAAGCACCCTTCCCTTAGCCTGCAGCCCCACAAGAACATGGAGAACCCAAAGCTCTCTAGTTAACCCCTAGTTTTCCAGATTGTGAATCTGTTGCTGGCTGGTAAATGTTGGCTGGGTCTTTCCTGGCACACATGGCCTATGTTTGTGCAAATCCATCGGCATAAAAATAATATAAAGACCAAGAGGAAAATCTGCATAAAGGATCGAATGTGCCCACGATCCCCTGAGGGCAAAACTAGAGCTAATCCCACAGCCCAGCATATACACGGCAGAGTGTAGCTTAAACAGGTCACATTTTCCATTAGCTTGAATAGAGAGTCATTTTCCTCCCACAAAGTATCCCTATGTGTAGGTAGCATGCCCCAAGTTTCCCATGTGCAAGCCAGCTGGTAAATGCCATCTGAAAATGTAAGGTGGAGACACTAATAACTAATAACGGCATAATTTGCTTCAGGCTTTGGGTAATGAGAGCTAATAGGGTGAATGGTGGAAGCAGGAAGGCCATTGTTTGTGTAAGCACCATGAAATAAGCATGAACTCTAACAGTAAGTACCACAACGAAGAGGGGAACAATCCATGGAAGCGGGCAGAGGCCTAGACAGTTTGGTCATAAACCTTAGAGTAATAGGTTTATAGCAGAAATGTGGCAATAAAACAATGTGAGGGAACATGAACCACACACACACACACACAGACACACATTTACAATTCGCATGGAGTATTTACATTTTCACACATTTTCATACATAGAATAAAAGGACATAATGATATATTAAGGCTAAAGAGAAGCAAGTTCGTTGTAGTAAGCAACAATTCAGTGGGTCACCTGAAGTATTAATGGAGCTACTGAACCCGCCGTGTAGCTTTTCCAGCAGTGGCAGAACTAGTGAATCAAGGGCAAAAAAACTATTTATGGACCCCTCGGGCAACAAAATGTATTATTTTTTTTATTTCCCTGGTGCCATATATATAATATAATATAGATTATAAATATATATATATATGGGCGGTCACCCAGGTTACAAACGACCCTACTTACGAACAGGCTCCCAAGGCTTTTTTTATGAGTTTTTTTTAATGTTCTGTTTGTTTGAATTAAAAGAAAGAGCACAATAGTCTCTATAAATCATTATTACATTACAAGGGTATTATTATTACACTGTATTATTAATACCACATGAGCCATTATTGTATTATTATTATTCATTAGGGTTCAGACTTACATACAAATCCAACTTAAGAATGTTCTCAGGAACGGCTCTTGTCCTGAACCCAGGAACCACCTGTATATTATATTATATATATATATATAATGCATAATATAGTTTTTAAATATATAACTATAATTAATGTAGTGTTGTGTAGTGGACCCCCCCAAGAGGAGGGCCCTGGTACACTGCATCGCCTGCACCAGCGGTAGATCTGTTTCCAAAGCACCTGCACCGTAATACATACACAGCCTTCACATTTTCTTTGACATCTATGTAACTCCACAAAGACAAATCACAAGTATGCACTAGTTCTGATCAGTTAAGATTAACAGACACACAGCAGCGGAAATAGAATAAGCAAGTTTGATTTGTTTTGTATGCCAAGTTTAGGACTATAATAGATCGCCTCTGGGAGGTAAAGCAGAAGAATGGCTTCACTTTGTTAGGAAACAGAGCAAGCCCTCACTTTAATTTCCATGGCCGAAATGTTCATGGAAACTCCCCATGGGGAATTAGTGTGACTGCAGATCAGATCCTCATGAAGCCCCCACCCCACTCTGCTTCTTTTTGCAGACCTCTTACTATATTCTATATATTGAATTATTTCCCTGTTGTAATGAATTCAAATATATATATAAGTTTATATTACCATTTCATTAATACAAGGGTTACAGAAATCATGCACTGTCCACACAGGAGATCAGATGCACAGAACTTAGAGGATACTAAAAGTCCTGATTTTTAGTATTTTATTTAATGAGTTATAATTGATAATGTGAACATTTTTTATATTGATAAAGAAAAAGAGTCATTTATATATTAGTATAGGTTCTCTCGGTCATCTCCACTATAGTCTTAGACAGTACTTCTCTATGGAAAATGAGATCTACACATTGCATCTCAAGAGATATTTACTGTGTATCTGCACTTTGTACCGGAAGGCAGCTGGAAATGTAAAATCTTACCCCAAGAGCCCAAGAAATGTATTTTTCTTTTCATGTTTATTTTAATCTTTAAATTATAAATGATGAGAAAAAGACTTTATTACTGAAGAGTGGTGGTTTCATGGCACGACATTCCAGCAGAAGTGGTAATCACAGGGCTGTTCTGACCAAAGGATCAGACACGGTTTAATCCGACTAGAGAACTACCAACTGAAATGAGTCCAGCAGTTATTGTCAGCCCCACATTATATGTAGCATCTGCAATATAAGTCATTGTGTCATATCCATCATGACATATTAATAAAAAATGAATGGAAATATCTCCCTCTGGACCAGATGCTGCACCTATACTGACTGAAACATGTCATCACCAAATTATTCATTCATTAAAGGAATATCAAAATATTTTATATAATGAATGAGTTTATGAGGTGTGCTTGGGGACAATACGCTGGTTCACTGACCGTTGAGCTGGACCCTGGAAGAACAGAGGCCAAGGGTGCGATTTGCATTCAGTTAGATGCAATGCCAAGAAGCAATGCAAAACAGCGCACAGCAGACGTGCAACGGGGGGGGGGGGGGGGGGGGGGGGGGTATGGTCAGTAAAGGAGTGGTCCACTGGCTAATGAGTTCTGGGTACAGCTCTTCCACTGGCTAATGAGAGCCACAGAGCCGGGTCGTGCAATTGCTGTTGCATTGGCTGCAGAGTAATAAAAAATGTGGGCTCCGAAATATATATATATATATATATATATATATATATATATATATATATATATATATGTAAAACAATCATTTAGTGCTTGGTAAGCACTAGAGTGAGAAAAGTTCTCCACCATACACAGTACATTAGACGAATGAGGCCCATTTGCATGTCTAAAAGGCGGGGACATGCAAATGAGAATACAATGTACCTCACTCTCAATCTAAATATAGCAATTTTATATATTGCTTTCTTAAAAAATATGCCCGCTGTATTAAACAGCCACAAAATCAAAATCCAACCCGGTGCTTTGCTAAAAAAAAGTTTACTTGCTGAGTCTGATACTAAGCCATCAATGACTACAGGAACATGCTGCTGAGATGTGATCCCTGATAGGCTACAACACCAGACTGCACATTCAGCCTTACTTCTATGTTATTTACTCTGGGAAAATAAACATTTTTTTAATTCATTCTGTAAAGTATTTGTAATGACCTAGTTTTTAATTATACCACATTTGGAACTTCTGCGGTGTCACTTTAAATAAACTCAGCTTCTTTCTCTAATACTCGGCCCACCTACGGCTGCATCATATCTTCTTGGGCAGCTTCAAGTCACCTTGGAGACCCTGGAGCAACCCAAAGCTCTTTTTGTGAGATTCTCGCACTTCTCAGTCGGGCACATTCTGATTAGTTTCCCCTAATAAATACTGGGGACTTACTCAGTCTAATTTGTATTTTAGCAACATATTACTTTAAAATTTCAAATACATGCCACACACGTGGTCATACATGTTCTAATCACTTCATCAACATGGTTATTCTCCAGCACATGCCATTTGTCTTTTACACCAGCGGTTCTCAACCCTCTCCTCAGGACCCCACAAACTTGCCAGGATTTCAAGGCAATCAGTATTCAACAGGCCACGGAGCCTCACTTGAAGTTAAATTAATGGGCATGTCTGTGGGGTCCTGAGGAGAGGGTTGAGAACTGCTGTTTTACATGGAAGAAGCTATTTAACACACAGCAAATGTCTTTTGACAACCATGCTTCATCAGAAGATGTTACCAAGATGAATGTGTGAACAACCTCCACTAGTGTAAAGCTAGCATGGTGTAGAAGTCATGCGCAAATGGCAGCACATTCTGCTTAACCACAGTTTTTCACAATAAATATGTGTGGACTTTCTCAGTCTAACTTGTGTTTTAGCAACATATTACTTTACACTTCCAATACATGCCACACATGGTCATACATGTTCTAATTAGTTTAACAACATGTTAATTCTCCAGCACATGCCATATATATATGTTACAAAGTGGAAGCTATGTAATACACAGCAAATGTCTTTTGACAACCATGCTTCATTAGAACATGTTATCAAGATGAATGTGTGAAAAGACGCAGCAACTCAACACAAGTGGGAAGGTAGCATGATGTATAAAGGCAGGTAATTCAGTCATGCGCTAATGGCAGCATTAAGGAGAGGCAGGCAAAGGACAGGCAAGATAGGAACCTACCTCTGCTCTCCAGTGCTGCGCAGCCGACAGGAGAGGTGACAGAGGATGGACAAAAGGAAAAGGATACAGACAGAGGTCAGACCAAGGGAAGAAGAAGAAGAAAAGACAGGTGGGACAAGAGATACCAGGAACGAAAGGGTCAGACCATTGGGAAGACATAATGGAAGGCAGAAGACAAAAGAAGAGGTGGGGATACAGGACAATGAAAGGAAAAAGAAAAGAAAAAGAAATTAGAGAGAAACTTAGATTACAGAGTATCCAGCAATTTAACCTCCTGGGTGCTGTATCGATCATTGGCGCAGCTCATGATGCATCACCAACCTGTGCAACAGTCACAAAGTTTACAGATAACGAGAAGTCACTGTGAGGACAAGTTATTAATTTGGGGGTGTCAAGGATGGTGACTCAGGTCTCTATATGAAGACCTTTCATACCAAGGAATACAACTAATCCTATGAATGAGCTGAGAGCACTTCAAGAGCTGGAGTCCAGGCATTAAGGATAATAAACCAATAAAACAAAGGCAAGTGACATTCCAGAGTTTATGACCAAGTCTTGAGCGTACAATCTTTTGTCCTGAGCGGAGGGTAAACTGGAACCTGATAAACAAATGGTGTCCTTTTACCTTGCTAAGGGATTTAAATGCCAATCTTTATGGGCCTGCGTTGATTTACTTGTATATAACCTCATTATACCCCTCCCTTCTATTTGCTCTGCAACGGGACACTTATAAGAAATAGCAAAGTGATTACATGAGAATTCTTTGCTCTTTACCTGAATCTGTCACCATGTAATTGACAAGTTTTGGTGTTTACCCCTCCCTTTGTCCATGTCTCACTGTAGATTATTATTATAACTCTTTATCTATAATGTGTAGATGCTGTAATGTCATCTTCAGCCCTCATATATGTGGCGGTGAGTCCCTAGTTGATTTTCTCTCTATTGCTATTTCACATATTTACGTAAAAAGCCAGAAAGGCAAATAATCTGTTCTCTGCATCTATGTCAAAAATCAACACTGCTGGTAATAATCCTAAGGGGTTGTCATAAGAAGCCACAGATATACACTCATTTGGACAACTTTTTAGATTTTATTCAGTAGTTGTTTGGGATCACCTGGGTGGTCATGAGCCCTTATTTATTTGTGTCCTGCCTACACCCTACTGACGAAGCCCAACTAAGGCCGAAATGTACATCGGGATGTGTTCAGGATAGAGTTGCCTGGTATTTCGGGGCTGGATCAATCTAATGCGTGAGACCAGACTGATACACTACAGGATAGTGGCTAAAAGAGGCTGCTCTCATAGACTCACCTATTAAGGTTAGTTCCTTCTCTGACTGAGCACGTCTACTGAATGGATCCTGAATTTTATAACAAGTCATGTATTATTTTATCTATTTTAATGTCTTTAAAATATGCAGAAAGAAAATATCCATATCAAATGGACTTAGTCACAAGCCTGTTGTGTACAGCTGTCTATTATCACTATTATGAATGAGCGCCTTGTATAAGAAAGGACACAGAGCTCCAAAAATTAAATTAATAAGCGAAATGCAGACACCCAAGGGCTAAAACAATAAAGAGCCAGTGAGGCGCTACCAGCAAGAAAGGGCCGTCCCACAGATAGATGAAGATCTGACATTGTGCTAAACACCCTGTGCTAGGGTCATGCTGGTTTTAGTAGATCTAGATAAAATGTCACTAACTCATTTTCATCAATTCAACATTATAAGTCTCAGAGAGAGCTCGAAAACCAGGCTCAATGTGATTTAAAGCAAAGGCTCTCAAGCTCTTTGATCTGGAGACAAGTTTCTTACTTTCCAGTGGTCTTGGGGACCACCTTTTGAACAGCGTAAAACCGCATGCAGCTTGCTAGATTTGTATCTGAATAGATGACATTTGATCTGCACATAAGTATATAATCATCAGTGATTAGTGGTAGGGGTATATATAAAGTGTTAGGTTCTCCTCATCCCTCTTAGTCTTTGGAGACCAGCAGATAAGACCGCTGCTTTAAACCACATTCGTAAAAACTGACAATTTAAAGGTACCCTGAAGTCCCCATATGTGTTCCGCACCATTAGATAGAGGTGGAATAGTATAAGGTAAAGGTAATTTCCGTCTTAAAATTGCTGCTAAATTAATTGCTTGGAGTTGTTGGGTTTCTGCTGCCTCCAATCTGCCTTTGTATTATATGAATAAATAATGAGCTGCATCAGCCAATGGAACTAATTAGCTGAACGAGTTCTGCAATATTTAGCTCTTCATTAGATATCTTATTTATCACCACTTTCAATATGTGGCTCCATGTTTAAGAAGCTGGTCTGTGATGATGAGGATCTGAGTTCTAGTCCCACCAAGGCATTTTTACACTAATGTTTACTCATATAACATGCCCTCCAACCTACCCTGTCCTATGATTTGTGTTAATTTATAGTGCAGGTTTCTGCACTATCACCTCCATTTCTCTAATTAAACCTCTACTCCCTTTTCAATTACTTGCCAAACTCTTGTTTCTTCCTTTTAATTACTTCATCTTATTTTGCAATACATATTGGTGTGTCTGGTGAAAACTAATATATCTAATGACCAGTTCAATATTGTGATCATCTCAGTGTGCGTGGGTATTGTATACTCATAACAGGGTGTATTAGTGTGTTGATCAAAATGATGTCCTTTTATCAGGGTGTGTCTGGCAAGCTAACAAGTAGACTCTGTGGCCCATATGCTGGAAGCCAGGGGTAGAGGACAGGGAGCTGCTGGAAAGGGATCTCACACACGTGTTTCCAGGCTGTGTGCCCGACCCAAACAGCCAGGGGCCGAGTCTGCTCAACACAGAGACCATTCTATTGGGAAAGGGCACAGACCAGGGTGGGTGGAAGACCTAAAATTAACCATTGAACTGCACAGGATAATATGATGGTTAGCAAGGCAAGAGTAAGATTATGTTACAGAGTATTGTGTAAGAGGAGGACCATTGTACTGCATGGTTTAAGCAAGAGGGGATTCCATTAATGTGTTTGGAGTAAGAGGTGATCTGTGGGATGAAGAGGGGATCCATTTCACAGCATGCCGTGTTTAAGAAGGGGATCACATTGCTTTGTATGGTGTATATAAGAGGTGCATCCCCTTGAACTATATGGTACGATTAAGAATGGGATCCCATTGCTTAGTATCGAAGAGGGGATACCACTGCACTGTATGGAGTGGTGTGTGTAAGAGGGGAACCAATTATGGTGCATCAAGTGGTTTTCATTTCTAAGCAGTGAGGGTGGAGGGGAACCCCCAGCTGATAGACAGGAAGACTTTAACCATTAGACTTCCTGCTTTCTAAAAATACTAATGTTTAACCCTTTCTCCAGAGAGCATAACATCCTATTGTGTGCGGGAAGACAGAGAAATATCCCAACAAGGATAATATGTGTGCCTGGTGCTCAGGATTCCTGTGATTGAGAAGAGGGAAACGAGGCAAGCTGGGCTATTGTAACTAGAAGAGACACACCCTGACCTACAAAAAGTCACCAATAGAATTATCTCAAAGTAAAAAAAGAGATTGACATAACAACTGAACAAAAATCACAAGCTAAACTAACTAAAGCAAAAATATATATGGACCAAGGATTAAAAGAGAAAAAAATATATTGGGCTAACCTAAACTAAATTAGCAAGAAAAAAACAAAAACTGGACCAATTAGAAAAATCTATAAATCTATACTTGTCCAACAAGCAAAAATCTAAAACTGACCAATAAGCATAAATAACAAACACACTAACCTATTAGATCACAATAATGTGTTAGTCTTGTTTAAATTGTTTACTACATACATAAACCAGTACATGTTTCACCACGAACTTCGCTAATTACAATCTTTAGCTGGCAGCTTCACATCTGGATCACATAATAATCCAGACTGCCATAGATGGAACATATACAGTCAATGAAGGACAGATAGCAAACACAGGAACTAACAGCCGTATTAAATTGCGATTTGGCCAATTCTAAAGGGCTCTATATAAGCATATAGCATTTTTTTTTTACAGAAGTTTTTAGTTAGTGAATACCCTGCTTTTGGATAGAAGTTCACTAACTAAAAACTTCTGTAAAAAAAAAATGCTATATGCTTATATAGAGCCCTTTAGAATTGGCCAAATCGCAATTTAATAAGGCTGTAGGTGTTTATGATGGGCGGACAGATAATCCAAAATGTTGTGTTGTATTACTGTTAGCAGAATAATACAACATTCCACTAGTTGGGTGACTGTTGACTTTTATGTATTTTACTGAATTAAAAATTGTTGGCTTTATCAAGAGATGTGATGGTTTTAATTGTAAAAATATTGAGTGATCCTTTCCTGGGCCCTCATTCAATTGCAATTTGGCCAATTGAATAGGCCTCTAAATAAGCACATAACATATTTTTTTTAAAGAAGTTTTTAGTTAGTAAACATCTATCCAAAAGCAAGTCTTTCACCAACTAAAAACTTTTAAAAAAAATATATGCTATGTGCTTATTTAGGGCCCTATTCAATTGGCCAAATCGCAATTGAATGAGGGCCCTGGACAGCCCATACTCGACACATCCAGTGGTAAGATAAGACAGCTTGTGAGTCTCCACATGGAAACAAATAATTGAACACCAGCCCCATTCTGAAATAGAATGATTTGAATGATGGCAACTGTGAGAAAGCCTAAATATTTGTGTTACTTTGATGACTACTACCTACTTCCTCCCAACTCATGGTGATTAAACAAAATGCTTTTGGCACATGTGCCATTTCCTTTGTGGTGGACTTAAGATTAAGGGTTGTTATAGCAACTGGTGGAACATTAGGAGGTTTGACACATCTCAGCATAGTTGTCTGAAGAACACTTAATAATTGAGATTTTGCATCACACATTCAGTTAAAAGGATATCAATGGTATCACTTCAAGAAATGTGTTATTGGTAATATTAACTTTCCAGAGCCAATAAAAGATTAAAAGCACAAAAGTAAAAGAAAAGCCCAGCATGTACTGGCATGTTATCAAAGATGTCCTCTCTGCAACTTTGTGACAACGCTCTAAACATGTAATGTGTATATGAAGATAGCGAGCAAATGTAAATGTTTCTTCTATTATTAAATCGCTAATTATTCCCTCTCACAGGTATCCCATCCTCACCTTTATTAGGTGTTTGTTCACCCATTTTGTAAAGGTCTTCTTCTGTACTCGGTCCCGCTCATCTGTAAAACACAGAAGAAAGATTTTTAGGGCACAGAACTTGACAATATATCAAATACCACTATACATTGACACCTTCTCTGATTATTCCGGAAATGTAATTGGGAAAAGTCATAAAATGTATGAAAAACATGAGAAATAGACACAGACAGTGGTCATGATAAGGGAGGTAAAATGGCCTAAATATGAAGGGATTGTCAAGACTCAATGATGGTTACCAAGCTAAGAACACAACTATCATTTCCACAGGCCTTAAAGGGCCACTGTAACATCACAACACTCTACTGTAGGATAGAGAGATACCTGATCTAAAAAAAAAACTACTGGATTGAAAGTAAACATGTTATATGGGTTACACCAGCTGGAAATGTGTGGCAGATTAGGAATCCTATGGAGTAGGTGACCATGCCATTTTACTGCATTTATAGCTATGACTGGAATAAGTATGGTTTTAAACTGACACAGAAAATATCTCTTTTGTTGAAGAAAAATAAAGTACACGTAAAAATAAAAATCTAAGGGGAAATGTAATTGTCCATGCCTCATCTAATCTATTAACCCAACGGCTAATCACAATGAATTGATGTGGATAAGGCCATTACCCTAATAGGATTGATCTTTCAGTTAATTTATACATAAACTTCTTTGCCAAGGTACTTCCATTAACAATAAAAGGATAATAATATTAATTGTAATAATAATAATAATAATAATAATAATACAACACTATTCACACAACTGGTGCCACATTTTGCTATATATTTTTAAGTTTCTGTACTTTAGCCTCTAAAATGCCTACCTAGCAGGATAATAAAAAAATATACGTGGCTCCTAAGCTTTAAATAATTGATTCTGCCTATTTATATGTGATATTAACTAAGAAACTAGGGTATTTCACATAACGCCTTAATAACGCGTTATGATTATGTTAAATGCATTAACTATGCAATATGTCATGCACCCGGGACACACCTGTGACTAGGTACGAGTATCAGAATGATGTCAGTCCGTTTATACTATCTGATAATCTCATTCCTGGGGCAGACCTGATGATCAGCACAAAAACCCAGACCGAGAAGAACAATAGAGGAAAAGTTATTTACTTGTGGATACCAAGTCTAATAAACAAACACACAAACACAACTGAATACACACAGCTTTCTGCTGCCTTTATTTGGGGTCTAAACATTTACTAGAAGATTTGTGTGGCTGACTGGGCTCTAAGAGCAAATACCTCAAAGGTTACAAAAACACAAATAAATAAACAAAACTTTTTCAATAAACTCAATTTGAATCAGTATATATATATATATATATATATATATATATATATATATATATATATATATATATATATATATAAGAGAGAGTACATTTATTTGTGTTCCCATTTGAATGTCTAAAAATAAGTAAAAAAATTATTACCTGCACAGAATTCCCAGAAATTCAGTTACTGCACTGCACTCTGGGAAACTGTATGGGACATGCAAATGAGTCCACAATGCATTTTCACTCTTAAAGCCAAAACACACTTTATACTTGGCTCCTTTTAGGCACCTGCTTGTTGTATTACACAGCTTTGAAGTATAGCATAGGATGGATTATGCACAAGTTAGGAAACCTACCCACATACAGCACTGTTTTAATCTAATGGATCATCAGTGTGAGGCTGGTTCCTAGGGTGTGCACTGTGTATATACAATTCATGCTTGAACACTAATTCTGAAATTAATCAATAATTAAAAGTAAGTGCACCCTACCCTATCAAAAGTGCTAACCAATTCAGTGCAACTACATTCATTCATTTAATGGGTTAACCTGTGTAATGCCTCCTCTGACAGACCACATATTAATCTTTCACAGGACAAGAATGTTGGGAATGTCCAATAAATCAATTGAATGGATACTTCCCCCACACCTACCACCCCCAAGGCAATCACACATAAATGCAAGGAGGGAGGCCAAGTAGTTGTGGGTCAGGACTGGCTGTGAGATGTAAAGTCAATGCTGCTTGTGGGGTTTGTTCTGGAATAGGATTGACTGAAGTTCAGAAAAGTTCGTTTTGGGTGTGAGGTCAGTACCAGAATAATGGTGACTCAAAATGTTGTAGCTTCATGTCACGCCATATGTACAAAGATAGTGCAAGTCATGGATTGGAAGGCCTGCTCACCAGCTATTATAATTAATGAGTCTGAATTATCTCTCATTTGTGCCGGCAGCAGATCTCCTGATACAGAGAGTAGAAATCACCAAGCAAATTAGTACTAATGTAAAGTATCAGTGCATTACTCAAAATATTGTATATGATCCAAATTTGAAGAGAAAATAATTGTTATGTGCACTCATTGGTTCTATAGATATTGACCAAAAGTATGGTCTATGTACATAGATAACCTAAAATATAATTTTTATTAAAAATAGGTAAGTTATATTTTATACAACAATAAAAGTTATATTTTGTATTTCTATAGGTTATCTATGCACATCGAGTTGGACCATACTTTATATCAATATCGATAGATAACCTATAGAATTATCAAATATAACTTAGTATATAGTTATATTCTATATGCTATCGATGTACATGGGCCATACTTTAGATCAATATTGATAGAACCAATGAGGGTACATAAACCTCACAATTTATTAAGTACAGGGAGTAGAGTCTTAAACAGTGAAATGGGAAGATCATAAATGTTACGATACAATAAACCAGATCGGATAAATGTGCTCAGCATAAGGTTATAGTAAACATCATCCCAAGGTTTACAAAACTCCCTGAGCCTGAATATAAACAGATAAGAAGGAATCTGTGCAAACCTGAGACACACCCAGGCCTCACACGCCCTGCACACCTGGATAGTACAGCGCGCACTCCATAGATATACAAGAGAGCTTGTAGCCAACACCATACTGCAAACTCGGTTGGCCAATAAATCATTAAATGCTCGTCACAGATTAGCTACTGAAGAACCACTTACTACTTCACAGCCAGTTGCAGTCAGTGATTCACTCCCAGACAGATCAGTCACATTTATCTTACAATACAAAGATCAGTGCTAATTGCAACCATATTATATTGTGTGAAAGTTACTGTGCACAGTCTATGCTGGTTGTACATATGGATCGCACACCCCTCAGAGATTCTTTATATAGAAAGTATATTATACACCAACCACTCTAGAAGCCCATCCCAGTCTATACAAGCCATTCAGCCTCAGTGATCCAACTCCTTACAGTCCCATTCCAATTTGGAGGTCCCATCCCTGCCTCCACTGCCACTCCAAGCTAGCTGAATCCCTTGGGTAGTAGTCCTGCTAGTCCTACATCAACCCCATCTGTCTGTACCTTTCTTTCCTTCAGTGGCCCTCAGCACAGCCAGGTAGAGGTTGTCCT
Source organism: Discoglossus pictus (assembly GCA_027410445.1). Classification (NCBI taxonomy): domain Eukaryota; kingdom Metazoa; phylum Chordata; class Amphibia; order Anura; family Alytidae; genus Discoglossus; species Discoglossus pictus. The sequence goes on along the minus strand of CM050166.1, from coordinate 6,213,590 downwards.
CTGAACTCGTCCTCTGGCGGAAGGAGCTGTCTTGATTGGTTGGCAGGGCTGCATTGGTCCGATACCTGCTCTGTTCCATGGAGCGGACAATCTGATTTCTCTCTCAAGTTACCAAAGAGTGAATTTGCGGAGGGAGGAGATTTTTCTCTCTTTGTGGAGCGGTTTCTGACTTCCTTTTAATTGCTGTCCTCAGTGTGCAGTGTTGGGTTTCTGTCTCTCTCCTCCTCTGTATGTCACTCTGTGTCTGTGCGCTTCCTGCCTTTCCTCCAGTCCACCTCTCTCTCTGGGTTCTCCCTCCTTCTCACTCTCCCCCCAGTTTGCCCGCAGGCTATGCAATTCGTAGCCTGCCCTGTCTGGTTCTGCCCCTTCCCCACTTCCCTCCCTTTTCCGAGGTGTGGATCAGTGAGACACTCTAAAGGTGTGCGTCAGTGACACTCCCTGCTTGCTATCCGCCCGATCACAGACACAGGAAACCTTAGGCAGGGCTCCTCACTCTGTATCATCCAAACAGCATTACACCAAGGCTATAGTGACAGTAATATACATATATATGAATTTAGTATATGGTGAGCATAAGAGTAAGAGAAGCTTTCCAATGTACAGAGTACAGACATTATATATATATATATATATATATATATATGGAGAAGGAACTGGCAACCCACTCCAGTATCATTGCCATGAAAACCTATTGGATTAGCACCCCAGACACAAGATGTGCATTGAGTACATTTGGTCCATAGAGTCAAAGAGAGTCGGACATGACTGAACCACTATATATATATATATATATATATATATATATATATATATATATATATATATATATATATATATATGCAGTTTGGTCTGAGCATGCTCCTGATCCCAGTGTTTATCTATGTCCCCAATTTTACATTTTTGTTCCATCTACTCTCTTATTGTATCACTTTATACCCAAACATATTAGCAGGTACATTATTCCTATTACTTTTTAATATTCCTACTATATTTAAAAATAACTATGAATTATAATTCTAGCCTAAGAAAACACTTTATTTGATTAAGGAATAAATACATAAATAGATGTGACACTGCTCATAGTAGTAATTGGTGTGCTAGGAATATGTGAAATCCCTTCATGTAGTAGCCATTACCACTTCTGCTGGGAGGTTAGTCCATAGTACACCACTACTTAAGGTTTCCTCACATTACTACTGAGCCTTGTCTCTCTTCCTTCCTGAACACATTACCATAAGTCATTACCCTCTGGACTCTGACTTTAGAAAGATCTAGTCTTAGTGAGCAGACGTCTCTTGCATCCATTGTGCAGATTCTGACATCTCTCCACTTTTTAGTGATTAGGCTGTGAAGAATAACATAAGAAATAGAGGGTGATTATGCCCCATTGTCTTTATAGCCAGATCATGCTCTGTATCACTAACCTTTATCTACAGGCATTAGTGGGACTTAGTCATTATTGCAGATCACCCACTGCGGCGGTGCCAAAACTTTCACAGGACCACATACAAAATGCTGAGTGTTTTTTTATCAGACTCCATGATTTCTTTCTATGTCCAAGTCACAAGTAGCTCTCCTGAAACCCGCAGGGCTGTTGGTGGCTGTTTATTTTACCTGGGGAAGTGGTGGGAGAAGGAGGGGTGCGGGGGTTGTAGGAAAGAAACAAAAGTGACCCACAACAAATAATGTAGACTTAATAAAGGCGTATTAGGATAAAAAGGTGTTTGTTTCCACCCCAGTAGCGTTAGCTAATTTCAAGATTATTCCGTAGGGCTCTGGTTACAACAGCACACGAGGGGCACAGCTTTACATAAATAGCTAGTTGCATATGCAGTCTGTACAATAAATCTTTATACAGAAGGTAGCCCCTCTGAAGCTCCCAGCCGCCATGCCCAGGCCCCTGCCACGCGGGACACGCCAAGTCTTGCATTCCTACAACTTGCTTTGACAAGGTTGGCCCAATATCTTCCAGCTATGCATTCCTGCAGACTCGGCTTCCAGGCAGAGCTTTAACCCCTGCTTTACCACGGCTATACTTGCCAAGTTGGCCTGGGTATAGCCATGAAGGGAAGACGCTCGTGGTTACATGGGATGAGAGAGACTCTCGTACCCAGGGAGTGCCCATACTTCAGCGGCCCGTCCCACAGGATAGCCACTAGTGAGTCATTCCTGGACACACCCGGACAGTGGTGAGCGGGTACAAAGTGTCCACTCAGCACTTACACTGGCAACAAGTGGTTACAAATAGAAATCTCACCTTATTTCCCTCATGTGGCAATAACTTACCCAAAAATATGTCTAGCACTTAGATTTTACAGCAGAAACTGGGACATCTTACAGTCAGATCCTTAAACGGATATAGAAAGATTCCAGTTTTATGGTAGGTATATAATATACCTATGTATTTATTTACTTTGTGTACTTTATTTTATTAAGAAGCAATTAAAAGCTCTGTTTTTAGACTAAATTCAAATAAATAGTCCCTGTATGGGTCTGCCCACTGCAGCGTATGCAGACACAGACTCATTATGGCTCGATGTGCAGTGTAGTGTCCTAGCCTTTCTGAGATCACATTTCAGCAGCATGTTTTATGAGACATGGTCCCTGATAGGTTGGACACTACACATGCATCCCTACAGAGTCTGTGTCTGCATATGCTGCAGAGGGCAGACCCATGCAGGGACCATATATTTGATTTTAGGCAGTAAATACTGAGATTATAAGCATTTCTTAATAAAATAAAAGTACATAAGAGTAAATAAATACATAATTATATTATACAGCAGGTAACATCCAGGAACCTTTCATGTCCCCTTAATAACAAGACAAACATTGTGCTTTTCCTATAGTGGTGCGTAAACAGGAAAGGCAGGAATGTCTGTACAAATCATTAGGTGGTTTGCTAAATTTCATTATGCTCAGGAAGTCACTAGAAGGTTTGTAGCTTTAAGGCAATTACAACTTCATTAATGATAGGGTGCCATATAATGAAACCTTCAGTATTGATAGGATGCCATGCAACTAAACCTTCAATATTGATAGGGTGCCATGCAACTAAACCTTCAATATTGATAGGGTGCCATGCAACTAAACCTTTAATATTGATAGGATACCATACAATTAAGCCTTCAGTATTGATAGGACACCATGCAACTAAACCTTCAATATTGATAGGGTGCCATGCAACTAAACCTTCAATATTGATAGGGTGCCATGCAACTAAACCTTCAATATTGATAGGATACCATACAATTAAGCCTTCAGTATTGATAGGATACCATGCAACTAAACCTTCAATATTGATAGGGTGCCATGCAACTAAACCTTCAATATTGATAGGATACCTTATAATTAAGCCTTCAGTATTGATAGGATGCCATGCAACTAAACCTTCAATATTTATAGGATGCCATGCAACTAAACCTTCAATATTGATAGGATACCTTATAATTAAGCCTTCAGTATTGATAGGATGCCATGCAACTAAACCTTCAATATTTATAGGATGCCATGCAACTAAACCTTCAATATTGATAGGGTGCCATGCAACTAAACCTTCAATATTGATAGGGTGCCATGCAACTAAACCTTCAATATTGATAGGATACCATACAATTAAGCCTTCAGTATTGATAGGATACCATGCAACTAAACCTTCAATATTGATAGGGTGCCATGCAACTAAACCTTCAATATTGATAGGATACCATGCCCTCTTTTTCACCTTGTCTGAGCCATTGTCTCTAATCAATACGTTGAATGTCTCCTGGCACACCACCCAAAATCAGTGGAGGGCTCTGCACAATGATATGAAGGGATTCTAGATTAGCTCCCTTGGCAGACAAGGAGACTGGCGCGGGCATGTTTGGAGCATGTGGCAGTATGAACATGTATTGTATGCAGAGCAATAAATACCCACACACATCAATGTAATGATTAACTATCTATAATTCTCTGGTAGTATGTGCCGGAAGAAAACACTTTGTATATGCAGGGTGTGTGCTCATATTGATAATGTATATATAATATACTGATATAATGGCACACACTACCTGAAAGAGCTTACAATCTTTTTTATAATTGCAGACTCCATCCAAATATGAATTATTATATTAAATGTACTGTAATTTATAATGGATATTACTTATTGATATAATTGGAGATTCTATCCAAATATTAAATATGAATTATTGACTCAATAGTAATGCGAATAGTGGCATAATATGGATTAAATTGAGACTATACAAATATGAATTATTATATTAAATATCTACATAATTCATGTTAAATATAATGATATATATATATATATATATATATATATATATATATATATATATATATATATATATAATGTGTGAGCTAAAGCATGTAGTGGGTGTTTGTTTATATATAATGATATTTCTCTATAGCCTGTAGAGTTATGTGGTTTACTATTATACCTGCGTATATCCAAACAAGAGATCCTGTGACTGGAATAATCTGAATACATGTCTATATTTGAGGTGTTTGAAGGCTCCAATTATGAGGATTTAACATAAAACGGATCCCTGTCAGTTATTGCTGTTAGTTGCCACATTAGGCTGCAGATTAGCGGGCGTGAATGGGTTAATCATGTACTTGTAGTAATTTGCCTGTTATTATGTGTACAACCATCATGTCTGGGTCCCTGAATGTCTCATCTGGAAATGTAATGTATTACTGTAATCATCACACTGCAAATAAAGCATAATAATAATAATAATAATAATAATAATAATAACAACGTACAACAGAGGCCCCAAACTGTGGTTCCTGAGACTCAATAGTCCACTCGTGGTATTATAGACAAGTATCCCATGTTATTATCGGTATGCCTGCGCTGCGTCTCCTCTCTGCCCGTAGCCTCTAGAATAAAATGTAAAATCATGACCCTAACATATAATGCCCTCCGCAATAACGCTCGCGCTTACATCTCTGCTCTTGTCTCTAAATACACCCCCAACCGTCCCCTATGCTAATGATCTACGTCTTTCTTTCCCTTTTATCACCTCCTTTCACTCCCAAGACTTTTCTCATGCTGCCCCTACTCTATGCAACTCCTTGCCTCGCTCCACTAGACGATCACACACACACATGAGGGATAGTAAGTGCACGGTACAAGGTAACACGCCCCCCCCCCCCCCCCCCCCGATGTATAGCAACCCCCCAATGTGCTGACAGACTTTATTAGTCTGCGAGTTTTCAATCTTGCGTAGCGTTTTGGGAAAGCTTTTTGGACACCGGATTCTAAGCTCAGACAGCGCCTCCATTTCTTGCATTGTGTTAATATGGTTTACTTTGAACACAATCCATGTATAGCGCTGCGGAATATGTTGGCGCGTTACAAATAAACTATAATAATAATGCTCTGTGCTGTACATTTGCTTATTTGGCCTGTAAGTATTGGGATGGTGCATTGTGGGTATGTAATGGCTTTTGGGCAGAAGCTTAAAGACTTTTGTAAGGTGATGTTATGATGTAGTACCAATGCTCTTAAAGGGATATGGTAGGTTCATGGACTTACTATGTATAGAATATCCCTGTGTATCTATTTATTTTTATGTACTTTATTAAGAAGTGATTATAATCTCTGTATTTACTGCCTAAAATCAAATAAACAGTCCCTGTATGGGTCTGCCCACTGCAGTGTATACAGACACAGGCTGTGTAGGGCTGTATGTGCAGTGTAATGTCCTAGCCTATCAGGGACCATGTCTCAGGTACATGTTGCAAAAAGATGGTCACCGATTAGTTAGCATGAGATACAGCAATAACAGCAGTTAGTGTCTGTATCTGCATAACCTGGGGGGGGGGCAGACCCATACAGGGACTATTTGTTTGACTTTTGGCAGTAAAAACAGAGCTTATATATATATATATATATATATATATATATACACACACACTATAGCTAGTAAGCTCCCAGAACCTCCGATATCCCTTTAATCAGGACACGTAGTAGTAATAAGTCATACAGAACTAGATCAGATCTAGGACAGAAACGTGTCCGACACCTTTGGACTGAAGCAGGGGCCACACATTTACACCCTCAGGGTGTTGCTCCGCTCTGGCCAGGGTGCCATGTCCTCTGTTTGTTTTCTAGGTGTGAACCTGCTGAGGAAGCTGGATGAGACCTTTGGAAGGAGATGATTCAGGGGAACAATATGGCCGGTCCGACCCCACCCCTCCTGACAATACCTTTCATTGCCTGCTCACTCCGAGAGATAACCTATTTCCAGGATCATTCTGGGTACTATCACACTCCCAGTTAGGTACATACCAGCTATTAAAGGGATATGGGAGGTTTGTGGATGTTACTAGGTATATATTATTTTTTGAACTTTATTTTATTAAGAAGTGCTCTGTTGTTACTGTATACAATCAGACAAATAGTCCCTGTATGGTCGCTCCATTGCAGCGCATTAAGATACAGACTCTGCTGTACTTCCTGTGCTGTGGCTCATACTAACCAATCAGTGACCATCTATCTGCAACATACTGCTGAGAATGTTTCTCTGATAGGCTAGGACACCACAATATACATGCAGCCCTACAGAACATGTGTCTGCATATGCTACAGTGGGGCCACAGTAAAAAACAAAGCTCAGAAGCACTTCTTAATAAAATAAAGTACATATCAGTAAATAGATACCCAGATATATCTTATACAGAGTAACATCCAGGAACCTCATTTTAAATACATCACAACCACTTTGTAAAGCACAATATGTCACTCTTATTGGCAGTATTGTGATGTCAGTGAAGCACAATTAGTATAGTATTACAGTATATGAAAACAGAGCAACGTTCAGGAAATAAAACATATTCACAAATAAAGAATAATTATAATAAATGATATGTGTGGAAGTAAAACAGCTAGAACAAGAAGTCATGCTAGGTGGTTATAAAGAAAGCCAATATTATTTTATAGTATATATATATATATATATATATATATATATATATATATATATATATATGCTATAAAATAATATTGGCTTTCTTTATAACCACCTAGCATGAATATAAATATATATTTGCTGCATGGTGACAATGGGTGACACGTTTTGTGGATTGCACAAAATAAAAGATCAAATAGTGTTTGAGGATTTGATTGAGTGTTCGTTTCAGTCGCATTATACCAGGTCCTGGAATTTCCAGTCCAGTAGTTTTGTTTATTCCAGGGGGAGGTGATTGTGGCCTGGGGATAAAGTGACCACCCCAATGGTCATCTCACAGAACTGGCTGCACAGGTTTCTGTGGGATTACTTTTGTTTATATTTGTTGTAGAACTGGAAAAGCCCTGAAACTGCCCAGACTGGGAGTGAGGGGGCACGGACAACCCCCCTGTCCAACCGCACAGACTGGGAGTGAGGGGCACGGACAACCCCCCTGTCCAACCGCACAGACTGGGAGTGAGGGGCACGGACAACCCCCCTGTCCAACCGCACAGACTGGGAGTGAGGAGGCACGGACAACCCCCCTGTCCAAACGCACAGACTGGGAGTGAGGAGGCACGGACAACCCCCCTGTCCAACCGCACAGACTGGGTGTGAGGGGGCACGGACAACCCCCCTGTCCAAAACGCACAGACTGGGAGTGAGGGGGCACGGACAACCCCCCTGTCCAACCGCACAGACTGGGAGTGAGGGGCACGGACAACCCCCCTGTCCAACCGCACAGACTGGGAGTGAGGGGCACGGACAACCCCCCTGTCCAACCGCCCAGACTGGGAGTGAGGAGGCACGGACAACCCCCCTGTCCAACCGCACAGACTGGGAGTGAGGAGGCACGGACAACCCCCCTGTCCAACCGCACAGACTGGGTGTGAGGGGGCACGGACAACCCCCCTGTCCAACCGCACAGACTGGGAGTGAGGGGGCACGGACAACCCCCCTGTCCAAACGCACAGACTGGGAGTGAGGGGGCACGGGCAACCCCACTGTCCAACCGCACAGACTGGGAGTGAGGAGGCACGGACAACCCCCCTGTCCAACCGCACAGACTGGGAGTGAGGGGGCACGGACAACCCCCCTGTCCAAACGCACAGACTGGGAGTGAGGGGGCACGGACAACCCCCCTGTCCAACAGCACAGACTGGGAGTGAGGGGGCACGGACAACCCCACTGTCCAACCGCACAGACTGGGAGTGAGGGGGCACGGACAACCCCCCTGTCCAAACGCACAGACTGGGAGTGAGGGGGCACGGACAACCCCCCTGTCCAAACGCACAGACTGGGAGTGGGGGGGCACGGACAACCCCCTTGTCCAACCGCACAGACTGGGAGTGAGGGGGCACGGACAACCCCCCTGTCCAAACGCACAGACTGGGAGTGGGGGGGCACGGACAACCCCCCTGTCCAACCGCACAGACTGGGAGTGGGGGTGACCATTTCATCTGCTGAGACACTGATTGATTGATTTTAGCCAGGAAATGCAGGCCATGTCAGGAAATAGATACTATACTATAATAGATATTATATACCGTCCATGTCCCTTTAATTCCAATTAGCACTGTTTAGCAGACAGGGGATTTGCAGCAATGAGGTATCAGTAGTATCTCAGTGACACGGCACGACAGGTAATTACTTCATGTGGACACAAATTGCCAGGTACGGGGTAACCAGAGAAAGTACATTCCTGGCACACAAGTCACTGAAATACTCAGCAATTTCACCACATTTGGGTGGGGGTTAAATCTTTGAGCTATGGATCATATCCTCACACGCACCCTACACACTCCTCCGACACACCTTAGACTACTCAGCCCGGCCTGTGCACCATCTCAGGTACAGCATCTCAGATCACACCTGTACACACTGCGCTTTCAAATAACAAACCCGTCTTCTTAGCAGTCTTTACCCTGCCGGTCCTGCGCTCTCACTCTCTGTCTATACCAGATACGGCTGCTAAACCTGTCCTAGATAAGGTCTGCCAGTGTCACTGAAGGTAGATAAGCCGCCTGCTCATAGTCCGTCTATGAAATAAGACATTATTACCTTTCTAGTGAAATCTGAGCTTTCACGTGCTAATGTCTTTATTTAAAATATTGAAACCCAAAAAACTATTTGTAGAAAAAACACACCTGTTTGGTACACAGTGCATTAAAAGGATATGGGAGGTTCCTGGATGTTACTAGATATATAATATTCCTGTGTATCTATTTATGGATATTTCCTGTTTTGTCCCCACTAGCTATGGCATGCAGCAGCCACTAGGTGGCGTGCCGAGACTTTATACAATTTGTTCTTAGAGTGAAGGCTAGACTTAGGGTTAGGGTAAAGCCACTACTATGTACAGCTTATTATCTGCCACTATCCTAACCCCCGAGTCTAACCATAAATCCTAACAACAAATGGAAAGGCTTGGCGTGCCACTGTTACGCCACCTAGTGGTCGCTGCGTGCAACTGAAATATCTCTATTTACTTTTATGCATTTTGTTCTATTAAGAAGTGCTAATAAGCTCCGTTTACAAATAGTCCCTGTATGGATCTGCCCTCTGTAGCGTATGCAGACAGACTCGGTAGGGCTGTTCGTGCAGTGTAGTGTCCTAGCCTATCAGGGACCACATCTCAGCAGCATGTTACAGCAAGAGATGGTCACTGATTGGTTAGTATGAGACACTGCACATCCAGTACTACAGAGTCTGTGTCATTAGTGGGCAGTCCCATACAGGGACTATTTGTGTGATTTAGGCAGTAAATACAGAGCTTATAATCACTTTGTAATAAAATAAAGTACATGTCAGTAAATAGATACAAAGGATATTATATACCCAGTAACACCCAGCGACCACCCATGTCACTTTATCTAAAGTTTAAAGATAACTTACACATTTTAGCGATGGAACAATAATCGGGACTTGGAGAGGGTTCCGTCACCTTAATGGCTATACCCCGTAACCTACACATCCTGTGACAATAATGCCCCCTAGTGGAGAAACCAAGACCCAGCTCAGAGATAGGCCAACGGAGTGACGTTATGGATGCAGTTCCAAAGATGCCCTAAAGTGGAATAATAAACAGTAACATGGCCAGGCTCTGCGTTATCTTCTAATCCTAAAGGCACAAAGTAAATATCATTCTGATATACACAATAGGTAAAAATCTAGATCATGTGAAATTATATTATATAAAAATGTTATTATATATATTTTAAAAATATTTCTGGGAATACAGAGAATTTCATAAAAAATCCTTTATTAAATGTTCTTTCTTGTGCAATCAAAGCTTAGATACTGTATTATGTACAGAGGATTCGGACATTTACTTATTGACCAATATACGGTGTTTACAGAACCAGTGGAAGTAGATACATGTACTACTTTGTATCATCTTGTCACAATGTACAAATTATTATTGCATAGTACACACAGGGTGCACAGTAAGCTGGCATAACATATACAGCATATTATAAGTAGGGGCTAGTCAGATGGGGGGGGGGGGGGGGTAATCACTGCAACTTCCAGGTCAGGAGGAACCATTGAAAACTGATATATTACCCATGTGGTTGTTTAGTTGTGTCCAAATCTGCATGACCCTATTGACTGCAGCATGCTAGGCACATATGTCAATCACTGCCCCTCTGAGCTCCATCAAGCTCATGTTCATTACTTCATTGAATAGTGGTGTTAGAGAAAACTGCTAAGAGTCCCACAGACTTCAAGAAGATCCAATCAATCAGTACTACAGGAAATGAAGACAAGCTGATCACTGGAAGGTTTGATCATCAGGCTGAAGCTCAGATATTTTGTCCATATCATTAGAAGACTGTATTCCCTATAGAAGACTTGGATGCTCGGAAGGATTGAAGGTACATGAAAAGGGGGCGGCAGAGGTGGATAGATGAGGTAATTGAGGCAATAAAGTTTTGGGTCATGGAGAATTGGACCCAACTAAACAACAACAATCTGCTCTAACCACTAAAAACAAAAATATTAGGGAGCAGTCATTTGTGTCGACGCACTTTGACGTGAAAGACAAACACAAGCGCAATAAGCAGGAAAAAGATACTCTGCGGAATGTTTTTATCGCTGCGAGTCATGAGCTGGGCCTCTGTATCAGGACATCTAGTCTTGTACAGCTAATCTAATACATGGAATTGGTTGGGACCCTTATAGATAGTTCCACTGAAAACTGTGACCCTTTATGAATGATCCAGAACATGCCGGGGTCTTATTATAGATACCGGTCAGTGGGATCCCCTGTGTGCGTCTGATTGGACGTCTCATATCTGTATATCTGTGTGAGCTCCACCCCCAAGGCACCTATGTAGGCAGAGCGTCCTAGCCAATGAGCTGTGTCCTAGCCAATCAGCTGTCAGTATCACGGTTGCCTCCCAAGCAGTCTTTTTCTCAGCAGACTGAATGGGAAATTGATACACTGTTGTACTTGCGTCTGATTGGTCACAACTGATTATGAATATTATGCTAATTGTGGGGTGTTCCTTCTTAAACTCAACTAAAGAGATTTTGCAAACTTAATGGTAAGTTTATAAAAGTGTATTTTAGGATTTCTTCATACACTACTGCTTCTCCCTCTATCAGGAAAATCAAGCAAACTTCTATATACCTTTAAGGATAATATTAATTACAGAATGTTGCAACCATTTTCTTTTAGCAGAAACATGTTACTCAAAGATTTTGACAGCAGATTAGACCTAAAATCCAAATCTATGTTTAATCAATACTTCTGTATATCCCTGGCATGGAAAGCTGTATCTGCCGTCTTTAGGTTAGTAAATGACCTTAGATCCTTCCAATCCATGTATTTATTTTGACTCTGTCCTCGTGTATATCTTTGTAATGACTTCTCAATGTTTGCCTGTTTTAGTTGCCGTAACATTAGTTTTTTTACTAGTGTCTCCTATGCCCTGAGGTGTTGCACTTGTTGACAGGTGGAGCATTCCTTCTGTCAGACTGTCAGGGTTATTTAATACGGCCTTCCGTGTCCTTCATGGACCCTAAGGCCTCAATGTCACGCGGGAACTTGTCTTAAGGAGGCCCAGAGAGGTCCGATGGCTGGCGGCCATGTCAAATGCTCCAAAGCAGAGACCTATGTAGACCCCTCAACACCTGTTTTATCAAATGTCAAGAACAATCCATACCTGAGAGGAGACAAGATCTTATCTCTGCATTCTTTCACTGATGGAATGCCTTTTATAGACTTAGGTGAGGCCTTTTTGTTTACTTGACTGTGGGGAGTCCATTAACTACTTATAATCGTTGGGTGCCACAAATGGGCACTTGGATGCCAGTAGCCAAATATTGTACAATTACATGCCTGGCTCCTATGTGCTTGGTATATAATAAAAAAGGTATCTGGAAGTTTCATGGATTATGAATGCATCTGATAGAAGGGAATCAGTAGTGTACACAATCATTTTTTGCATGAAAAAAAATCCCCAAACAAACTAACGTTAACAAAGTTACGCTTTCTTCCGTTAATTTTGAGAAGAAGCACCAATGAAAATCCAAGATAAATTAGCATAACATTTATAATGATAAATAATGATTTTAAAAAGACTAGAGGAATGGTCATGGGGGATCTAAAAAGGCAATGATGATACACTAAAATGTATGCATATAAAAGCTTGAATGTAGAATATATACGTAATGGATAGTTGATGGTAAGAAAGGAAGAAAGGATTAATGGTATTAATCAGCTGGAAACAAATCAAAGGAATATAATTAAAATAGTGAATGGTTAATAACAAAAAAATATATATACGAAAAAAATAGCATTAGCTCAGAGGAAAGATTGGACAGAGTGATATGATAAAAACAGTCAAATATATCAAATGTAATAAGATCCAACGGAAATGGGAGAACAAGAGCTCATGATCTGTAGTTGGACAGTGGAAAATGTAATGGTGATGTCTGAAAAAAGTAGTAGATAAATGAAACAGCCTTCCAGGGAAAGAGGCCGACCCCACAGTAAACTAATTACATCAGTATTTTGGTTCATATCTGCTATCGATTACAATGGGATCCCCCTCTTACACAAACCATCACATACAATGGGACCCCCTCTTACACAAACCATCACATACAATGGGATCCCCCTCTTACACAAACCATCACATACAATGGGATCCCCCTCTTACACAAACCATCACATACAATGGGATCCCCCTCTTACACAAACCATCACATACAATGGGATCCCCCTCTTACACAAACCATCACATACAATGGGATCCCCCTCTTACACAAACCATCACATACAATGGGATCCCCCTCTTACACAAACCATCACATACAATGGGATCCCCCTCTTACACAAACCATCACATACAATGGGATCCCCCTCTTACACAAACCATCACATACAATGGGATCCCCCTCTTACACAAACCATCACATACAATGGGATCCCCCTCTTACACAAACCATCACATACAATGGGATCCCCCTCTTACACAAACCATCACATACAATGGGACCCCCTCTTACACAAACCATCACATACAATGGGATCCCCCTCTTACACAAACCATCACATACAATGGGATCCCCCTCTTACACAAACCATCACATACAATGGGATCCCCCTCTTACACAAACCATCACATACAATGGGATCCCCCTCTTACACAAACCATCACATACAATGGGATCCCCCTCTTACACAAACCATCACATACAATGGGATCCCCCTCTTACACAAACCATCACATACAATGGGATCCCCCTCTTACACAAACCATCACATACAATGGGATCCCCCTCTTACACAAACCATCACATACAATGGGATCCCCCTCTTACACAAACCATCACATACAATGGGATCCCCCTCTTACACAAACCATCACATACAATGGGATCCCCCTCTTACACAAACCATCACATACAATGGGATCCCCCTCTTACACAAACCATCACATACAATGGGATCCCCCTCTTACACAAACCATCACATACAATGGGATCCCCCTCTTACACAAACCATCACATACAATGGGATCCCCCTCTTACACAAACCATCACATACAATGGGATCCCTCTCTTACACAATCCATCACATACAATAGGATGCCTGTACACACCATTTTTATATTTGTATGTGTCAGCACAAACACACAGTAGACTGATCCCAGCTTATAACGTGGATTGCAAACATGTCCCAAGCGCAATAACGCAGCATCCAAGCCATGGATCACTTAAAAGATTAATTAATATCCTGTCCCATTTAAACAATAAAACAGAGAAATAATAATGTAAACCCTCCCCATCCAAGCTGATAAAACACAAAACAGATCTTGCAAGGGAACACATCTATGGGTGTGTGAGGTATATTTTAGATCTGTTGATGGACAGTGCAGGTTGGTGCTGTCGTACTCGTAAACCAATTATCCAAAATACACTGGCCAGGCAGCAAACCTAATCTCTCAATTTAAATCCAATCAAATATGAATTAAACATTAATTTTATCACAGAGGACACTAAGTAACTACTGTAAGCCCTCCAAAAACAAGAATCAGTTGGAAATAGTGGAGGTAAAGTTTTGCATACTAAGGGTTAAGTCAGTTTATATACTGATTTTATTTACTTTATGGACCTTTATTCCAAAAATTATGCTTGCCTTCAATGGGGATATTAAAGGGGTTCTGTCACCCCAAAATCAAGTCGTTTTTTGGTTATTCTTAAAGAGCATGAATGTTATCTGGCAGATAGACCCCTCTCCTACCCTTATCAAGCACCCTGAGACGCACACTAGGATATTGAGCCGGAAATCTATACATTATACGAACAGTTTTTCTCACAGTAAATCATTTCTGAAATAATTTGCATTGACTGTTTTTAATGCTGATTCAAACTAAATCATTTTCCTGTTGGGGAGACCAAGATTTATTTTGCCTGTTATTAACTTTTGTCCAAAGCTCTTTACACAATTCCAGTACAGCCATAGGTTGTAGATCATATACACACAGACATATCTATGATGTTACTAAGCAGCAGCTCAGCATTTCTGGCTTGGTATCATTGTCTCTTGGGAGGTTCCTTCTCAAGTCAAACCCTCCCCTTGCAGGTAGATGAAGCTCAGATAAACTGGTTTCTGTGGGTCTAACAACTAACCGCACTCTATTGTGTTAGAGCGTCCTCAACGGCTCAGGATCCTGACTCTGATACGAGGGGAAGTGACATTTAATAGTGTCATAGTGTCTGAGCCACCAACTATCTGGTACTCCTTGCCTGGCTCACTAGACTCCTCCTGCCTCTAAACTTCACTGAAACTCATCTGTATAAAGAAGCTCATCAGTCCCGGCCCTACACAATCTACAGTGCAACATATAACCACCTCCACTTACCTGACCCTATTGCCTTCACACCGCCATCTTGTATCTATCACCCTCCTGTATCACCCAAATCCTTTAGATGTAAGCTAGTGAGGTTTCGATCTTCTATCGGTGCTCTGGGAACAAGCTCTATATACATTTGATTTTTCGCTCAAAGACAGGGCCCTCCAATCTTTTGCAATGAGTTAAATGTGTTTTTGTACTTAACCTACGTATAGCGCAGCGGAATATGCTGGTGCATTACAAATAAAGGAATAATAATAAATATTTAGCAAGAAGGGATCCGCTGTCCATGACGTCTCAGGGAGACCAGACATAAGGTGTTTCTTTCATTATACCGACATCAGAGACATCTCTCTATTGTAAGTGTGACACAGACCGGCCATACAGCCTGGCCACCACTGCACGGTGATAGTGACATGTACGCCAGTATGAACGTCAATACTACACTATGGTGTTTTAACGGTATAGGGAAATATATAAAGGTTCAAAACACAAGAAAATATTGTTTTTTTCTGTTTTGTACCAAATCACCCCATTTTAGTAGAGCTTAGCAAGCCAGAGCTACATGTCCATATGTAAGATGAGTTACATACAGTGCCATACCACAAACATACATCCCATAGTACCCTTTAAAAGAAGATGTGGAAAAGGGGATTATAGATAAAAGAAAGTAGATTGTACGTCCTTAGTAACTTAGTAATGGCAGAAATGCTGGATCTGGCCATACCAAGAGGCTGGCACTTAATCCAATCTGGTCTTGACCAGATAGAAAGGTTGGTGCCAGTCTGTTTCTAACCATACAGAAGGCTGGCATCGTGGGTTCCTGACCATACAGAAAGGTGGGCACCGGTCGATTCCTGACCATACAGAAAGGCGGTCAGCGGTCAGTTTCTGACCATACCGAAAGGCGGTCAGCGGTCAGTTTCTGACCATACAGAAAGGCTGCTGCTGGTCTGTTTCTGACCATGCAGAAAGGTTGATGTCAGTCTATTCCTGACCATACTAGTGGTGGTACTAGTCTTTTTCTAACCACACAAGGCTGGTATCGTCTGTTCTTGACCATACAGAAAGGTGGGCACAGGTCGATTCCTGACAATACAGAAAGGCGGACGCAGTTCTATTCCTGACCATGCAAAAAGGTTGGTGCCAGTCTGATCATGACAATACAAAAAGGCTGGTGCCAGTCTGTTTCTGGCCATGCAGAAAGGTTGGTGCCGGTCTGATCATTACAATACAAAAAGGCTGGTGCCAGTCTGTTACTGGCCATGCAGAAAGGATGGTGCCAGTCTGTCCATGACCATACAGAAAGGCTGTGCCTACTTTGTTGCATCCTTGCTTATAAATATACTAACTCTTATCCAGCTCACAGACACAGACTTTCCTGTACTCCTGGGCTGTGAATTCTAACCAATCAGTGACCATCTATCAGCATAATTCTGCAACGTACTGCTGAGACATGGTCCCGGATAGTCTAGGACACTACACTGCACATACAGCCCTACAGAGCCTGTGTCTGCATATGCTGCAGAGGGCAGACCCATATAGGGACTATTTATTTGATTTTAGGGCAGTAAATATAGAGCTTATAAGGACTTCTTAATAAAATAAAGCACATAAAAGTAAATAGATACACAGGGATATTATATACATAGTAACATCCAGGAAGCTTCCATATCCCTTTAATGATTACCGTCTTCCTCTCTAAACTAGATAATGATCAGCAGATAACTTGCCCAGAATTAACCTCTTTTAAACAGCCAGCAGTATTCTTGGCTTATACTTTGCTCAAGTGACACCTTTTTTATTGGACAAACGTGTATATATATATATATATATATATATATATATATATATATATATATATATATATACACAGTAAAACCCCTGTTATCCGGCACCCACGGGGACTCCCTATTGCCGTATAACTGTAGTTGCCGCCTAAACGACCCTTAAACATCCCTAAAGACATTAGCACCTAAACTGGGCCATTTAGGCCCAGAAAAAAAGAATTAGTAAAAAAAGTTCAAATTTTTTTTATTTTGCAGTCTCCAACTCCGGATAGTGCCGGTTAAACGGGTTAAGGTAAGTTTTTTGAAAATAGGGAATTGGTGCTGGTTGCTTGAGAGTCCTGGTTAGGTGGGTTCCGGATAACCGGGGTTGTACTGTGTGTGTGTGTAATATATATATATATATATAGTGAGCTAGCATACATACATACATAATGTTACTCCCTACCCACAACATACTGCATATACACACCTATTGCTGGCCGTGGGTAACATTATCAGTTTCTGGAAGTTACAGTGTTAATCAGCATCTCTCTGAAAGTGGAGAAATCTTAATCTTCATTGTTTTTTCATATAGTGGTATGATCAATTATAGACTTGCAGATCTGTGCTTACCAGTGCAGCACTTAAATGGTTAAGAGCTGGCCATGCCCAGGCACTGGGCAGTACAGATAAATGCAGCGGTGCCCCCACCCATAACAGCAGAACCCACCTATACAGCAGAGCTTCTTGTACAGGTAGCCTTTCCTCTCCTGCTCCGAATGCCCATTCAGCCAATCAGAACGCTCCAACAGCATCTCCCTCTTAAAGGTGTAGTACCAGGTGGAGGAGGCAGGACGACTAGGGGACGCTGCCATACTACTTTTTTCCAGAATGCAAAAAACAAATGGGAAACTTCTGCAAAAGCAACAAATCTACAATAAATAGTGGGGGGAAACGGTCTCCCTGCGCTGTTCGGGTGGAGGTCTGTCTGCGGCTCTATCCTGGGGTAGAGAGGTTTAAAGAAAGAAAGGAACAACGCAGCTCCTCTCTATCCTCACTCCCCCTCTCCTTCTCTGTAGTAACAGCTCCACGCCCATACACAACAGAAAAGAAACCGCCCAGCCGCTCAGCAATTAGGGACACACATAGGAAGAGCAGTGCCAATGTGCTCATAACGCAGGAGGGCCGGGTCACCTCCTGGACGGGTGTATTAACACTACGGTGCACTATGACTCACCTATTATAATGCAAAACTGAAAATACACTTAAAAAGCATATGAAAAGTTTGGGGATTTTACCAGGTATACAATAGCTGTGTATCTATTTACTTTTATGTACTTTGTTTTATTAAGAGGTGCTTAAAAATCTCTACCTAAAATCAAACAAATCATCCCTGTATGGGTCTGCCCACCACAGCATATGCAGACACAGACTCATGACTAACCAATCAGTGACCATCTCTCAGCAACATGCTGTTGAGACGTCTCCGACAGGCTAGGACACTATACTGCAGATCCAGCCCTAGAGAGTCTATCACATATATAGTTGTCATAACTGCGGGTTGTCAAAAGTTGTTGCGAACGCTGCGGCCCTCGCGAAGCCAGCAACTGCGGACCTTGCAACATTTACGGACTTACAACACACAAATACGAGACGCGGGACTTAGAAAAAAAAACATTAAGGCCTCGCAAAATTACGACTTTAACGCCGACCTGCGCGAACCTCAAAACACAATCAATACACACAACAAACACATAAAAAGCTTACCCACAGCAGGGGGGGCACCCAGGACCTCTGCAAGTGAAGTTACACCTCCATTTAAGTCCAAATTACAGAGTTTAGACACCCGAAAATCACCTAAGCGAGAGAAAAAATGGCCGCCGAAAAAAACGAAAACGAGGCTACAGGACCCTAAACACGCAAAACACCACCAAACACATACGGATTTTGCAAAAAAGCCGAACGAGCTCCAAGAACAAGGACGCCAAATCAGCCACAGCCGCGTACTACACATTAGGCGCCATTTTACAACACTAACTTACATAATGCGGAAGTACACAGCTACCCTAACAAATTTTTCTCGCGCACGCACACTATTTACACTACACACTGCGCACATTGCTGACACTTACACTCATGCAGCAACATGAAAACAGATTGTCAGCTCTTCAGCATAATGCTTCCTGCATTTATTACTTCAAAATAGGTAAAGTATATTCTTTTCTTAATGTATTATTTAGTTCATTACGATACACCAAACAGCATTAGCTCACTTACAATTTGATTCCCGTCATTTTTTGACGGGCAATATTCTAGTATCTTCATAAGCTACAGAGGGCAGACAAATACAGGGACTATTTGTTTGATTTTAGGCAGAGCTTCTAGGCACTTCTTAATAATGTAAAGTACATGTCAGTAAATAGATACCCAGAGATATTATACACCAAGTAACATCCAGGAAGCTTTCAGGTCACTTTAGCTGAAACATCCCAATATGTAAGAAAACAATAATTCTTATAAATAGATACATTGTTACACGACTATTATAATAGCTGCAAACTATCTGTCCCTAGAGGTATTTGCTCTAAATATGTGCACACTGCTTGATACAAATAATACTATATCTATCAAGGCAAGTGCTACAATCAATCCCCTGACCATCACTGTTTGGCAATAGGCCCTTGTTGGGTTCCTAGGCTGGCATCCTTCCTTGTACTGGGCATATTACATTATTTAGTCTGCTATGGGAGAGGATTGTTCTTATAATGTTATATTGGGTGCACTGGCATATATTATAGAGGTTGTTGCATATAACACAATCCCAAGTCTCACTGACTAAGGTATTGTATCAAAAGGTACAACCACAAGTTAATATTAAGTGTATTGAGTTCAAATCTTGTGTATATTTTATTTATGGTTGACATCTTCTATTGTTTAACCCTGTATTAAGTTCTATGGTATGTGTGGTAAGGAAGATAGAAAGGGATCACTTGTCCTTTTGTTGTGAGAGTAATGGTGACTATGTATTATTATTATCCTTTATTTGTAAGGCGCCAACATATTATGTAGCGCTACACATTGGTTAAGTGCAAGGCACAAACAATACTAACACAATGCAAAGACTGGAGGGCCCTGTTATTGAGCTTACAATCATTCTACGGGGTCCTGATCCTATTAGCGAGGAAGAAAGACGGCTGGAGGAGGTGCAGAATAAACCCCGGGAGATCCGGAACGGAGGTCTAGTTGGCTCTTCTGGGACAGTGAGGTCTCTACAGTGAAATAAATCTCTAAAGTGAATGTTATTCTCTGCAGTCTCTTTTTTTCCTAGTTGGAGAGTTCTAGATTATCCTTACATGAGTGTCTTTCAATATACCACTACACTCCATTTTCCAATGCATACCTTTATTGTAAGTATCTTGGAAATAAAGATGGGGATCTAGCGTGTTTTACCAGCGCCACGGAGGTCCATTAAGCGCCAAAGATGGTTCATTAAGTCTCCAATTATACGACTAGACTGTAAGTAAGCATCTTGGGACAGGGTATTCCATTATACCATTATACTGTAAGCATCTTGGGACATAGTCTTGCATTTCCCCCTAGTGTGTAAGCATCTAGGGACATAATAATATTTACTATTTGTTATCTACATTGAATTTATATTTTATCACTTGTGTTATGGCTAAATAAATATTATACGCAACACGCAAATCCAGGCTGACCAATAGCAACGGCAGTGTTTTGCCTATAGTATGGCCTCCTAGTGTATAAGTGAAGTCACACACACTTCAGAATGTGTTCAGTCACCAAGGAGCTCCTTGCACAGCCAATCACAGGCTAATGTAGTGTTACAGGCAACCTCTTCATTATGTCCATCATATACTTATCACATGTTGCTTAACACCAAAGGTGCCGAGATAAACTGGTAGGAAGTGAGATCGGATACAGAGCAAATGTAGATAGATTAACATTTAAAAAATGAGGTAATTAGCACAATCTGGTGGTCCTAAAGAGTTTACAAACTAGCCCCTGAAAATGAAACACAAAGTTTGGCAACACCCTGCTCAGTTTATAAAGTGGTTTAAAAATATAATTTTCTCATCATATTTTTTAATTCATCCAGATGGGCTTCTTATGATTTATACTGAAATGTTTTCATTGACGCTTTTTTCTGTCCCTTTAAAAGTCCAATTTCATTACTAGTAGTTGTGCAGAATTACTTGAAATGTAGTGTTAATCCCACTTGAGCCCACGTTTCCTTAAAATGTTAAAATCTTTTTGTTATACAGTAATTATCTAATACTTCACTGGGTGAACACGTGATGGCAGTCTCATCATTTAGTATCAATCGCCAAATGTTTAGGAGCCAGAGAAGGAGCATTTGGCAAAGGAACTTAAATGGCCATGAACAAAGAAAATCTTTTAATATATTTGCTTTCCTAAATAATAACAGTGTGCTGGATTAATTGTAAGGGAAAGGGTTAACATGCAAGCGAGAGCTGCACCTCTGGAACTAATATATTCTGTACATGGGGGATTTTTCCAGGCTCCTCCAATTCTAGTTTTTAACTTTCTTCAAAGGCCTCAAACATCTCCAGATATTGCCATTTCAGGGCAGTAATTCACCACATGCAGAGCAGACGTGGGACCCTGGCACTGATATCATAGGAGGGCACTAGGAAACTTGCACTGCCAACTATAGGCATATTCAGGGGTGGAGATTTCCCAGGAGCCTGGGTTCCTAAAATGTGTACTGCTGGCTCCTAAATATTTTATGAAGCATAATGCATTCCTATGAAGAGCTCTGGGCTCCTAGAAAACAGACGATCTGGCTCCTTAAAATGTTTCTGACCACTATAGTTATTACTTTTGTCCACCTCTGGGCATATGTATGGGGCCCCCAAGAGAGACAATGGTTTATTTTCTGCCAGTCTAGGCACAGGCCTGGCCCAGGATATGATATGGGTAGTGGCTCTTCCAGACTAGACATGGGAAGTAGGTATGGATTAAAATAGGCAAAGGGGGTCATCATTGTTTTCTAACATTACCCTTAAAGGAGCACTGTAGATGACAGATTGTACCATGTAGAATTCCATCTCTGAATGCTGGTCAGACTATACATTCCACCATATTAAATCCAAAGCCCGTAGTGGCAACGGTACACCTGCAAAGCCTGCGGGCTTGAGATTCTCTGGAGTTACAGAGCTATCAAATTGAACCAACGGGCAGGAGACGCAAACCCATAAACCATTCTTGCGCACGTTGCATGTGCGGCCGTGAACATGATCAATTAGTCAAACCCATAGTTACGGGTTTAGACAGAGCCAATGGGAAAAGAGATTGTCATCATTACGTCACTGAAAAATGGAGGTGGGATTTTTTAGGCAGTAAAAACACAGCTTACAAGCACATAAAAGTACATAGATATCCAGGTAAGAAGCCTTCATACAAGACAACAATGGCAATGACCATAAAAAGGGAATACATTTTAAAGATTGTTTTAACTTTACTAAACTGTTCTTGCTCATTATCATTACTTATAATAACATGATCTCAGACTACAATGTGCTTGTAACTCTTTCCCTGCTGGACAGGCTTGGAATGCGGGTGTTGTCAGGACACAGGTCATCCCCCTGAAACCTGCCCTAGAGTTATTAGGTTTCCAAGGATAACTAAGGTTTACACTGACCTGGACAGGCCCTGGCGCGCTCACTGCTGTGCACGGGGTCAATAAACCACCATAGCAGCACAGAATCCCATCATTGTATAGTCAAATATTTCTAATTACCACATGACCATCTACTATGGTAACTGCAACCATGAAATTAAAAGAAGTTTGCTTCTGGGGAGGAAAGCTATAGCGAGTCTGGACAAGCTATTAAAAAGTAAGATATTACACTATTAACAAAGGTCTGCATAGATAGATCTACGGTGTTCCCAGTAGTGACATACGAATGTGAGAGCTGGACCATAAAGACGGGTGAGCGCCGGAGAATTGACGCCTTTGAATTGTGGTGCTGGATAAAACTCCTTAGAGTCCCTTGGACTACAAGAAGATCCAATAAATCAGTACTACAGAAAATGAAGCATAACTGAAGGTATGATCATGAGGCTGAAGATCAAATGTTTTGGCCACACCACGAGAAGACAGGATTCTGATGGTGGGAAAGATTGAAGGCACACGAAAAATGGGGCGACAGGATAGATGATGTCACTGAAACAATGAACATGAGCTTGAGGGAGCTCAGAGGGGCAGTAGCTGACAGATGTTCCTGGCGTGGTCCATAAGGTCACAGAGAGTTTGACACGACTGAACAACTAAACAACAATCTCTACAGAAAGACCATGAACTTACCACTTTCTATATATGTTTCCCTCCTGTACTATCATTTTTCTCCATACTTGAAGAATTCCATCATATCCTGAAGACTTTTTTGCAGAACATAATTACGGTTCAGTATCTATTAACATTTTACAATAAAGAGCCTTTGTTTTTATGACGCTCTCAGAGATCGAAAAGCAAATGATTCCAAAAATAATAAACGTGGAACAGTAAAACCTGCCATTTCTATGGGTTTGGATGAATCACAGTCTGAGCCGGGAATATCCCCAAGAGACGCGAGTTTTACATTACTTTAGAAATTGCCAAATTCACCTACTGTTCCAGCCAGTAAGTCTGCGTATTATCCTCGCTGTCTGGGTTTAATATATAAAGATCAGCAAAAAATAAATAAAATCATTGCAGAACCCTTCAATAAGCTCATCGCAACTGCTCATTTGTACCCGGAGAATAATTTATGTTTATATATATATATACGTTTAATCAGATTTAGATAATTTATAACGTGTCAGCAAAATGTATATAATATCTCTGCATGAAACATCAAGCTATAGTAGAGACCTAGTAGCGTCATCGAGTTTTCATCACATTGAAAGTAAGCTATTCAGCGTGGTTGAAATTTTGCTGAAAAAATGTAAGTTATCTAAATGATTTTAAACATGTTTTGTGTTAAATGGCACACTATATCAGCACAGAGCTTGCATCACATTCAAGCAGTTCTGGATTACTCTCTACCACACTTGCGAGACGCCTCTACTCATATCCACACTTCTTCACATTGCTCCAGCCAATCTCTAGCTTTACAATGTCACCATCTCTTGTTCCAGCATTTTGTACCCACCCACAGATTTTAAGTCTCCGATTGTTACATTAAGATAATGTATAAAGTCTGCTCTGCAGCACAGGCTGCTGCCTATTTAAGATTGTTGTGTTAATATGTGGCACTCGGTGACTCAGACGCCCCGAGAACATGGCAGACACCCCACACTTTCCATAGGCCCTGCCATTTTGGACTAGGACTAAATCTTCATTATATGGTGGATACAGCCAACGCTTGTGCCACGGCGGCCAGAAAAAAACCCCGGGGAGGGCTGGGAGTGGAGGCATTTCCTCTCTGTGGTTGGATGATGAGTAAGAACAGAAAAATCTCAGTATCTAATATGAGTATTGAGTACTACACTATATATGCTGCATGTACTTCAGTAGGGTACTCTCTCTGCACCACATGAAAAACTGTCTATATGTTGTGTTATCCATTTTTTTCTAAAATGAATCAATCCTGGGATATTCCATGCTGTTGTTGCAAAGTGGCTCATGCATATTAATTAGCTGTTTTTATGTTCTCTGGGAGGTAAACCCCTCCCACATCAAGCACACTGAGCTGCATACTGAGCCTAACATTACCATACAGGAGATGCAAAAGCAAGTGAAATACTTCAGAAATTACATGCTGTATAAAAAAACTGATAGTACAATGTATAGACAGTTTTTAATGATCTTCAAAATGATATCAGCCTCCTGTTGGCGTGACAGGGTCCCTTTAAGTATCAATAGGATGTGCACTCGAACAGGGCCAACATTTTTTTGTAATGTTTTGTGAATTATTGAAAAAGTATTGAATTCTTTTTGTAGCCTCCTGCCAGCAAATAATTGCATCTGGTGCACTGTACAGCAGGTTTCCATTTGGACTCAGTAATTACCCAGAATGCTTTCTTCCTATGAACGGCAATTGCTTTGATCTTTTTTTCTGTCTGATCAGAAGCTTTTTTGGATGTTTGTCATTTGGGGCCATATTAGAAGTGAGTATTCCCCATATTACTGCGCAGCACCATTTACTGGAAGTTTCCTGGATTATGATGCATCTGTTAGGAGAGATCCGTAGGGTATGACAACAGGAAAAAAAATCCCAAAATAAACACTAATAACTTACTGTAAAGTTTGCTAAATTTCTTCAGTGAAATTTGAGAAGGAACACCCCTAAAAATCCAAGCTAAATCAGCATTGATACCATCATTCATTGAGGCAGGTACAACAATGTATCTGTTTCCTTCTCACAGTCTGAGACAAAGCTGCAGCCGTGATACTGACAGATGATTGGCTAGGACACAACTCTGCACAGCTCATTGGCTAGTACGCTCTGCATACAGAGGTACATTGGGGTTGGAGGTCACACAAATATACAGAATTCCCCAATTAAATGATTTGATACGAGACGCCCGATCAGACGCACACAGGCGATCACACAGACGGACAGGAACCTTTTAGATGCTTTGTGCATTTTCCTCTCACACACTCTGCTGTTAAAATAAAATACGCACTACGGAATAAGTTGGCGCATTACAAATAAAAGATAATAATAAAAGGCTAATAATAATGTCTCCAATCAGGGTAGTTGCTAATGCAGTCTTGGTGTACGGAGGGCTCCCTTAGCTGCCTGTAACACAGTCTATGTAACCAGGAGATACACAGAACTCAATGTGCTCTCCCCCCTATTACAGCCCTCTAACTTTCCAACCACAGAAGCTCGTCTGGACCACGTTCACATTGACCACAACTGGCGGGAGACATGCTATATGCTGCAGATGTGCTCCACGTGTGTGCTGACAACCAAACAATGCTCTGCAGTGATGAATATGCATCCAGTTACTGTCACTATGACTCCCACACATAACTACACATCTCATCTCCATGTGAGTCGCTCTTTCCCTTTAACTCTGTCCATGTGTGTCATTTCCACATGACCATATGCCTCCAGAAACAGATTTATTATGCAAATAATAACCAAAACAGCCCATCTAGTCTTCCAATTCTATATACTTAAAGGGCACTATGAAAGTTTTTTTTAAAGGCATACTTCCCATGTAGGCCGGGGTATATATAGATGGGGAAGAAGTGGAGGCAGTGACAGATTTTATTTTCCTGGGCTCTAACTGACTGCAGCCATTGCATTAAAAGATGTAAGCTTCTGGGGAGGAAAGCTATTAACAGAAAATATAAATCACAATCCCACATACAGAGGTGAGAGCTGGACCATAAAGAAGTCTGAGCGCAGGAGAATTGCCACCTTTGAATTGTGATGTTGGAGAAAACTGCTTAGAGCCCCTTGGACTGCAAGAAGATTTAATCAATCAATACTAAGGGAAATGAAGACAAACTGTTCAGTGGAAGTTTTGATCACAAGGCTCAGATATTTGGGCTATATTATGAGAAGACAGGATTCCCTAAAGAAGACTCTGATGCTACGAAAGATCGAAGGCACACGAAGAAGGTGGAGGCAGAGATGGATAGATGAGGTAATTGAAGCAATTAACATGAGCTTGAGGGAGCTAGAGGGGCAGTAGCTGACCGATGTGCCTAGAGTGCTGAAGTACTTAGAGTCATGAAAAGACGGACACTACTGAAAAACCAAACAAAAACAACCCATGTAGGCAGTAAACCAAAGGATGCAAACTAAACATATATATACATAAAAACTTAGACTTTAGTTATTTTTAAAGCATTTTATTTATATTCCATGTGACTCCATTTGCAGCTCTGATCAAGCACTACATGCCCTCCCTTGCCGCTGAGTCACGCTCAGAGTCTTCTATGCAAATGATGGAGGAACGAGTTAGTGCACACTGTTCCTCCAGTCGCACACACCCCAATAATTTATGTAGAAGCCTCCTAGAGTGATTTAGTAGCAGACACATATTGCTTGATCAGTGCTACAAATGGAGTCACGTGCAATAAAAATGAGCTGTTTGTAACATAAGTTTTCTTTTTTCTTTTAATAAGCTCAATTTAAATTTTTTTGAGTCCCTCCTCTTCTGCAAGATATCCATAGCTGTTTCACATCCAAGTGCCTGTACCTTTATGTGGCTTTGTCACTCTCTCTCTCGTGCCACAAATCTCTGTGTGTGGCTCCCCCCACTGCGTATAATACACACGGCAGTCTGTGGTTTACTCGCTCAAGGTTTCCTGTTTAAAGCTTGACAAGAATAAATACAAGAAATAACTGATAGGGGAAAGACACTGACAGATGAGCCAGAGACTACAGAGGACTCCCTGTGCGCTCACATCTGGACTCCAGCAGGCAGACAACAGATAGCTCATTGCAGTGTACATATGGCTGCTGCAGTTGGGAATGTGTATATATATTGACAAGCTATCAATCTCTACTGGGTTTGTGCCCTTGTTTCCAACACTTTTGAGGGAGTAAAACAAATTCAATAGGCTTCAATGTTTTTCCAAAGTTTTACATAGAATATTTTCGCCAGAGCACTAACTTCACTGATGAACTAAAAGAGCTTCCATCCAGCTAAACCTGCATGGAGCACAAACAAAACACTCCAATATATAATCACTGGCCTGTATCATTGGAAAGTCCAGCTTTTAACTGTGCTGCAAGTTGCTCCTCAGATCCACATTGCTGTCTGTCTTTTCCAGGCTTCTGTAAACAAACCTGTCTCTCAGTCTGCCTGTCCACTAGTTAATTAGCAGCTGGGCTTAGCAACTACTGCAAGATGTAACTCTTTCAGCCCTCCTGGGAAAAAAAAAAGATCTGCAATGTTTGTGGCTAAATACACCCTGTGTATAACTCTGTCACATTATATATATATATATATATATATATATATATGCTTGAAACAGCTGTACATGGATAGGATTCTTGGCTTGTGTAAAATCCAACCTTGGCTTTGCATTAAAGCTGTGTAATACAGCAGGCATAAGCTTAAAGGGAACCATGTTTGAAAATGGCTATGGATTAAGAGCCAGGCATTTGCGGGCACATTTGCATGCCCCATTTAGCACAGTTTTCATATAGCACTCCTGCATGCAGGAACGCATATACTGCGCTAAACAGGGTATTCCAAAAGATATAAATAAATTATATATATATATATATATATATATATATATATATATATATATATCTATATCAACGGGATAGATTAGCATTAGCTGTGGAATGGATGCCCTGATGGGCTAACCAGTTACAAGGAAAGAGATGGCCGTGTCATGAAGCATTTACCGTGGTATAAAACCACAAGTTCAGTGCTCATAGTGATAGCTACACACGAGAACTGAAACACCAACATTTTTGTATTATTCATAATGTGAAAGTGTCTTGGAAATCAGAGGCAATTTTGTAAGAGTTGAGAAATATCTTTAAAATTACAGTAAAACAGATGTCTCTTTTTTCTAAGGCCCATCTCACTTGAAATACACAGCTAGGGCTGATCAGTAAAATATAGGGTCACTAAAATCACTGTAAGTGCTCTTTTTGGTGTGAAAGAGCACAAGATTGTGAGTTAAAATGATCTTTATGTTTTTTAATTGCACTTGTAACAGCTAAAGCTTAAGTTTTAAATCTCCGTTTACATAAGTCTATCCTGCCCACTGACTGTTGCATGAGTAATTGGCAGAGTGCAGATGTGTGTGAGGCTCACTGGGCGAGGGCTGTGATTGAAAGCATCACTGTGGCCTCAGGTTACACTACACTGACCAGGTAACCCACAGCTTTTCTGTTTTAGGTAAGAACCAGTCTTCCATGCCTGCACAGATAAATAGGGTAAAAGTTATATATTTGTTTTCTGGGATCACTGCATGGAGCAATAAACTGGTATAGCAACCTAGTAGCTCTTGTTTTTTCTTTTGCTTCCTAAATATTTTTAAGTGCATAATGTTGGGAACCACTTCTTTATTTTCATACAAGACAGCTACTGAAGTAGAACTTGAGTTACATATCATAGTTTCCAACATTTTGTCTGGCTCTTTTATGTATTTTTATCCACTTTATGATACACATTATAAATTCTCACCCCCGCCTGCCACATCCTCTCATGACACATAGTGACAAGCACAGCTTTTTGTTACAGTCAGATTACAAGGTTTCTGTGGCTTTGCTTTCATAGTTACCAAGTAATCACAAGGCAAAACAGAGAGGAGTGGAAAATAAAAATGAGTTGTAGACAGGAAAATGTATGTTCATTAGCTCGTAACATATAGTGTCCAATGTTACGGCTAATTTGTTACCCTCTCCTGGTTGCGCTAATGTATTACCTTTTACATGTAATTACGCAGCAGTAGAAACTGCTGATCAACTTCCTCAGGTGAGAGGGAACTTTGAATGTTCAGGAAGCTTCTATCTGCACAATAGGAATGTGACGTGTAAAACTGTCAGTGCTTTCTATAAGTGTAATAGAAAACGCATTAGTCTTCATGAGCTGCAGAGGTCAGATCCATACAGGGACTATGTATTAGATTGTAGGCAATAAAAACAGAGGTTATAAGCACTTCCTACTAAAATAAAGTACATGTCAGTAAATAGATACCCAGGGATAGTATATACCTAGTAACACCCAGGAACCTTCCATATCTCTTAAAGATACAGGATGATTTGTACATGTCTGATTGAGATGTTTCCCTATTACATATGTAAAACTGATAAATCCCAAGTGGAATTCTACAAGGTTTCAGTACCATCCCGGTATGAGGTGGATGTTCCTGTTATTACTATAATTTAACTGCAGGATCAGTCTTAGAATAACTCTTATCGGCAGCAGCTGGAGAATGAAAGCTGCCAAAAAGCTCCCGCAGTCTGCTGGCAGCAATGATGGCTTCCTGGTAATGATGCTGGAGGCGATATTAACCCCTACATGGCTGTGCTGTCTTGTTAAAGGACATCCTATCTATACATATTGATTTTACTATGCATTACCAGCTCACATGTTACATAGTTACTTAGTAATTGAGGTTGAAAGAAAACTTTTAGTCCATCAAGTTCAACCTTTTTAGATCTCCACTGACCCATGTAATCAGTGGATTAGTTGTTAATTGACCAGAGGAAGGGAAAAAATCCACTGATACATTGTCAAAAGGGAAAAATAAATTCCTTCCTCTGGTGCCCAATATGGATATGCATTCGCTCCTTGTGCCATTATTTGTGAAGTGACACTTCATACATGTAAATAATAAGTCTCTGGGGAGATAGAGATAAAGAAGGAGACAGATAGAGATACGACAAACAGTCAGAGACAGAGCGCAAGTGACAGTACAATACTGACACGAGAAAGAAACATAGATAAGAGAGGAAGAGACTGCAATATATAGAGACAATAGGAAAAGACAGACATGAGAACAAACAGCAAGATTCAGAGGAGGAGAGACAAGAAGAGCAAGATGCTGGAAATATGGATAAAGGAAATAATAAAGAGCGAAGAGGCAACAGGAGAAATTGGGAAGTCCAGTCACTAAGATGAGGTTTCTCACAAGTGATGTGAAATCTTGACAGTCCTTATGGTATGCACCCTCATTTATACACTACAGATACCCCTTTAATAATTACACTTCATACAATGACAATCAAAGTGGAGATCTGTCCAAATAAGGCTTGAAGGGATATAGAAGCTTCCTGGGTGTCACTAGGTATATACTATCCCTAGGTATCTATTTACTGACATGTACAAGTGCGTATAAGCTTTGTTTTTTACTGCCACAAATCAAACAAATAGTCCCAGTATGGGCCTGCTCACTGTAGTGTATGCAGATACTGACTGTAGGACTAGATGTGCACGGTTGGGTCCTATCAGGGACCATGTTGCAGAATGATACTGAGAGATGGTTACTGATTGGTTAGTATGAGACACACAAAGTATTACAGAGTTTGTGTCTTCATGAGCTGCAGAGGGCAAACCCAAGCAGGTGACATTTGTTTGATTCAGACAGTAAAAATAGATCTTATAAGTATACAATAAAGTACATAAAAGTAAATATACCTAGTAAAATCTAGAAACCTTCCATATCCATTTAATGGATAGCTTACATTCTTCCAGCAGCATCCTCCCAATTGTAGCCATCCTGGTGCGGCCCACCCCTGCTCTATACATTTTGTAAATGAAATACACTGAGTAGTTACTTAAAGTAACACTGCTAAGTGCACGTACCACTCTATCAGGTAAGTGCATGTAGAGTGCTTCTTGCTGCAGTGCAGGTGTTATGTAGGAATGCAATGTGCTGCAGTGCAGGTGTTATGTAGGAATGCAATGTGCTGCAGTGCAGGTGTTATGTAGGAATGTAATGTGCTGCAGTGCAGGTGTTATGTAGGAATGTAATGTGCTGCAGTGCAGGTGTTATGTAGGAATGTAATGTGCTGCAGTGCAGGTGTTATGTAGGAATGCAATGTGCTGCAGTGCAGGTGTTATGTAGGAATGTAATGTGCTGCAGTGCAGGTGTTATGTAGGAATGCAATGTGCTGCAGTGCAGGTGTTATGTAGGAATGTAATGTGCTGCAGTGCAGGTGTTATGTAGGAATGTAATGTGCTGCAGTGCAGGTGTTATGTAGGAATGCAATGTGCTGCAGTGCAGGTGTTATGTAGGAATGTAATGTGCTGCAGTGCAGTTATTATGTAGGAATGCAATGTGCTGCAGTGCAGGAATGACAATAAATACCTCACCATTCTGCTAACCTAAGTTATATCATTACAGAGAGAGGAGACTGCAAGAGTAATGAGACATCCAGGCACCAAAACAAATCTAAAAATGCACCAGGACATATGCACGAACCCTGGGGGTGGACAAAAATACACAAATACCATACATAGATCTAAGACATTTTTGGTCACTTTAATGTGTAACTGCAGGGACTGAACCTATAAACATGTCACTGTTTTTTTTCACTTGCAGGCGCTGTTCCTTTACAGGATAATGACTGATATAGAATGTTTTCTAAATGTCAATGGAGGCGTTGCCCATCATTTCCCAGCATGCTTCTCTCAGTGCCTCGCCTGGCTCCCTGCCCATGGATGCCATAAGAACCAGTATGGCCACCTGGGAAAGTTTCTGATACAGCCTCAGATACTTTAGTAAAGGTGATTAGATTACTGTGAATATATTAAAGGGATATGGAAGGTTCCAGAGTATATAATATTCCTGGGTATCTATTTACTTTTATGTACTTAGTTTATTAAGAAGTGATTATAAGCCATGTTCCTACTGCATACAATCAAACAAACAGTCCCTCTGCAGCTCACAAAGACACTTTCTATTCTGTGTCTCATACTAACCAATCAGTGACATCTGTTTGTAATGTGCTGCTGAGACGTGGTCCCTGATAGGCTAGGACACGTCAATGCACATCCAGCCCTACAAAGTTTGTGTCTGCAGACGCTAAAGTGGGCAGACTCATACAGGGACTATTTGAATGATATAAGACTAATGAGCATGCTATTGCTCTTGTGCACTGTGTGGTTTCTACCACAGACACGTGTAGAGAGAGGCAGGCCTGGTGTGTATGAGGAGGCTGCCGCTGCCTAACTGTTTACTGTAAATAATAGTGACGCTGAAAAGGAGCCGATAGGGAATTAGCCACAACAGGAAGTTGTTTTCACTTCAAAGAGCAATAAAAGCGGTCTCTATATTGTACTAGCAGTTTTTTTCTACAGTACATAATTTCTAAAATATTTAGAATTGATTTTGTGACTCCTGTATGCTAATGTGCAGCTCAGAGTGCTTGATAAGGGTGGGAGAGGGGTTTATATGCCAGATAACATTGGGATCGTTATTTTGCCGACTGCAGATTTTCATTTAAACTAATAAACTATATTACTTTACTCTTCCCATGATGGCGTGCCTCTAGTCATCAGTGCTGCGTGTGGGATTCCTATCTAGGACGGCAGTGTCAGTGTTGGATTTTGTCCCTCTTCTGTGGACAAATAGTTAGGGCATGAGTGTTTGATGGTAGGCGGTTTGCAAGTCTCTGGTTTACGTGTTTCTATCTGAAATTCTTTGGAAGTCTACGTGGGTGTGGAGCTTGCACTGTTATATACCTGGCAGGGTATGCATGGAGGAGACAGGTACTCTGTCAGCACAGTCATCAGATCTCTCTCTTCTATAGAAATGAGATAAAATCAGAATGAGTTGTGTGTGTTGTCTACATCTCCCACATTCTGAGTGGGGCCTGTGTTTGAAGTCCCTATTTCCAATCAGTATAGGGAGAGTGTGTCCGTATGTCCGTCCTACTCATTAGGTGGAGTACGGATCCCCCTCCCCTCAGTATAGTAAGTATCTCAGTATGGGAGGCTTTTATTTGGACCCCCCTCCTCAGTATGGTAAGTGCATGTTTGGATTGTCCCCCCACCCCTCAGTATAGTAAGTGCATGTTTGGATCGTCCCCCCACCCCTCAGTATAGTAAGATAGGATCTGTTCGCTGGATCTGTTACATAGCTGCAATATATTCTCAGTTTGTGCCAAATATGTAAATAATTTACAGCAGAGAGGTCTCCTCCCTACACCAGCCTGATATCTTGACCTTCAACACAATAATGATAATTTAAATGAAACTAGTGGTACTGTGCACAATAGCTGGAATCTATTAGTATTTTGCAGACTCCCAGATTACCATATAACATATAGTACTTCTAATAAGACGCACCTTTACTACAACAGCAATTGTCCACATTGGATTTAGCTGTACTTCCCCAATATGGAACCGGCTATTGACCCACATTGGACCTGCCGGCACAGGCACAACACTAGAGCCACATTAGACCTGACTATCTGACCCAATATAAGATAAACCACTGATCCACATTATCCCACCATATAAACCTGCATCCCCCCTATACTTGAGACTCCTAGTCCAACATTAGACATACCTGTCCCCCCACATCTGACTCCATTGCTACCAAAGACAAGTCTGCTCCCTCACATTATAATCACTTGTCCTCCTGTTCCAGATATATTATTTTGGACAATAAAAGGAGCCACTATCTTCAGATCACTGCATCTTATCCTACAAATAATCTTGGCTTATGACAACAAATCTTCAAGGTCTCCGTGATGTGTCACATGCTGGGATGAGATCCAGAAATCGTACTCAAAATATTTTCCCCAAAACATTTCCGAGGGCAGATTAACCCATCACTACGGAGGTCGTGTAGCTGTAACTACGTTTAAATTAAGACGTCTTGTAAAAAAGCATCAGTACTTTTGAGGGTTCAGTACAACCTCGGCGGACTTCACATTGTAATACTCTGTACTGAATACATTGAGAACGGCTCCTTGAGGCATAGAGTACAAATATACAGTATTATAGAGAAAAGTATTATTGTGCCTACAAAATATTATTAAAACGGGACTTTGTCACACCAAAATAAAGTAGTTTTGAGGGCTATTCTTAAAGAACATGAAAAACTGGCTATATGTTGTGTTATCCTTTTTTTTCTAAAGTGAGTAAATGGTGGGAAATCCCATGTTGTTATTTGTGCATTTATATGCAAATGAGCGGCTCATGGATATTCATTAGCTGCTTTGATGTGATAATTAGGATTACAGTCTGCTTGTTTGTATCTGTAGTGGAAAAAAATAAAGAACCCAAATGTTATCTGGCAGTTAGACCAATCACCCACTCTTATCAAGTACTCATTAGCACTCTGAGCCCCAAATTAGAATACAGAAGTCTCAAAATCAATTCTAAATATGTCAGGAATTATTTACTAAAGCGGAAAAATGCTAGCACAATGTATAACGAGAATGCTCTTTAAAATGGAATCAACTTCCTGTTGGGATAACAGTGTCCCTTTAAGAAAAATACTAAATATATTGTATTTGTAATAAGTTACTAATCAAAACTTATACAAATGATAAACAAAACAAACAGTCGTTTATATGATATGTATTTCTAATTTACTGTCATTGTGCTGTAGGGGAATATAACAGACATTTATCACTGAATTGGTTAAAAATACAGGCACACATGGTTCTGTTTAAGTCTCCTGGCTCCTCCCCTGGCT
This sequence comes from Discoglossus pictus, assembly GCA_027410445.1. Lineage (NCBI taxonomy): Eukaryota > Metazoa > Chordata > Amphibia > Anura > Alytidae > Discoglossus > Discoglossus pictus. Next base: position 6,178,384 of record CM050166.1, on the reverse strand, counting down.
CTGCTCTTTAACACCTTCCTGTCTGGATCACCGTCTAGAGGCGACTGTTCAAGAAACCAAAACACTGGGCACTAGAAATGTTACGGAAACAAGACCGTAATGACAGATACTCAGGATCATCATACAAAAGCATCTACTTAAGACGTGATTTAACAAACTCTTAGGGGCAAGGGCGTAGAAACAGGAAAAAATCTGCGAGGCATAGATCCAAGAAGTGACCGAATGATATATATATACATATCCAAGTGTGTGTGTATATTTATATATATATATATATATATATATATATTCTGGGGGGATTTGTGCCCCCCATCCCTACACCTCTGTAGCTGGGAAATAAAAAGGAATAGTATAAGAATGGAAGGGTTAATGGTAGTCTCCCCACCCCACGTTTGCCTCCACCCACAATATAACATGCCTCCACCCATCTCACCCATCAAGGACGGCGGTCCCCTCCTCTTACCATCAGCGTCCTCCAGTGCCCGTCTTCTCTTCCTCCAGTGCCACACGACCACCATGGTCACTATATGTCCCACCACCACCAGGGTGGGGAAAAGGTTAGGGCTTGAATGGTTCATATCTGAGGCGAGCAGGAGGGGGTCTTATTAGCCGCTTGCCCCCTCCCTGGGTTAGTTAAGTCTAGATTTTAGGTGCCAGCTACCCAGTCTGTGCTGTGACAGTCACTCACAGCTGCTCTCCTCCTCCACTGCCGGCCCTGCCCTCTGCAGTAGAGCAGATCCACCCTCAGGACACAGGAACACTCTGCCTTCTTGCCCCGCCTGGCTAGACTTCATACAACTCTGGGTATCTCTCGCCACTCTTAGTCTCCCCCTATCTATCTCCTCCCCATTACTCTCTCTCTCTCTCTCCCCCTCCCTCTGATTCTCTCTCCTCTCCCCTCTCTTTTGCAGCTTATTAGCGTCACACAAGTCTGCAAGTCACTGTCCATGTGACCGCTCCTCATTGCTGCGCTCTCTTTACTTTTGCGTTTCCTCCTCTGGATACCACTCACAATATCACACACCTATGTCTCTCACCTGCTTAATGTGACCTCTTATCAACTGACCTATTCACTCCATTCTCCCCCTCATTCTCCCCATCTCTCTACTCTCCCTCTAATCCTCAACCTCTCTGTCCCTCTATCCTCCTCTCACTTTAGGTCCCTCAATTATCACTCTCTGTCCCTCTATCCCCATCTCATGTTAGGTCCCTCAATTCTCCCTCTCTGTCCCTCTCTCCCCATCTCATGTTAGGTCCCTCAATCCTCCACCTCATTCTCCCTCTCTGTCCCTCTATCCCCATCTCATGTTAGGTCCCTCAATCCTCCACCTCATTCTCCCTCTCTGTCCCTCTATCCCCATCTCATGTTAGGTCCCTCAATCCTCCACCTCATTCTCCCTCTCTGTCCCTCTATCCCCATCTCATGTTAGGTCCCTCAATCCTCCACCTCATTCTCCCTCTCTGTCCCTCTATCCTCCTCTCATGTTAGGTCCATCAATTCTCCACCTCATTCTCCCTCTGTCCCTCTCTCCCCATCTCATGTTAGGTCCCTCAATCCTCCACCTCATTCTCCCTCTCTGTCCCTCTATCCCCATCTCATGTTAGGTCCCTCAATCCTCCACCTCATTCTCCCTCTCTGTCCCTCTATCCCCATCTCATGTTAGGTCCCTCAATCCTCCACCTCATTCTCCCTCTCTGTCCCTCTATCCCCGTCTCATGTTAGGTCCCTCAATCCTCCACCTCATTCTCCCTCTCTGTCCCTCTATCCCCATCTCATGTTAGGTCCCTTAATCCTCCACCTCATTCTCCCTCTCTGTCCCTCTATCCCCATCTCATGTTAGGTCCCTCAATCCTCCCCCTCATTCTCCCTCTCTGTCCCTCTATCCTCCTCTCACTTTAGGTCCCTCAATCCTCCACCTCATTCTCCCTCTCTGTCCCTCTATCCCCATCTCATGTTAGGTCCCTCAATCCTCCCCCTCATTCTCCCTCTCTGTCCCTCTCTCCCCATCTCATGTTAGGTCCCTCAATCCTCCACCTCATTCTCCCTCTCTGTCCCTCTCTCCCCATCTCATGTTAGGTCCCTCAATCCTCCACCTCATTCTCCCTCTCTGTCCCTCTACATACATATAAGGGCTCTGTCCCAATTAAAATCTTAGCATTTATCAGTAAAAAAATAACTTAAATTAGTACTTTATTACGCATAAACCAACAATGACAAGTGTAAAAGATACATTTTTTTTTTGGGGTTTATTCATAAAACATTTTTTCTAATAAATCACATACCATTATCATTGGGACAGAGCCCGTATATATATATATGCACACTTTTCTTTTTGTCTAGTATTTTTGCCTAATTTGGATGCACATTGATATGTAAGGTGAGCACACCAGCCTCTTTACATCAATATATAAATGTAAATATTTAGATACACATCTCTTGAAATGATTATTTCAAATGATTTTATTACCTTGCTGGATAATAAGTCCTTGCCCTCACAAAGCAAATGTGTTGTATTATAACAGAACTTTCCTGAAATAAAGTGGCAGCTGCAATTAAAGACGCACTGTCCTGTCCTGTCCCTCCTGTATATCTTGGCACTTCGGCCATGTGACTGATCTGTCATATCTAATGTGACATTTCAAAAGTCCCCTGGTGAAGGTTACACCTGTCGCCCCCAATCGCCTCATGACGCCCCCCCATAACAACTAAGCGAAACTACTCCGCTTCTAAATACTGTCTGGGACTTCTTTATATTTAAAGGCACAGCAACAGTATCTGAGTTAAATCCAAATATGGTATGAGAGATGTTACTATTCTTACACAATTTTCTAGCTTTGGGACTCATTCCGTTCTATATAAGACGTACAAGATTATCAAGACCGAGCTAATAATTACAAATTAATGCAGCTGCCAATTAGTGAGTTGTGACAGTTTGTAAAAGCTGCTTTATCACTGAGTGGGCACTCACTGCCTGGCAGAGCTGGCAGGCCCAGGACTTCGGCAGCGTCAGACACACTCTTTGCAAATAACCCTCAAACGTATCTAAAAGGGCAAGGACATGTTTATACTGGAGAACAATGTTATTGTGTCCTTGGGCACTAAAGTAGTTCTAATGGCACCCAAACAGAATATATATAGACAGCTAACAGCAGTGGCAAAGCTCCAAAACCATTATATATAAACTTCTATATATATATATATATATATATATATATATATATATATATATATATATATATATATATGTATGTGTGTGTATAGCAATTGAATTGTAAATTTGTGTTCACATTTGAAAGTCTAAAATAAGTAAAACAAAACATATTTCTGAGAGACTGATTTCCTGCTCAGAAGAAATAGTTATTACACTACACTCTGGGAAAATTGGCTGGGGCATGCAAATGAGCCCACAATGCATTTTACTCTTTAATCCAATACCACTCTATGCTTGGCTTCTTTTAGGCATATGCTTGTTGTATTAAACAGCTTTAAAGCCTAGGATTGGTTACGCACCAGTTAGGAGACCCATCCACAGACAGCATATGATGGGCAAAAGAGGATATATGTATTGATACAGAGGAGTGATATGTATATTCCCGCTTGTGGATCAGTGGTGAAGGGACTTGTGTACCTCAGTGAAGCTGTGAGCTATACCATGCCGGGTCACCCAAGTTGAGCAAGTAATATTAAAGAGGTCAGACAAATCTCAGAGAAGGAACTGGCAACCTATTCCAGTATCTTTGCCAGTAAAAGCTTAATGGATGAGAAGAACCAGACACAATATGTGCCTGGCATGCTGCGGCACACAGGGTCAAAGAGAGAAGGCCATAACTGAACAACTAAACTATATATATATATATATATATATATATATATATATATATATATATAAAGACAATGAGACATAACAATACAGTTTAAGAAAAGTTGATGCCTTAACAGTAGAGGTTCATATAGCCTATCCCATTATATATACACAGACAGGTGCAATACCACACTCACAAGCTCCAGTGCCAATCTCACTATGTATACACAGGCAGGTGCAATACTATGCTCAATGTTACACGGCCACACCCAAAGTTTTCTATATACACAGTGCCACGCTCACTATAAATACACTGCCACACCCATCATACCCACAACCAGCACAGCACCAGCCTCCTCCCAACAGTGTATCCAGCGCTGTCACAGACATGATACCCATCACTAGCAGAGGTGCCAGACGGCCTCAGTCCATGGATACTGTAATACAGTAAACATAGCGACTCACTAGCTGATGCCACAAGGCCGCGGAGAAAACAGCTGTCAGTGTGCAAGTGACAGACACCAGCTGGGAGCCTGCACTTCACATAATGTCCATGTGGTGTCAGCACTGAGAACCAGATGGTAAAAAGGAATGATTAGCACTGACAACATTATTATCCTCTTTTACAGTGAGGGAGAGTGATACCTGTCAGGGGCAAAAACAAGTTTACCTGATCTGACACACAGACTGCTCCCTGTAATTATGACTATATACAGTCATAATCACTATATATATATATATATATATATATATATATATACAAACACACATACATCCACATACATACTATCTCTACATAGCAGCAAGTCCCACTTTACATCCATCCCTACATAGCACCCAACCCCTTACAGCACCCACCTCACATAGCACCCATAGCTATCTATCTCCTTTGCTCCACCCACTGCTGTCACTCAGTCTTTGCTCTCTCACCTCCTCCCTGATACACATCCCCAGCATGCTGCTCCACATGGCCAATCATGGAGCTTCAGTAGAAATGCTCTTTTTTAAACAGGCATGGACAAATTTCCAGCTGAGGAGGGTGTGCAGCAAATGAGGCCAAGCCTCCCTACATACAGAGGGAGAATACCCAGCCTCCCTATTCCCAGGAGCAGAATCTGCTGACTTGTGTAAAATTCATCCTACGCTGTACATACAGCAGTATAATAGAGCAAACATATGCCTAAAAGGAGCAATGTATGAAGTAGTATTTGATTAAAAACTGTGGACTCATCTGCATGTCCCCACCCACTTTCCCAGAATGCAATGCAATAACTGTATTTCTCTGAATTTTGAACAGGAAATAACTTATTTTAGAAATTCAAATGTTAACACAAATGTACTATGTAATAATCATATGTCACTAGTCACTTATGTCAGACCAAGCTTTCTCTGTAATCTTATATCTATCTTACCACGCTCACCCACCCCCCCTAATACCAACACCTCCAACACACCTCCCTCTGCCCCTTTTTTTGGCAAGCTACATCCCACCCTCAAAAAAGACAGTAGGCGCCTGACTGTCCTTGATTGTCTGTAACGCAGCAACCCGCCTAGCACATAGAGAATAGCATGGGGATGGCGTGTGCAGGAATGTCCTCTACAAAAATACTTGGAGCTGGCAGACACCATAACCCACATAGTACTGGGAGAACGTGGCAATAAAGAGGTTAAAGGGTGGCGGGGGGTGCTATGGACCTACCTGGAACAATCTTCATGGGAGACCACCAAATCAAACCAGACCCTGGACCTCTCTGGACCTGTTTATCAGTATGTAGGAGTGTGGGAGATCTCTAGAGCAGAGGCAACGGAGGGGGCCGGGAATTAACAGGATATAAATAACGAGGAACAGACCGTGTCATATGCCCGACTTAGCATATTACTGGGCTATGGTGCTACGAAGCAAAGCAAACATGGAGCCTGGGCCAAAAACACAAACACCCCCCAGTAATGTAATGCTTATGGGGGAAACCCAGGTAAAGAGAGAAGCTTTGGGCACCTGTCAAACAACTGACTATGGGTGACAGTGTAATTCTAGACATGAAAACGGGCTTTATGTTGTGTTATCTGAAGTGAATCAATCCTGGGAAATTCAATATTGTTGTTGCTGTATCTATAGTGCATCTATTTACTTTTATGTAATTTTATTTAGAAGTGCTTATAAGCTCTGTTTTTTCTTTCTAAAATCAAACAAATGGTCCCTGTATGGGTCTGCCCACTGATGCGTATGCACAGCCTTAGTAGGGCTGGATGTGTTGTGTAGTGTCCTAGCCTATCAGGGACAACATCTCAGCATAATGATGCTAAGAGTTAGTCACTGATTGGTTAGTAAGAGTCACGCCACAGTCAGCACCTTGGTGAATATTGTTCATTATGTTCATTTAAAAATTAAACTTGGTAATCAGTAAAACATTTTGAGAAAGTAATAAATTAATAAACATAACTTTTACATTTTTAACTTTTATATGCCATTTTCCAGTCCATTTTCTTTCTTGTTTTGATTCTGCCCTTGACTTTTTCAGGAGGTTGTACCCTTGTAAACTAATGAACATCCAGCAGTCCTGTTGAAGGCACTGGCACTTGCAGATACCACATTCCCATGTTGCTGATAGAAGCAAAAAGTTGATCAACAGAAAACAAATGGAAGATTACATTGCAGCATAATATATATAGATTTTATTTTAATTAGTAGTGACTACCGGTAAGGTTGCATCCACCGAGTAAGCCAGATTGACCTCTACTGAATGAGCAGTGCTACCTGATGCAATGCACCATGGCCCTCCTCTGGGGAGACCCAGTGCTGTCAACCCTTTTTTTTTTTTTATTCATTTTTTTAAATGCCCCTAGTGGGGCCGCACCAATCTGGGAGCTCCTGTCCCTACCAGTACCCCTCAGCCTCACCAGTTCTTGCATTTCTCTGCCTGCTGTGACGCATCTGGCCAAGGAGGCTGAGAATCCTGAATGATGTCACACACAACGCTTCATGCGGGAGTCCCTTTCTTTGAGAGAAGATGCGCTGGAATAGGAGCGTAGAAACACAGGATCTGGTGAGGCAGAGGAGGGGGGGCAGTGGCACCAGAAGTGGCCACCACTCTTCAGCATCTGAACTCATAACTTGCTCTCCCGCCTATGATTTGTGTGAAGTTATATTGCAGGTTCTGCACTATCACCTCCACTGTACACAGCTGAGACACCCACAAACCTAATCTTAGATTGCAAATTTGTGAGTTTTCAATCTTATATGGTGCTTTGGAAAAAATACCATGGTCCTCATTTAATTTGAATTTTGGCAATTGAATAGGGCTCTATATAAGCACAAAACATATTTTTTTGACATCATTTTTTAGTTGTTGAAAACCTTGGTTTTGGATAGAGGTTCAGTAACTAAAAAGTTCTGTGAATTTTTTTTGTATGTGCTTATATAGAGCCCTATTCAATTGGGCAACTCGGAATTGAATGAGGCTCCATGTATGTAAGATTTTAAACTCAAAAGCCCTCATTCAATTGCAATTTGGCCAATTGAATAGGGCTCTAAAAAAGGACATAGCATATTTTTTTAAAGAAGTTTTTAGTTTGTTAACACCTTGCTTTTGGATAGATGTTTACTAGCTAAAAACATCTTTAAAAAAATATGTTATGTGCTTATTTAGACCCCTATTCAATTGGCCAAATTGAAATTGAATGAGGGCCTGGGTCCTTACTTCTGCAATGTGTTTAATATTGTGTTTGTTTATTTTTCTTTGTATTTACCTAACCCCTGCACAGTGATATAGAATATGTTGGCGCTTTGCAAAAAACTGTAATATATATATATATATATATATTACAATAGTGAATACTGAAGGCAGACATAGATAGAGTGAGGCTATCCTACAATGACTGAATGAGGCTGCCCTATAATTACTATACACTACAAAAAGGCCCTCATTCAATTGCAATTTGGCCAATTTAATAGGGGTCTAAATAAGCACATAATATATTTTTTAAAGAAGTTTTTAGTTAGTAAACATCTATCCAAAAGCGAGGTCTCACTAACTAAAAACTTATTTAAAAAAAATATGTTATGTGCTTATTTAGACCCCTATTCAATTGGCCAAATCACAATTGAATGAGGGCCCAGGTGTATGTGAGAAGTGACAGAGAGAAGTAAGTGTGCACAGGCCATTCCACTGGACAATAAGGCCCTCATTCAATTGCAATTCGGCCAATTGAATAGGGCTCTAAATAAGCACATAACATAATTTTTTAAAAGAAGTTTTTAGTTAGAAAACATCTATCCAAAAGCAAGGTTTTCACTAACTAAAAACTTCTTTAAAAAATATATGTGATGTGCTTATTTAGAGCCCTATTCAAGTGGCCAAATCACAATTGAATGAGGCACTAAGTGTATCTATGGGTAATTAGTAGGAGCAGTGAGTATACTTGCTTGGGAAGGGAGAGGGAGAGGTGAGGGTGTGCATCGGTTCTAAGTTTCTGGCATGGAGTTATGTACACTAAATCCGCTCCTGGTCTCAGTCTGGGTACTGGACCAGTACAATATGGAGTTAGATTACCACAAGACCACTGTAGAGATGTATATTAACCCTTTCACTGCAATGCATCATGTAGTAAACCATACACAGAGACCAAAATACTTGTCCAGTATCAATATGCAAATGCAACCCTTTAACTGTATAATTTGTTCCAACTTAGAATACAATAAAATTGACCACTGCCGGACCATTGCAGGTTCCCGCTGAGTCTTCGAGGCCTCCTAACTCACTCAGACTCTTTCTTGCTGGTCTCACACTTTAAGCCGAAGGCTAAATACCTACCCTGCCTATGTTAGGAAACCAAGAAGCGCTTTGCATTTTTTCCCTAAAGCAGAACAGGAGAGGAGGGAGGAGGGAAAAGGGGGAGTAAAAGGAAAAATAGAAAGGTGGAAACAGCCAAAGAAAAGTGAGAAGTGATGGAAAATTGGAGGTAAGTGGATAAAACTAGAACACAAGAATATGGAGATAATGGAACATGGTATGAAAGGAAGAGAGGTCATGGAAGCAATGAACATGAGCTCAGAGGGGTGGTGGCTGACAGATATCTTGGTGTGCTGGAGTCCATGGGGACACGGAGGATCGGACATGACTAAACAACAACAAGCTTTTTTTTCCTGGAGTTAAATTAATCAGTATTTTTTTACACTATCTGATCACCTTTCAGAAAAAGGGCAACTGTAAGAACAAGTGGTCATGATTTGAAGTGTAGAATCTGTATAGAAATACAATTTAGAGAAAGTGTGCAAAGTAAGTGGAACAGCCTTCAAAGATAGAGTGGTAGGTACAGACGAAATTCAATCATCCTTGGGACATGCTCAAGTCTGTCTTGAGAACAAAGTTTGGACCAACTGGTTCTTACCTACAATCATATTTACTTTCTAAGAGAGAAGTGGGAAAGAAAAATAAGATAATGAACAGAAAGAGAGGGGATGGTAAGTATGGGACAGAAGAGTGCAAGGCTGAAAGAATAGGCTAGAAGTGCTATAATATAGAGGGCCTATAGTATACATTTCTAACATAAAACTGCAATCTATATATGTTTAGACATTCAGTCGTGTCCAATTCCACGTGACGCTGTAGACTTCAGCACACCAGGCCCATCTAATATTATGTCTCTGGATGTGCTTATCCATAGGGTTTCCTTGGCAAAGACACTGGAGTGGGTTGCCAGCTCCTTCTACAGGACCACAATTTCTCTGATCAATCGGGTATGACCTGCCCATCTTGGGTGACCCTACATGGTATAGCTCACAGCTTCATTGAACTACACAAGCCCCTTCACCACAACATGGTAGCGATCCAGAAGCGTTTGTTTATATATATATATATATATTTATATATATATATATATATATATATATATATATATATATATATATATATATATAATGCAATGTGACAGTTTTGCAGAAGAGGCTACAATCTGGTGATACTGCATCACTTTGAAATGTTGATAAACCAATTGAAGACCTATCTATGACACCACAAACAATCTCAGCATCACTGGTCATCCTACCTTGGCCCTGTAGTATTAGGTCATCTATATAGCACCATCCATCCTCCGGCTCCATACTGACCGTCAGACTCTACACCAAAAGGGCATCAGACGCAACTCCCTGCACATCCAGCCTGGCTGCCTACACCTCCCAAAGCCTCCACCTCCCTACAGCAAGCAAGTCACAGCACAGGAGGCTGCCTGAGCATGCTCGGCGGGGCCCTGGAGGGCAGAGGGTTAATTTACTGCCAAATTGAACAACATAATACCCTATATGGTCCACAGGGGACGCTGCCAAGGCTCCTGTAAAAATGCAGTCTGGATTAACCTCATCACTACAAAAGGAAAAAAAAAGGAAGCAATCTTTCCATACGTGACTGGTTTGAGGGGGGGAGAGGCTCAAAACGGCCGGTGAATTACAGACAAATTACGGATTTAACTGCCACCATTTTTTTCAAGCTCGTAACTCGGAAGCCATCAGAAGACCCCCAAAAAATGCCAATTAATTAAAAAATTAACTTGCAACACACAGCACAGGGGGAGAGGCAGAGAGCCTGTGAGTGAGGTTGGAAGCTAATTTGATATTTATTGGTGATTTTGGGAGGTCTGAAAACGGCTAAGCAAGGAAAATATGGCGTCCGTAAAGCCTGACTTTTTTCAAGCCCGTAAATCGAAAACACATTTGGGGCTTGGGGAAAATGAACAATTTCTCAAGCCCGAAAATGGTTTCACACTCAAATGCAAACAGGAGCAAAGAGGAGGGAGAAAGACCCAGCGGAGGGAGAGCGGGGAGAGGGTGGAAAGAGACACAGGGGAGGGAGCCGCTCATTGCGAGGCCTGCGATGGGCGCCAAAGGCACTCATCACGAGGCCCGCAAGTTAGAAGGGGGAGAACCTTGCATTGTGTGGCCAACAGCATTCCCAGGCTTCAAATTGTATTTTTGACAGGCAAGTCACAAGTCACTAGTTCCTATAGCGCATCATGTTTTTGCTATAACACCTTCCTATAGGTAGAGAATGGAGTTCCTGGTGCAACCCCCCCCCCCCCTGAACTTGGCTGTCATCTAGCCCCTGCTCTCTCACCTCTTCCCTGATACAGATCCCTGGCTTTCAGAACTGCTCCACACTGACACCTTTTGAAGCTTCATTAGAAATGCTTTAATCTCAACAGGCACGGATTAATTTCCGGCCACGCGGGACATCGGCCACGAGGCCAAGGGGGCTGTGGTGGAGGGGCTGCTTCCTCTCTTCTCAGTGAGTCAGCTTTTCACACATCAGATTCCCTGTGAGTCATATTCACTGCTGGAGACAAGCAGACGCGGACACTCTCTGATATCCAGAACTTGGTTGGCTCTACACCAAGAACTCCTCCAGATCCCATTCAGCTTGGACACTAGGGCCCTCATTCAATTGCGATTCGGCCAATTGAATAGGGCTCTAAATATGCACATAGCATATTTTTTTAAAGAAGTTTTAGTGAAAACCTTGCTTTTGGATAGATGCTTACTTACTAAAAACTTCTTTAAAAAATATGTTATGTGCTTTCAATTGGCCGAATTGCAATTGAATGAGGGCCTATGTGGCTATCTGAGAGTTTATCTAAGTGATACAGCAAAGGTACAAGTTACTGCAGAAATGAAAAGTACACATATAAATAAATATAATTTACAATAGGTTGTTATTAAAAACTTCTAAAATAAGTAATCTGACTCTGCTGAGAAAGTACCACTTTAGAGAAAGAGTGATAGATAACTGGAGCAGCCTTCTGGTGGAAGGATCAAGACAATTATGGAATTTTAGCAAGTCTGGGATAAGGATTAGCCTTATTAAGCCAAATGTTTAGATATATGGGACGGGCAGCCTTTTGGTTCTAATCTGATGTCAAAGCTATGTTTCTAAGGACTATATCTCATGTGACTTATTATGCATCACAGTTGTGGGAGGGGGATAAAGCACAAGAACATGCCACATAGGTATAGATTAGAATAATTGTAAAGCTTTTTATCACTGTAGCTAATATTAATCCAACTGGGCACGCTCTTGTGATTTATCACCACCATTATGAGAGATATTTACATGAAATAAAGTCATAAGCAAAGTTGAAGGGCCTTTTTTGTGTAATGTATGTAAATTCCAGCTTAATTATCTAATAATTCAGCTCAAAATATTTAGTAATAACTAATAATAATTTTATTATTTTTGTACTTGTAATTTCTGCAATAACAGGGAGCTTTTCTGTGTCCCTTTAACTGCACACTCCTGATTTCTGTGATTCATTCTTCCTTTTCTGTCTACTTCTGACGTCAGACGCCTAGATGGTCCTTCAGTGCAGACTGTTATTACAGCTATGGTGGGTCTCTTTATGATTCTAGTGTTCAAAATGGTTTAGTAATATTTTTCCAATTGCTTCAAGATGTCAGCAGAATTACATTTGGCTAAAAACCTCTGAGATAGACTTGTTCAAATAAGTGTGATCAGACAGAAATATTTTTTACAATACTTACATTATTATATGCCATGAATGGATTTAATAATCCCAAAAATACAGTAGTACTTTGGTTTTTAACTTCCACAGAACGCAACATTTTTATACTCAACCTGTCTGTATGAGTAAAAATATTTGGTACTCATCTCGTTTGCTTAAACAAATTTACATTACTCTGTACGGGAGTTTGGTACTCAACCTTTTTGGTACTCAAATGAAAAACAGGGGATGGGGAAGAGAAGCACAGGAAAATACCTGATCGTGTGATACTGTTAATTTATTACAAATAAATAAAAAAAAGCTCAAAATGCACTCACATTTTGGTACTCATCCTGTCCATTTTCATCTCATTAAACTAATTAATATATCTCTTAAAATTAGTCCAACTTGGACTATTTCCCAGAATCCATTGCTAACGGGAAATATATGTTTCCCTGTTTGTAACTTTGTAAAATAGCACATTTTGCTTATATCAGAAATATATATCCTTAGTTTTATATTATCCTGAGTTTTTCCCTTTCTTTTACACTTTGTTTTGCCCATTCTTTTCAGCTCTAATTTCTGGGATTTTATACAGATCTCAGCAATTAAATGGTCGGACAGGAAAGTACCAATAAAATATAAGTATCTGCAATTGGCTGTCACTCAGCTCAGACTGGTGTTATCAGTCAATTCAAATCTGCTTTTCTATTACTAATTTAATGAATAATATCCAATTGCAAATATTTATCTATACATTAATACTTTACTGTCCTGCCATAATTGGGACCACGCATGTGGCCATTTAAGGGGATACTGCTACCCCAAATAAAGCAGTTTTTTAGCTTATTCTTTAAAATCATTACAAACTATAAATAAATGGATAACACAAAATATTGCCAAAGTGAATCAATTCTGGAAAATGCCATATTGTAGTTGCTGTATTTATATACAATAGCACACTGAGCCCCACATTAGCACACTGAGCCGCACATTAGCACACTGAGCCGCACATTAGCACACTGAGCCCCACATTAGGACACCAAACATTAGCACACTGAGCCGCACATTAGCACACTGAGCCGCACATTAGAACACTGAGCCGCACATTAGCATACAGGAGCCACACATTAGCACACTAAACCGCACATTAGCACACTGAACCGCACATTAGCACACTGAACCGCACATTAGCATACAGGAGCCACACATTAGCACACTAAACCGCACATTAGCACACTGAGCAGCACAGACATTAGCACACTGAGCTGCACATACATTAGCACACTGAGCTGCACATTAGCACACTGAGCTGCACATTAGCACACTGAGCCGCACATTAGCACACTGAGCCGCACATTAGCACACTGAGCAGCACATTAGCACACTGAGCTGCACATTAGCACACTGAGCTGCACATTAGCACACTGAGCTGCACATTAGCACACTGAACCACACATTAGCATCACTAAAGCCCTCAATGAGCTATAAAAATTAATTGAGTAATACAATAGGCAGATATTGTTTAAACACAATACACATGATATAAGAATATGTACAAACGAGCTGATCCCAGACATATTAGTTGTAACTTTAGTGAGTGGTCAACAAGCTTTAGCACTATTGGGGCACTGTACTGACCTTCATCAAGAGTGGAGTCTGGAATCATTTCTTGGAGGGCAACCTCTTCAATCTCCATCTTAATCTTCTCTTGAATTGGCTCATGCTGCTTGGCCTCTTGTGTTTCCTTGGATACTGGAGGATTCTGGGTAAAGATAGTTTTATCAGACACAATATGTAGATTTTCCAGTTTGTCCATCTGATTAGTGACTTCCAGATCTTGTTTTTTTCCATTGGTCCCGTGTGTCTCCTCAGAATCTGGAGGTCTCTCAGTGCAGTCTTTTGCATTGGACTGTGTCTGCAGGTCATCTTCCTCAACCTCTGATTTAAGACTTTGTTTAGACAGCTCAGTCTCTCTTGTAATTAGATGACTTTGTGTAACAGTAGTTGTTACGGACACAACTTGTACTGTTACCTGTTTCCTAAACTCTTGCACAGTGGTCCCTTTTGATTCAGACATGAAATGAACGTCTTCTCGATCCTTGGCCACTGATCCTGACTCCGTACTGACATACGTACTGATTTTCTCCTTCTCATCAGCAACCTCCATTTTTGTTTCATTGCCATTGGATTGTATAACTCTTTCAGCCATTGTGTGTGCATCATCAGGAATTACTGGACACAAACATTTCGGTAAGTCTTCCTTCTTGACCACATCTTTCTCATTATGTTCTTGAGATGCTAACTTTGTCTTTACTTCCTGACTGATTTCCAGTTTCGTCTCTGTTTTTGCAAGTTCAGGTGCAGAGGTCACTGGACTTGGAGCTAATTTTGTCTCAGGTTTTGATGGTCCTGGAGAAGTGGACACAATATCTTGAGCTATGGCTTCTTCCTTTTTCTCCTCCTTTTCTACCCTCTTCTTCTCCTTTTTCTTCCCCTGTCTACTCTCTTGTTTGGTCTTCTTCTCGGGTTCACAACTTGTAGTTATGTCAACTGCCAACTTAATATCCTCATTCTCTGGCTTGGTCTTTACATCAAGCTGGTCCTGTGGTAAATCCTCTCCTGTTGGTGATTCTGGAGATGTGAGTACCACTGCTTCTTCTGCCACTCTCTTCTCCTTCCCCTGTTTGCACTCTTGTTTTATTTCGGTCTTTTGATGACTGGAGATAGATACCTCTGGGCTTACAGTTCCATGCAGTTCAACTGTTTCCTGCTTGATATTCTTGACCTTATTACCATTCCTTACTTTCACTTCATTTGTATATGGGTCAGGTTTAGATATTGGAGGGTAATGGCCAGTGGTGGCTAGAGGGAAACCTACATTTAACTCTATATTTTGCTCCTTAATCTCTTCCTTCATTTCCTGGGATGTCCCACTTACTTCCTGACTAATATCCAGTTTAGTTTCTGCTATTGCAGGATTAGGAGCAGTGGTCACTACACCTAGAGCATTTTTATATACATCTAGTTTTGTCTCAAGAGCAGTGGTCACTATATCTGCAGCCACTGTTTCTTCCTTGGTCTCCTCATTTTTTCCCTTACTCTTCTTCCCCTTATTCTCCTGTCTACTCTCCTGTTTGGACTCCTCCTTCTCTGGCTTGTTCTCTACATCAAGCTGTATAGCCTCACTTTTTGGTGGTTCTGGAGCTGTGGGTACTACTGCATTCTCTTTATCTTTTTCTACCCTTCTCTTCCCATTCCCTTTCTTTTCCTGCTTGTTCTCTTGTTTTACTATTGTTATTTGTTGTTTGGAGATAGAGACTTCTGTTCCTACATTTGTCTGCAACTCATCAGACTCCTGCTTGACCTTATCACCTTTGTCTCCTTTCCTTGCCTTTTCTTTACTGGCATCTGGAAGGCAATGGTCAGTGATGGCTAGAGGTGAACCTACATGTAACTCAACTTTTTGTTCCTTAATCTCCATTTTCTGTCCCTTTGATGCTTCCTTTACTTCCTGACTAATTTCTAGTTTCGTTTTTGCTTTTGTAGGCCCAGGAACAGACGATACTGGACCTAGAGTTATAGGTAACATTGTTTCGGCCATTTTCTCCTCTTTTTCTACCATCCTCTTCTTCTTCCCATCACCCTCCTTTCTACTCTCTTGTTTGGACTCCCCCTTCTCTGGTTCAGAGATAGTAGTCACAGGCCTGGCTATTTCCAGTTTAATTTCTGCTTTTGCAGGTTCAGAAGTCACTGGGTCTAGAGCTGCAAGTAACACTGTTTTGTCCCTTTTCTCCTCTTTTACTACCCTCCTCTTCTCCTTCCCATCATCCTCCTTTCTATGCTCTTGTTTGGACTCCCCCTTCTCTGGTTCAGAGATAGAAGTCACAGGCCTGGCTACTTCCAGTTTATTTTCTGCTTTTGCAGGTTCAGAAGTCACTGGGTCTAGAGCTGCAAGTAACACTGTTTCGTCCCTTTTCTCCTCTTTTACTACCATCCTCTTCTTCTTCCCATCATCCTGCTTTCTACTCTCTTGTTTGGACTCCCCCTTCTCTGGTTCAGAGACAGTAGTCACAGGCCTGGCTATTTCCAGTTTAATTTCTGCTTTTGCAGGTTCAGGGGCAGAAGTCACTGGGTCTAGAGCTGCAAGTAACACTGTTTCGTCCCTTTTCTCCTCTTTTACTACCCTCTTCTTCTCCTTCCCATCATCCTCCTTTCTACTCTCTTGTTTGGACTCCCCCTTCTCTGGTTCAGAGATAGTAGTCACAGGCCTGGCTATTTCCAGTTTAATTTCTGCTTTTGCAGGATCAGAAGTCACTGAGCCTAGAGCTGTAAGTAACACGTTTTCCTCTCTTTTCTCCTCTTTTTCTACCCTCCTCTTCTCCTTCCCTTTCTTCCCCTGTGTACACTCTTGGGTTATTTCTATCTTTTGATGTTTGAGGACAGAAACATCTTTGCTTACAATTGTCGCTGATTTTTTAAGTTTAGTAGAAGAGGTCTCTGAAGCTAGAGCTATGTGTACCACTCCATCCTCCAAGTTCTCTTGCTTATCTACCCTTCTTTTTTCATCTTTCCCTTTCTTTCCTTGTCTATTTTCCTGTTTGTTCTCGGTCTTCACTGGTTCACACACTGGACTTTTAACCTCCTCCTTTTCTGGATTGCTCTTAACCTCTTCTTCCCTACTCTTTTTTTGGGCCTCCTGCCTAACCTCTGCCCTTAGTGGTTCTGAGGTAGTTGGATGCATAACCTTGTGTATCTCAACTGCCTCTTCTTTCTCTGGCTGTTTCTTAACTTCTGGTTTATGGGCTGTTTCTTTTCTCTTTATCTCATGTGTCGTATCTAACTTAGACTCAGTCATTGGAGGCTGTTGTGTTATTGTGTCCTCAACTTTCTTCTCCTTAACCTCCCCTTTTTTCTCATTCTGCTTGGTCCCCAAATTGGCCTCTATTTTCTGAGGTTCAGCGGTCACTGGACTTTGAACTACTCGTGACATTGCTTGCTTGTTCTCTCCTTCTGTTTTGTTCTTTTTCTGCTGTTTGGCCCCCTGTTTAGACTCTTTCTTTTCTGTTTCATGATCAGAGGTCACAGACCTTATAACTTTTTTTATCTCCTCTTTCTGCCCTTTTATTTCATCTTTCTTTCCCTGTTTAATGTCAAGTTTATTGTCTGCAATAGATGTTTCTTTACAAAGCCTTTCTTGCTCTAAGCTCTCATCCTTTACTTCTTCCCTTGTCACCTCCTGTCTGACCTCTTGCTTTTTATGGCTCACTGCTAAAGTCTCAATGGCAGAGGTCACTACATGTATTTCAGTAATCTCTTCTTTCACTATCTTTCTTGCCTCCACCTTTTTGGCCCCAGATGTATTCTCTGCATTTTTAGACCCACTACTGGAGGTGAAAGAGTGAATGTCGATCACTGGTTCCACTCGTTCCTCCCTTACTACTCTCTTCATGGGCTCCTCCCTTTTTTGCTCGTGTCTCTCATGCGCTGAGGGTACTGGACTTGGAACTGCTAGTAATTCAGGATCCTCCTTCACTATCCTCCTCTTGTATTCTTCCCTCCTCTGCTGTGTCTCCTCTGCTTTTTTTGTAACAACTACAGTTTCAGAGAAAGCATTCATACTTTTTAACGCCCCTATCTTCTCCTCTCTCTTGCTTTCTTCCTTCCTCTGCTCCTGCCAGTTTCCCCACTTGGATTCTACAGGGGGTCTCACTACCTCCTTCAGACTAAACTGACCCTCCTTTTCTTGCCACCTCTGCCACCCACCTTCTGGCCAGTTAACTTCTTGTACCCGTGCATTCTGGTTCCCTGGCATGGCACCCTGACTCCTCAGTAATGCTGGTTCCTCTCTCCTTCGGTACTCCTGCCTCTCACCTTCAGCCTGGGGTTTAGGGACATAAGACGTTGGTCCTCTCACACTTTGGATGCCAGAAGCCGGTGCCCGTCGGGGCACACCAGCAGTAGGCATTGGACGCCTTACCCTTTGCAAGGATGCTGGCACAATCTCCGGAGGTAGGTGCAGGTATTGTCGCAGGTAGTCAATGCCCTCATTGGTGAGATACCAGTAACAATGCTTCCATACAAATGTTTCACGCACAAATCCACGAGATCTCAATGATCCCATTGCTTTAGTCACCTGCAAATTGGTGACACCTGGTACCTCGCTATGCCGACTTTGGGGCCTCTCATCATTTTTTGCAACCATCACACCATCCCGGAAAAGTATTTCATAAATTGCTCGCAGTCGGTCAAGTGGCATTAGCATTCCGGCCACCATCTTGGCGGGTGTACTTCAGGAGTCAAATTCAAATGAAAAAGGTGACCAACTCGGTGGTGGAAAAAAAAAATTCAGAACAAAATGAAGACCAGGAACTTCCTTGATTCACAGTCTCTGATGACTCTGCCAGCTGAGAACTGAATAAATATTTTCAGAGGGAGAGCAAGAAGCCTCCACTCTGCGCTCTCGGTACAGAGCCTTAAAATGGGCAGCGAGACACCAGAAACTTTCTCTCACTCCCCTTCTTTTTCTGTCTTTTTTTTTTCTCCCCCTCTGCCGGCTCCAGAGAATGCTAGTAGCTCCACCTCCAGGGTGTGAAATAGACTGGACAGAGGAAAATGAGACCGCAAAGAGACCAACTAGAGAGACTAGGTCTCAACATGCAGATGAAGTTAGCAAAGAGTGACAGACACGCGCTCTCACATACACACACCCACCCTCCAGCCATATATAGGGAGGGGCAGTGATCCAACCTCAGTGCCTGACTCAGCTGCCAAAGCTGCCCCTCCCTTTGCACCGTACCCGTTCATTCATTTTGAGACTGGCAGCAGCTTCCGTTACCACCTCTCTATAGAGAGACTAAGGATGCACAGTGTGTTCTGGTGTTGTGGGGGTTCCTGAGCAATGAACAGTCATTATTATTAGCACTATCAGTGCAACATGTAACTTAATGCAATATGAAGGGTAATTAAATTGTGTGGATGATGATCATTTAAACTGTTAAACTGTATAATACTAGTCACTGCATCCACCCTCAAAAAGTGGCTATTTTCCCTTAATAGGGTGACATTTTAGTTCTTGCTGCTAAGTTATATACATATGCAAATGTGTATATATATATATATATATATATATATATATATATCATTTTGTAAAAGAACCAGACCATAGCAATCAATTAACCATTAAAATGTCACAGCATTCCTCAAAATAGGCAGAAAGAATGGGTAATAATCTGATAATGACTGTAGTTTTGTAAACACAATTATGATCTACTTCAAACCTCAAAAGACAATAAGAGGTAAAGATTTCTGATCATGGTACTCACTCCACATTATTACCTAACGAGGACAAAGCAGTTATCCACAAATGGCTGGATTTGAGGCTCAAAGACAGGGCTCTCCTTGCTTTGCTATGTTTAATGTGTATTTATCTTGAACTTATCTTATGTACAGCGCTACAGAATATGTTGGCGCGTTATAAATAAACGATAATAATAGTAATAATAAAAATGGCTAAAATGTTCCCGTCGGTCCCTGTTGTATACAGCATTTATTAGGAACTAGCTGGGGACAGAATTAGCATATGAGATTTATTATTACAGTTTATTTGTAATGCTCTAATATAATCAGTACCGCTATACAGGGCAAAAACAATATTAACACATTGGAGGGCCCTGTCTTGGAGCTTACATTAAAGCGTACACAGAGCTTGTTCCCAGAGCACCGACACAAGATGAAAACTCACAAACTTAAAATCTAAAGATAACATATTGCCTTCGTTAAGCGCTCTCACTTTTATCTTTCTGTTCTCTTCACTTATTCTAGATTGAAAGCTCTGTTTAACATTTTTGTCTCCAACCTCTCTGTACTTTTCCTATTTAGACTGCAAGCTCTGTAGGGAAACAGACACTTCCCTAATTTTAATACGGCATATACTGACTTATGTTTTAAAGGTTTTCAAAAAGTTTAATACAGATATTGGACACCATGTTTCACAGAAAATGAATGATTGGAAGCTGTGGGAGATGCATTAGCACATCCAGTAACACTTAATGACTGGGTCAGTTCTGGCACCACATACTGACTGTGAGTTACAATACAACACTGGACCATTATTACATTTATCCAAATTGAAATGTTTCTCTGCTGTAACAGACAGCAGTAAAGGAGTTAATCTAATATAGTACAGCAGGGAGTGTCTGAGTGCTGGGTGAGAGGCCACTTCTGTCACAGTAAATACCATAGAATCACTGCGTCTGTTCACAATTACTCAGAATTATAATTAAAAGAGTAAATGTTTCCTGTCGCTTTCACTAGTGATAGCGTTTGCTGCTGAGTACACTGGTAAATAAAAAGTTAATTCACAAATTCCATCACATCAGAGGTTATTTTACATTAAATAAAACATATCTGTCTGAAGAGTGGCTAGATAGGTGCTTACAGCTTAACAGTAATTGGGGGGGGGGGGGGGGTCTAATTTGGCAAATGCCTTTAATCTCTCCTGTGTTTGTGGGAACCAGTATGATGTGCTATGTTTTGATGGGATTATACTGCTCCAGATGTTTTGGGAGTGAGGTGTTTCTCATCTCTATGGAAGCCTATAACATGATCCCAGTACTCTCATAAAACAGCATTCTGTGCTTATAAAGGAATTTACTTTTCTTTCCTATCATATTTGTTATTCATATAATAATTATTCCTATTATTTTTTTCTATTGTCTGCTAATTCTGTGTCAGATCTGCATTTATGTGTGAAAAATGGCTTGGATGGTTCAAACTCTACATGAACCATTCAAACTAAATGTGATGCCATATAACCAGCTGGGTGCAATACTCTCCTGGTGATAGTGCAGTGATCAGAATATACAGAATATCACTATATAATACTATACATAGGAATAATCTACAACTAAAACACAAACACACTTCCTTATGTTTTACCAGTACAATAAAATGTAAACAATGCAAAAATATTACTATAATGTATTATATTTACTATAGATTCGCCCCGCTGCAGCCCAGCCACTTCACTCACTAGCACTTGCCCATACGTGCAGAGTTCCCATTGGCTCGGACAACCAGGATACATGAGTTTAAATGAATGCCCCCTGGCAAGAAATGCAGCTGAACCAGTCATAGATAAGTTTCTTCCACCCCTTAGCTGCCAGATGCTAAGAAAATGCCAGGTTAAGTTATGTTTACTGCTAGTGTAGGAGCAGCAACATGGTTACATTTAAATAAACATAGATTATCACAGTCCACCTCCCCAATATAAGTCGTAATTGTTTTGCTGTCTAAATATGGGTCACCCCTACACCACACTGGTGTGTAAATGCCTTCACTAGAATTGGATGGTATGGAGTATCAGGTTGATGTGATAATATACAAACACACACAATACCCAATCTCCCAGGAGCATAAATATATCCCCAACAAGTCTTTCTCCCACTTTTGCTACTAACTGGAAGGAAGGTGTATACATGGCATTCCCAAGTTGGGATGGGGTTGTAGTGAGGTGTTTATGTGCTGTGTATATATCAGCAAATGAAAGCAGCGGTGCACTATGAAAAAAGTAAATACTGAGTCTGACTAAGAGCACAATTAAGAAGAAAAAAAATGCCATACAGCTAGTTTTTAATTAGAAAATGTGATGACTCTGCAGGACCCTCGAGAGATTCATGACACATTCATAAGAGGGGCATTTACATGTCTTGAGAGCTATGGAAACAATGTCCTGCTTCTGGGCCTATGGGAAGGGGAGAATTGTCAATTTCAATCTTATCCATTTATCAAACAAAGGCTTTGAATTCATGGCTTTTCTCTTCTCTGTCCGCACCCATCATCTAGCTCTCCGGATGTGATGTAACAAACGCAAAATAGATACCTCTACGAATATACACAGTCTTCAAAATTCAGATTTTCCTCCCAAAAATACATACTTGACAAACAAGTGTCTTTTTTTATTGAACTTGGTCCTTTAGCATGTGGTGGGGTGTGTTTGTGGCAGTCCTATAAGAAGCCCATCCACTACATCTCTCAGGCCTGGGGGTCTGGTTACATTCCAAGCTACATTTAACATATTTAACCTTTCAGAGTATAGGCTATAAATGGTTTGGGGGGAGGTGGAATGTCATGGAGGTTCAGGGAGATATGACTACAAGTAAGAGTGTCCGGTAACAGAATCACTCCTCTCAGGGACCTCTTTGTCTGGTCACGTGCACTCTCACTGACGTCTTACAATTACAAGTCCCCTGCCCAGTGCCTCCTTCATCTCTTATTTGGTACCACTCAGTGTGTCACTCTCTGCTCTGCATTCTGCTCACTGTCAAGGTCGACTGCAATTACTCTACTATCTCCCTCCATTTTTCTCGCTCTCCCAGGTTCGCTCTCTCTCGCCCTCTACATTATTCTCTCTTCCAGTTTCTCTCCATCACATACTCAGCTTCTTTAAAAAGCAATGAAGCAATTATTGTAAATTAAAGATATGTGAATATACATTCCCTCTCCCCTACTATCTCGACCTATCTCATATAGCTCAATATGACACCTAAAATATTCAACTTCTTTAAAAAGCAATTATTGAATAGTAAAGATATATATGTGTGTGAATATATATTTATCTTTCTCTCTCCTCTCTCTCTTTTCCCCAGTTTCCTTCTTATTATATTAGGTCACCCTGTCTCTACCCACTTTCTCTCTCAATGATCTCATCACTTTCTCATTGCTGCCTCCCCACTCTCCAGCTCCATCCTCTTTACAAAAGCTGCCTGAAATAACTGAGGACAGCTGGGGTTGGTGCTATAATATGTCACACTTAATGCCTCTGTACTACCCCCTCCACTAGACTGAAAGACCCATTCATGCCTGCGCTGTAAGTGTCCCGTGTAGGAAGAAACCAATACAGAAGGCAGCAGGTGTATGGCACATACATACAGATATACAGTAGACCCTTGACATTCACGCTTTAACATTCGTGGATTCCACAGTCACCTTTTATTTTTTTAAACTATAATCACGCAAGATCTGGCCAGGGAGCCCTGCGCTGAGGTGCAGGAGGACGCTACCCCCCCCCCCCCCCTTAACTAAAAAGGATGCTTGGCTTGGGCATTTCCCCACAAGGTGAAAGCCACCCACCACCTAGACCCCCCAAGGGACAAAACATGGGTAAAGTGATAGTCATAAAGTGATGGGTAAAGTGATAGTCGTAAAGTGATGGGTAAAGTGATAGTCGTAAAGTGATGGGTAAAGTGATAGTCGTAAAGTGATGGGTAAAGTGATAGTCGTAAAGTGATGGGTAAAGTGATAGTCGTAAAGTGATGGGTAAAGTGATAGTCGTAAAGTGATGGGTAAGGTGATAGTTTACTTATGTTTTAGCTGAGACCCAGGAATAGAACCCCTGTGAATGTGGAGGGTCACCTGGATATGGTGAGTGACATGACAAATGGATTACGGATGAGAACATATATACCCTAATTATTAATGCTCATTCATTTCCTTTAAAATGACACGTTTTACATATTAGATAAGTACTAAAATGCAAAGGAAACCATTTCTAATTTTCTAACAGGTTTGAAGGTTTTGTGTAGAAAAAAAACTGATGTAGTCTTCTAAGGAACAGCATACGAAAAATAAATGAAGTTGTTCTCTTTGGCGGTAAAGCACAAGACATGCACCCAAATGACAGAATCATTGTGTGCAGCTCAGTCATCTTTCACTCCTCTAGTTTTCAGATATGGTAATTTTATGAAATCTTACATGAGATGCTGAATCAAAAAGGGACTGGGAAGATTGTCCCTCAGCAGCACAGCCAGAGAATTAAGGTTCTATAAATGTAAAGAGCATTCAGACACTGGAAACAATAATATGATTATATATATATATATATATATATATATATATATATATATATATATATATATATATATAGTTCAGCAAGCACATATCCAAAAGAAGCCTTGACTAAGGTGGTATTGGATTACAGAGTAAAAACACATTGTGGGCTCATTAGCATGTCCCCACCCAGTTTCCCAGAGTTAAGTGCAGTAACTGTATTTCTAAATATACTGACAATTTCGGGGCAGAAAATGTTTTTTTTTTTATTAATTATTTACACATTCAGATGTGAACAAAAATGTACTAAATATGTATGTGTTGTATTCTGCACAGTGGAGGCTTCTTTCACTCTTTTTTTCCACCACAAGCTAAATAATGTTGTGTTGTAGATATATAGATATATTTTTTATTTATTGCTCTGCTAAATTGGGTGCCAGGACAGTGGCAGCTGGGATGCATATTTGCTCCTGTCATGAGGTGCCCAAACTAGCTGATGACACAAGACTTTGTGTAAATATAAGCCTGAGAAGCAGGATGTGTGTGAGTAAGAGAATCCTGCTGGGTTTATATGGCTTTATGTAGTATAGAGCTCAGCCGGGCACAAGGATGGCACAAGAGTCTCCAACACACCCCACCACACTTCTTCATTTTCCCGCACCATCTAACACATGTATGTATGTATGTATGTATGTATGCTTTACCAAAACATACATGGTAACAGTATTTCTAAATTCTACATTTATATTTTCCATGCTGTAGACTGTAGAAATCCCAACAGCTGGACTTTTTCAAAGTCCACAAAAAACAAAGCTCAGGGTTTGTTTAAAAAAAGCATTGGGAAATAGTGACTATTTTATCCCTACTCCCATCTCACTTATTCCGTATGTTTGGATGTACTGAATACATATACGTATATATGCGCATATATGTGGGGATATATACAGTTATACCCTGCTTTACGCTGAACCTTTGAGCGATGATTTGCTATAACGCTTTTTTTCCCTGTAACTCCCTGCTTAACGCTGAACCTTGAGACAGCGCGGTTTTTAAGCACCATAAGAATTTCAATTCCTGCTCGTCTCTCAGAAAAAATACCTGTTTAACGCTATAGTCCTCCTGCAGGAACACATGTGGAGCGCTAAACGGGGTATCAATATATATATATATATATATATATATATATATATATATATATACATACATAAAGAGTGAGGTGGCCAGTAATGTAGATTAATAATCGAGTATTTCAGTATATTGTGATACCTTTCAAGAGTAACCCTCTGTTTTTGAGTCAGAACAAATACTATATATAGCAATACTGTTTATTCATATCTATCTATTGTATATAGAGAGAGTAAGTATATATATATTTAGATGTACATATAATATACTTACTCTATATATAAATGAAACAGTAACTCATTTAGAGGAGAGGGCTGAATGGATCAGAAGAGAACGAGATACTTTGTATCATAATATTTACCCGGTCACCATGGTAACCAGGCTGTTACAGGAAGGAATAAAATGCCCAGACAGTGACATTAACCCTTTACACACCTAGGCATGCGTTAACTTTGGAATTCAAAGGTAACAGGGCCTGGGAGTAATTTCTTACCCTGTAAGTGCAATGTAACTATTAAACCCTTTATCCTCAGAAACCTTAGATCTTTAGCTGCTCTTTGAAAGGATGGAAACGTATCATAACAGATGAGAACATCTAATCTGCTCACTTTTCCCCCAACAGGAAGCTGATTTTATTTTAAAGGGCATTAAAAACTGGCTATACATTGTTTTTTCTTCAGTAAATCATTTTTTTAAATCTCTAGAATTGGTTTGCAGCTCCTGTATGCTAATGTGCGGCTCAGTGTGCTAATGTGGAGCTCAGAGTGATAATGTGGAGTTCAGTGTGCTATTGTGTGGCTCAGTGAGCTAATGTGCGGCTCAGTGTGCTAATGTGCGGCTCAGTGTGCTAATGTGCGGCTCCTATATGCTAATGTGCCGCTCAGTGTTCTAATGTACGGCTCAGTGTGCTAATGTGCCGCTCAGTGTGCTAATGTGCGGCTCCTATATGCTAATGTGTGGCTCCTATATGCTAATGTTGAGCTCAGTGTGCTAATGTACGGCTCCTATATGCTAATGTGTGGCTCCTATATGCTAATGTGGAGCTCAGTGTGCTAATGTACGGCTCCTATATGCTAATGTGGAGCTCAGTGTGCTAATGTGCAGGCTCAGTGTGCTAATGTGCAGCTCCTATATGCTAATGTGTGGCTCCTATATGCTAATGTGGAGCTTAGTGTGCTAATGTACGACTCAGTGTGCTAATGTGGAGCTCAGTGTGCTAATGTGGAGCTCAGTGTGCTAACGTGCGGCTTAGTGTGCTAATGTGGAGCTCGTGCTCTAATGTGGAGCTCAGTGCTCTAATGTGGAGCTCAGTGTTTTAATGTACAGCTCCTATATGCCAATGTGTAGCTCCTATATGTGAATGTGTGGCTCAGTGTTCTAATGTGTGGCTCCTATATGCTAATGTACGGCTTAGATTGCTAATGTGGAGCTCAGTGTGCTAACGTGGAGCTCAGTGTGCTAATGTGGAGCTCCTATATGCTAATGTGCGGCTCAGTATTCTAATGTGCGGCTCCTATATGCTAATGTGCGGCTCAGTGTTCTACTGTGTGGCTCCTATATGCTAATGTGCGTCTCAGAGTGCTAATGTTCTACTCAAGAGTACAGTGAGGTGCAGCTGTACTCCCTAAGGCACAGTGAGCAAGGGGTCCATGTCTGGAGCCCCTATCACTCACAAGGTGAGAAAAGCTAAACAAAAAGAGGAGAGGTGCTCATACGATAATGAACAATAGATTAGTAGGTTTGATCTATAGGTCTGGTTACCTACTCAGAGAGCAGCCTCTTTTAGCTCAGTTTTACAATTACAAATGCACATCTCTATATTGTCCAGGATGTGTGAGGTGTATATTATATATATATATATATATATATATATATATATATATATATATATATATATATATATATAATAGGACATTTGGGTGCATTATCGGGGAATGTGAGTGACATGCACTATATCCCAGGAGATATAGGGTAGAGTAACTGTTCCTTATCTCAGGAAATATGGAGTACAGGCACTGCTCAATATCCCATGAGATGTGGCACGTGTGTATTCTCAGCATTGCTCTATGTCCCAGAAGAATTGGTGGGCAGGCAGTGTTAGCCCCCTTTTCTCCCCACATATGTCTCACATGTTCCTTTACATGCATAGTCATGCAGCTGTCCCTATGACTCCCAGCTGTCCATGCACCAAGGTCACTTACATGTCCCAATCCTTCAAGGCACATAACTCACTATATATATATATATATATATATATATATATATATATATATATATATATATATTAATTAATGTTATTAATTAATAAATAACTCAATAATTTGAATGAAGTATATTCAATGTAAATTAGACATTATATCCCTCATAACATATTCCATGTTTCTAGTACATTAGTCTTGAACCACTAGAATTTGTAACCAACAGAATATTTAAATGTATTTATTAATTTATTAGAAAGTTACAAAGATAAAAAATCCTTTCATCCATTATCTATTATTTTGCAGTCCTGATCATTTTAACTGTCTCTGCAAACTTAAAGGTCTATGTCAGTCTGTGTGATCTCCTACGTCTGTCTGATTGGGCGTCTCATATCAAATCATTTTACTGAGGAATTCTGTATATATGTAATTCAACATACATTTAAAATGTCTTGTGTGAGGCACCTATGTAGGCAAAGTGTCCCAGCCAATGAACTGTGCAGAGTTGTGTCCTAGCCAATCAGCTGTCAGTATCATGGCTGCAGCTTTGTCTCAGCCAAGTTGTAGTACCTGCCATTATCCAGCCTGGTTCTTCCAAACAGCATATAATAACAGTGACAAGGTATTATATGATGGGTTGTGATAGCAGTCCAGTCCTGTCCAGGTGCAGCGGTCCCCATCCAACCTACTTCTGTTACCTACTATAACAGTTGTGGCGTGTAGCACCCTCTAGAGGAGCTGTCTGGTACTATATGCTTGTGATAATGGATTAGGTCTCATCTGGTTGTTATGAGACATTGATGTGAGGACATGCTATGCATATAGACCATTTGTTCAGGTTCGCACAGAGAGACACTTAGGCCCTCATTCAATTGCAATTTGGCCAATTGAATAGGGCTCTAAATAAGCACATAGCATATTTTTTT
The DNA here is from genome assembly GCA_027410445.1 of Discoglossus pictus. Classification (NCBI taxonomy): domain Eukaryota; kingdom Metazoa; phylum Chordata; class Amphibia; order Anura; family Alytidae; genus Discoglossus; species Discoglossus pictus. Next base: position 6,150,016 of record CM050166.1, on the reverse strand, counting down.
AAAGAAGTTTTTAGTTAGTAAACATCTATCCAAAAGCAAGGTTTTCACTAACTAAAAACTTCTTTAAAAAAAAAATGCTATGTGCTTCTATAGAGCCCTATTCAATTGGCCAAATCGCAATTGAATGAGGCCCTTAGACAATACAAACATTTTAAATGTAGGATATTATATTGTGGAATTTTGAAAAATGTACCCACACCTCGGTCATTCCAATGTTCTCCACTAACACTAAAAGAAAATGTTAAAGGGATATTGAAGGATGTTACTAGGTATATAATACCCCTGGGTATCTATTTACTGACATGTAGTTTATTTATTAAAAAGTGCTTATAAGCTCTGTTATTACTGCCTAAAATCAAATAAATAGTTTCTGTATGGGTCTGCCCAGTGCGGCGTATGCAGACACAGACTCTGCTGTACTATCCAATTAGTAACCATCTCTCTGCAACATGCTCCCTAAGGCTAGGACACTACACTGCACATCCAGCTCTACAGAGTCTGTGTCTGCATATGCTGCAGTGCTCAGGTCCATACAGGGTTTATTTGTTAGATTTTAGCCAATAAAAACATAGATTATAAGAACTTCTTAATAAAATAAAGTACATAAAAGTAAATCGATACACAGGATATTATATACTTAGTAACATCCAGGAACCTTCCATATGTCTTTAAGGCAGATTCTGTTATGTGTAGTAACTGGATGTACAACTAATGAACCCATCTCTTCTTATGGGTGGCATGGCCGTATTTCTCATTAGGCCGCCTAGTGGTGATTCCCTGTGAAGGGCGCCTCATTTCACACTTCAAAATGTTCCTTGCTATAAAAAAAAGAAAAAAAATGCATTTCACAGACTCGCCGCTAGAGGGAGAAGGCCTGAAACTAGAGAGTCACAATGTAAATCCGGGAGAGATGAGTGGCACTGACATGAGTACAAATGGAGGCTCCAGGACACAAAAGGATCTGTTTTTATGCTGTCCTATAGAGGGCACTCACCCTCATCACCCTTATCATAGTTACAGTCTCTGTCTTGCCAAACAAGGAATTCCTCAGCACACTGTTTGGGAAAGTAAAATGTCAGGCATAAAACTGTCCTAAATAAAGATTGTGTGATTTATAGAGCATCCCCCAGCACAGGGTCTCCTTTCACACAATTACACATTTTCTCGTAAACGCGCCCACGCTCGCCCTGAGGGTCCTGGGAAAGACTGGACCTGAATAAGGTCTGTTCATACAACAGCTATATAACTAAACCATGTAATAGATGTATGGCCTGGAGCCCCACGCCTACCATTCACTGCGGGCATTGTTGTCATTGGAACATTAAAAACTGATTTCATACAGAAAAGATGGCCATAACAAGAGGGCATGCTCTTCTGCCTGGATCAGGGGAATTATGCACTAAAACATTCTTTTATTTTCCAAGTGCTTAAAATTTGTCAATCACCAATAATACAAAAATTGGAAAATAGTTTTGTAAACCGCCCCACTTATTAAAGATACCTGCACACTATTTATGACTTCTGAATTATATGGGCAAGTACAATCTCTATGATCCATCAAGGATTCCTCATAACTGGAAGGCGCAGGTAAACTGCCACCCTCAGTTCCTATGTTAAAGGTATATAGAAGTTTCCTGTTGTTTCCTAACCTAACATATACTGCTTACACAGTATCATTAATTAATTCCATACATACAAAATTGGTTTCCACACCGCCAGAGGGGCCAACATAGGCACCTCATACTAACCAATAGAAAAACAGAAATCAAGGACAGTTTTCAACCCTATACTAACCTTCAAGACAACAGCAGCACAATGCAGAAATCCAGAGCAGAATTAACTAAGTTGCTTCCTTGCAGTGGGAGCAAAAAAGAATATACATCCCATGATGCTTTGAGGCAGATACTGATACCCAGACATTGCAACAATGTTGTAGCAGCCTCTGATCAGCCACAACTAATTATGAATTTTATACTAATTTAGTTTGGATTTTCAAGGGCATTTCTTCACGCAAAAATAAAAACAGTGATAATTTAGAGGATGATCAATTTTTTTACATTTTAACAAAAAGTTGCCTATTTTCAAGTGTTTGTCGAAAGAGACTATTTAAAAGTTTTGACCATGATGGTCCCTTAAAAGGAAGGAAGGTTTCCTGTTTTTAATATTAAAATAAAGCTAAGTGATTGTTGGCATCTAAAAATAATTTAATTTACAAGTATTAAAAAGCTCTGTTTTCATTTACTTAAATCTTCCAAACAGTCCCTGCACAGGTCTGCCCCCACAGTTCATGCACACAGTGTTTATATTGGTAAGAGATGTACTAGCCACTTACAGATTGTTTATCTGTAAATCACTACTTCATTCATGACATCTTCCCACCTAAGCAAACTTCCACACCTCCTTCCTGACCCTGCTATTCCTTACTTTTCTTCCCCAGACTTCTGCCTCTTCCAATCCCTTTAGATTGTAAGTAGCGAGTTTCCAGTCTTGTAGGGTGCTTTGGGAAAAAGCACTTTCTACAAAGACTCTAAGCTCAAATGGGGCCCTCCATTTTTCATGTGTTAATATTGTATATTTCCCTGTTCTCTCCCCTTGTACAGCGCTACAGAATATGTTGGTAAATGATAATAAAATATTAATAGATGGCTACCCTTCATGTGGTAGCCGACGGGTTTGCTTTAGCTATGTAATTCTTAGCCTGTATGAGGGCCAGATTGTCGTGGTAAAGAAGAGAGATGTGACCTTGGACATGGGCAATGGAGAGCTTGATGAAATATAATAATAACAAATAAGAGATCAAGGCATGAAGGATACAGCTCACATAAGCTAAACCACAGCAATATTTGCAGACATGAAGGAGAAACAGAAAAGTCACAGGGCCTTAATCTAATCAGGGCTGTAAAACGGGCGCAAGTCTGCGATTCCTTGTGACCGGTTACGGCCCCGCGTAGCACTACGTCGATGCTGCTATTCATTCAATCGGGTGGCCCGGCAATTAGGTCCCCTTTACGTCAAATCGCAAACCATGCTATCGGCAGTAAGCACTTCCGTACTTGAACAGGATCACGGCTGCAACTCGTGATTTCAAGGCGGCAAACTCTGAGAAATGTAAATGCAAATATAAATTCAAGACAGCACTGTAAATAATGGGGTACACAATGGGTGACAGGAGGATTAAAGTCACAACATTCTCAAGCTGGCACATCGCCACAATACAATACTTTATTTCACGTTTAATTTATGTTTAAGTCCGACGGGCTTGAATAACGAGTTACGGGCTTGAAGGTTAATCAAGCCCGTCGGACTTTGGAAGGAAATTAAACTTAAAATCAAGTATTGTAAGTAAGAGCCTTGCGGGACCTCTTTGTTGTAAGTAAGCTGCAGCTCGATTTTAGAGATATACGGGCTTGACGGAAGGGTGATCGTAGCATTTCAATAGCGAATTGGGATTTCTGGCAGCCGCAACTCTAGCAGCAGCAGCACAAGATCAAAGGCTTTGACGGAAGTAAACTGCGCCCACAATGTTCTCATTAAGAGCTAGAATAATCATTACCCAGATTAAACACATATGGAAGTTAGAGATTTGATATGAGACGCCCAATCAGACAAAGCTTAACCACTTGATATCCCACAAACTGACATATACCTTTCATTTTTTTCATTATGGTGTATTGCGCTTGTATTTCTATCTTCAGACATTCGCCATCAAGGTTCACAAGTTAGGGTTCTGGATAAATAGAGCAGTCTTCCATTGGAAGTCAAATACAGTAAAGAAATTCAAGCATGCCTCGGTTACACATAAAAATGAATTAAACCATGTTTTTTGATAGAATGGGAAGACTGGAAAAACGTTTTTTGACTCTCGTCTGTGGTTAAATCTATGTTTTATGTAACAGAAATTGAAGTGGCTCCTCATAAGAGCATGGTGTAATTATGCTTTTTCTATGTTGATACAGATAAAAAATAGCGACAATCCAGATTTGGAGGGGTCAGCCACAATTGTTCCTTCCAGGTAGGAGGAACCATTCAAGGCCCTAGTAATCTAAATTAAAGCTCCAGTTGAAAAAAAAAAAGTGAAATCATTTTGCTTTTATATATTTTTAAATGTTGTCCCTAGTAGAAAATACAATTGTGTTATTTTTTTCCAACTCTATTATTATTCAGATTGCTAAACCATATACTACTATACATGCAAGAAGAAATGAAGACTGTGGAGCATGTGTGAAATAAACTGCCACTGGGGGTCACTGCAACTCCATAAGATTAGAGTTAACGCAAGTTGTTCTCTTAAACTTAAATGTTATGTGAAACAAGACAATAAATGTGAATCTAATAAATAAATATAGTACTGTAGATATAATGAGTTGCAGACTAATTGATATATGTTTGTGTTTGGGCTGATTGTGAGGGCACATAACAGCATGGCCAGACTGTTACTGATGGTTAGGGCACATAGCAGCATGGCCAGACTGTCACTGATGGTGAGGGCACATAGCAGCATGGCCAGACTGTCACTGATGGTGAGGGCACATGGCAGCATGGCCAGACTGTTACTGATGGTGAGGGCACATAGCAGCATGGTCAGACTGTTACTGATGGTGAGGGCACATAGCAGCATGGCCAGACTGTCACTGATGGTGAGGGCACATAGCAGCATGGCCAGACTGTCACTGATGGTGAGGGCACATAGCAGCATGGCCAGACTGTCACTGATGGTGAGGGCACATAGCAGCATGGCCAGACTGTCACTGATGGTGAGGGCACATAGCAGCATGGTCAGACTGTTACTGATGGTGAGGGCACATAGCAGCATGGCCAGACTGTCACTGATGGTGAGGGCACATAGCAGCATGGCCAGACTGTCACTGATGGTGAGGGCACATAGCAGCATGGCCAGACTGTCACTGATGGTGAGGGCACATAGCAGCATGGCCAGACTGTCACTGATGGTGAGGGCACATAGCAGCATGGCCAGACTGTTACTGATGGTGAGGGCACATAGCAGCATGGCCAGACTGTTACTGATGGTGAGGGCACATAGCAGCATGGCCAGACTGTCACTGATGGCGAGGGCACATAACAGCATGGCCAGACTGTTACTGATGGTTAGGGCACATAGCAGCATGGCCAGACTGTCACTGATGGTGAGGGCACATAGCAGCATGGCCAGACTGTCACTGATGGTGAGGGCACATGGCAGCATGGCCAGACTGTTACTGATGGTGAGGGCACATAGCAGCATGGTCAGACTGTTACTGATGGTGAGGGCACATAGCAGCATGGCCAGACTGTCACTGATGGTGAGGGCACATAGCAGCATGGCCAGACTGTCACTGATGGTGAGGGCACATAGCAGCATGGCCAGACTGTCACTGATGGTGAGGGCACATAGCAGCATGGCCAGACTGTCACTGATGGTGAGGGCACATAGCAGCATGGCCAGACTGTTACTGATGGTGAGGGCACATAGCAGCATGGCCAGACTGTCACTGATGGTGAGGGCACATAGCAGCATGGCCAGACTGTCACTGATGGTGAGGGCACATAGCAGCATGGCCAGACTGTCACTGATGGTGAGGGCACATAGCAGCATGGCCAGACGGTCACTGATGGTGAGGGCACATAGCAGCATGGCCAGACTGTCACTGATGGTGAGGGCACATAGCAGCATGGCCAGACTGTTACTGATGGCGAGGGCACATAGCAGCATGGCCAGACTGTCACTGATGGTGAGGGCACATAGCAGCATGGCCAGACTGTTACTGATGGCGAGGGCACATAGCAGCATGGCCAGACTGTCACTGATGGTGAGGGCACATAGCAGCATGGCCAGACTGTTACTGATGGTGAGGGCACATAGCAGCATGGCCAGACTGTTACTGATGGCGAGGGCACATAGCAGCATGGCCAGACTGTCACTGATGGTGAGGGCACATAGCAGCATGGCCAGACTGTCACTGATGGTGAGGGCACATAGCAGCATGGCCAGACTGTCACTGATGGTGAGGGCACATAGCAGCATGGCCAGACTGTCACTGATGGTGAGGGCACATAGCAGCATGGCCAGACTGTCACTGATGGTGAGGGCACATAGCAGCATGGCCAGACTGTCACTGATGGTGAGGGCACATAGCAGCATGGTCAGACTGTTACTGATGGTGAGGGCACATAGCAGCATGGTCAGACTGTTACTGATGGTGAGGGCACATAGCAGCATGGCCAGACTGTTACTGATGGCGAGGGCACATAGCAGCATGGTCAGACTGTCACTGATGGTGAGGGCACATAGCAGCATGGCCAGACTGTCACTGATGGTGAGGGCACATAGCAGCATGGCCAGACTGTCACTGATGGTGAGGGCACATAGCAGCATGGCCAGACTGTTACTGATGGTGAGGGCACATAGCAGCATGGTCAGACTTTTACTGATGGTGAGGGCACATAGCAGCATGGCCAGAATGTTACTCAATGAGACATTTATGCAACTGATCACTCACTCAGTGGGGCATAGTGTCTGAGTCTATGGGTGTATTTATGTTTTATACTGCCCTCAGATAGTGTCAGGTACCCTTCTAGGTATATAGACATTTCTATGCATATACAAACATATTCAAATGTACCGCATTGCATCATCAGCCAGCCTGCTGCCGCTGAAAATGTGATGCCCTAGGCCTGGGACTTATGGGCCTAGGCAGAGACACGCTTGACTGAGGCATTGACACAAAATTAGATTTATGCCCACTAATAACTGCACACTGTTAGTCACGTTCACAGAGATACTCACATTGGTCTGGATACATTTACCTAAAACAGCCGTTCTCAACCCTTCCAGTGCCACGACCCCCTGAAAAAAAACTCCCAAGCCGCAGCGACCCCAAACAGCAAAACTACGGACCAGAATAGACAAAAAAACAGGAAACATCCCAGATGGCTCCAGACGACCCCGGCAAAATCGCCATTTGACCCCCGACGAAGTCGCGACCCACAGGTTGAGAACCACTGACCTAAAAGCAGTCAATTACCTGCTGATTGATTCAGAACAATATGATCTGGATTCATGGAATGCAAGAATAAGAGGTCATGATTTGAAGTTGGAAAGTGAAAGAAACAGAGGTAATGAGTGAAAGGGCAGTAGATAAGTGAAATAATCTTTTAGCGGAGGTACTTGGGGTATCTGTGATAAACGTAAGGTCATAACAAAATATAATTAAGCAAAGCTTTTAGCTAGATATAATTAGCAAACTAGATGTGCTGTTTTGATTCTAATCAGCCACCAAATGTCTTTCTATTTCATGCACACATTCCCAAAAATACATTGCTTCAGGTTCATACTCACTGAGACCCTCGAAAAGCACCATCAGACACACTACCCATAGAGACAATATAGGGACACCCAACAGGAAGTTGATTTAATTTTAAAGAGCATTACTAACTGGCTATATATTGTACTAGCAGTTTTTCTCTACAGTAATTCATTTCTGCAATATTTAGAATTTATTTTGCAACATCTGTATGCTAATATGTGGCTTAGCATGCTAATGCGCAGCTCAGAGTACTTGATGGGAAAGCAGTATGATAATATTGAGGGTCTTTATTTTGGCCATTAGAGACAAACAAGCAGACTGTAATCGTAATTAGCACATCAAAGTAGCTATTTATTATGCACGAGCCACTCATTGGCATATAAATACAGCAACAACAATATGGAATTTCTGAGAACTAATTCATTTTATAAAAAATGGATAACACAACATATAGCCATGCTCTTTAAGAAAATCATAAAACAACTACTTGCTTTTGGGGTGACACAGTCTCTCTAAGGCAGTCATGTGTCAGGGGCACTATCACTAACACACACACTCTTAGTGTTACTTATATTATCTAATAATAATAATAATAATAATAATAATAATACAGCAATCAGCAGATCCTCTGTTCCGGCAGGGTTAATCCCAGTGCCACGCCTCCTCCTTACTGCAGGTATTATATTACCTCCAGAATGTCCAAAGATCCTTACCCTTATCACTGGAGGACATCCTGTGGGCCCCTGCAGGGCTTAATAATCTGGGCCCTTCTCTGTGTACCCCTGGTACGCTGCAGCAGGCTCTCTCCTTCCAGTTCACACCATGCCCATATCCCACAATGCACCAGGAGTCATGTACAAGGACGCGTGGACTTTGAGTTAATCCTCCTAAGACTGGAGCCAGAGGAAGCCCAGGACTTGTTCCTCCTACACAGGTACCTGGGCACACAGACACGTATACAGCCCATATAGCCACATATAGTCATTGGAGGCATCAAAACAACTCTGTGGGACACACACTATATACAGAGGATTATCTTAACTCAAACATGAGTGCAGAAATCCAGAGCAGCATTCCTGAGGCCTCTTCATTCCAAGGAGGAGAGATGTGTCTAGTGGGAACAAAAGACTGCACATTCCACGATGCTTTGCTGCAGAGGCTGAAGCCCCATACACTGCTATAATTTTGTAGCTGCCTCTGATTGGGCACAGCATATTATGAATTGTATGCTAATTCAGCTTGGATTTTCAGGGGTGTTCCATCTCAAAATCAACTTAAGCAATTTTGCAAACTAAGTTTATTAATGTTTATTTTAGGATTTTTTCATGCAAATTTTTTTTGCATACACTACTGATTCTCCTTTAAGAGATGGTATGTTGCAAAGTTTCAGGCGACCTTACAGACTTATATATATATATATCTTAACACATACATATATACATGAAACGTCCACATAACGTATATACTCAAGCCACTCCCCCCCCGTGTCTCTCTAACCCCCCCTTGTCTCTCCCCCCCGTGTCTATCTAACCCCCCCGTGTCCCTCATACTACCCCTCTAAATACCCCACCCCCTCACTTACCTGCTCCGGCCTCCGCTCCTTCCGGGTCCTTCCACGTCACTAGCATATACCGGGTGCCGGCACCCGGTATATGCTACTGCCGTGACGTCACATGCGTGCAACGTCAAGACCCGGAAGGAGCGGAGGACGGAGCAGGTAAGTGAGGGGTATTTAGAGGGGTAGTATGAGGGGGGGGTTTAGAATGAGGAGGGCGGGGGGTTTAGAATGAGGGGGGGTTGAGGATGAGGAGGGAGGTTTAGGAGGGGGTTGAGGATGGGGGGTTAAGGAGGGAGGTTGAGGGGGGGTTGAGGATGGGGGGGTTGAGGAGGGAGGTTGAGAAGGGGGTTGAGGATGGGGGGGTTGAGGTTGAGGAGGGGGGCTGAGGATGAGGAGGGGGCCTGAGGATGATGAGGGAGGTTGAGGTTGAGGAGGGGGGTTGAGGTTGAGGAGGGAGGTTGAGGATGGGGGGGTTGAGGAGGGAGGATGAGGAGGGGGTTGAGGATGAAGAGGGAGGTTGAGGAGGGGGTTGAGGATGAGGAGGGGGGTTGAGGTTGAGGAGGGAGGTTGAGGAGGGGATTGAGGATGAGGAGGGGGGTTGAGGTTGAGGAGGGGCTTGAGGAGGGGCTTGAGGATGGGGGGGTTGAGGTTGAGGAGGGAGGTTGAGGATGGGGGGTTGAGGAGGAGGGGGTTGAGGAGGGATGATGAGGAGGAGGGGGTTGAGGAGGGAGTTTGAGGATGAGGAGGGAGGTTGAGGATGAGGAGTGGGGTTGGGGAGGGAGGTTGAGAATGAAGAGGGGGGAAGAGACACAGGGAAGGGAGAGGGAGAAGAGACACAGGAGAGAGAGGGGGACACAGAAGGCACAAAAGGGACACAGGGGGCAGCACATTTCCCACCCTCGGCTTATACTCAAGTCACTCATTTTACCCAGTATTTTGTGATAAAATAGGTGCCTCGGCTTATACTCGAGTATATACGGTACTTTTAAAGAGGATAATGACCCGTCATTTCCAAATGTATAATACCAAAGCTCTCACAGGCAAAACCCATCAAGTGGAACAGGGTCTCTCCCTAATTAAATAAAGGGCCTATGAGCCCCTAACCTGATTACTATTATACTTACTAGCGAATTGTATATCTGTATGTTTTAATGACAATTAATTACTAAATAAATGAAATGATAAATTAATATACCTTACCTATTTGTAATTAATATATGCAGCAAGCAATGTGCTCAAGAGCTAACAATCTGTTTTTATGTTCCTGCAGCATCCAATGTAGATTTGCACTGTTGTTGAGTTGAGATGTAAGTGTGCAATGTGTGCAGTGTAAATAGGCTGCGTGTGCGAGGGGAAACCGTTGTGTACTTCCGCATTGTGTAAGTTAGTGTTGTAAAATGGTGGCAAATGTGTATGTGGTACGCGGGTATGGATGTTTTAGCGTCCTTGGTAATAGTGTATGTTGTACCCCGTACAGCTTTTTTGTAAATGTCGTAGGGGTTGGTGGCGTTTTGTGGCTTTAAGGGTCGTGTAGCCTCGTTTTAATTTTTTTCGGTGCCCATTTTCTCTCGTTTAGGGGATTTTCAAGTGTGTAAACTGTGAAAATTGGAGTTAGATTGACGTGTAACCTCGCTTCCAGACGTCCTGGGTGTCCCCCCCTTGCTGTGTGTTATGTTTTTATGTGATTTCTGTTTGTATTTAGTGTTTTTTTTGGTGTGCGTGGTTTGGACGTTAAGTTTGTATTTTTTGCGGCTCGTATTTTGTTTTATGCAAGTCGCGATTTCCTTTTGTAAGTGTTATGGGATGTATTTATTTTCGTGAATTTTTTTAAAAGTGCTACGGGTCTCGCAGTATGAATTGTGTATTTGAGTGTTGTATTCATGTGTAGTCTCGCGGGTCGTAGGTATGATGTTAAAGCGCTACCGGGTCGTAGAGATGAGCGCCTATGGCGATCATCTCCACCAGCACTTCGGCGCTCCTGCTTGGGCCACAACAGCGCTTTGTGAGGGCCGCAGTTTCCCCGCTGCGTTACCAACGGGTTTTGGCAAGCCCGCCTGCTGACAACTATATATGTGAAATCCAACTGATGCAAAAAAATATTATTTTTGCAGGATTATCAGACCAAAGTTTTAATACTTTCAATTATTATTAAACTTTTATTATTATTATTTACATTATCATGTTACCTGTCTCCTGTCTTTGTGCTCGCTCTCTCTTACTTGTGCTCTCTCACTCTCATGGCTGCACATTCTCCTAGCATGCTCTCTCCTTAATTCCCTTCACTGACCTCTCCATATCTGTGCTTTTACTCCCTTTCTGTGTTCTCTTTGTGCTTCTTGCATCTCACTCCTCCATGGCACTATTTCACCCCTTTGCTCTTGGACTCAACCCACTGGTTGTTCTCTCTCTATCCAAACATTCTGGCTGCAGTCTCTCACCTGGTTGTTCTCTCTCTATCCAAACATTCTGGCTGCAGTCTCTCACCTGGTTGTGCTCTCTCTATCCAACATTGTGTCTGCAGTCTCTCACCTGGTTGTGCTCTCTCTATCCAACATTGTGTCTGTAGTCTTTCCCTGGTTGTGCTCTCTCTCTATCCAACTATTCTGGCTGCAGTCTCTCCATAACTGTGAACTCTCTACCCAACCATTCTGGCTGCAGTCTCTCCATAACTGTGCTCTCTCTATCCGACCATTCTGTCTGCAGTCTCTCTCCTGGCTGTGCTCTCTCTATCCAACCATTCTGGCTGCAGTCTCTCTCCTGGCTGTGCTCTCTCTATCCAACCGTTCTGTCTGCAGTATCTCCCTGGCTGTGCGCTCTCTATCCAACCATTCTGGCTGTAGTCTCTCCCTGGCTGTGTTTTCACTATCGAACCATTCTGTCTGCAGTCTCTCCCTGGCTGTGCACTCTCTATCCAACCATTCTGGCTGCAGTCTCTCCCTGGCTGTGCTTTCTCTATCCAACCATTCTGTCTGCAGTCTCTCCCTGGCTGTGTTCTCTCTATCCAACCATTTTGTCTGCAGTCTCTCCCTGGCTGTGCGCTCTCTATCCAACTATTCTAACTGCAGTCTCTCACCTGGCTGTGGTCTCTCTATCCAACCATTCTGGCTGTAGTCTCTCACCAGGCTGTGCTCTCTCTTCTGTCCAACTATTCTGGCTGCGGTCTCTCCCTGGCTGTGCGCTCTCTATCCAACTATTCTGGCTGCAGTCTCTCACCTGGCTGTGGTCTCTCTATCCAACCATTCTGGCTGTAGTCTCTCACCTGGCTGTGCTCTCTTTACTCAACCATTCTGGCTGCAGCCTCTCCCCTGGCTGTGCTCTCTCTATCCAACTATTCTGGCTGCAGTCTCTCACCAGGCTGTGCTCTTTCTATCCAACCATTCTGGCTGCGGTCGCTCACCTGGATGTGCTCTCTTTACTCAACCATTCTGTCTGCGTTCTCTCTATGTCTCACTCCTCTACTCAAGCTCTCTCCATCAATACCGTGGATGCTCTTGCATTACTCTACTATATCTCGGTCATATGTCTGCAGTCTCAGTCACTCCCCTGAAATCTACATATCACCAGCTTATTTATTCATCAGCCAGTACTCTCTATGTCACTTCTATCTGCACTGTCTAGTTGCAAGTATGGGTATATTTCCTAGAACATCCCATCAATGCTTTCTTATACTGTTCTGTATTACTCCCATACCACTCTCTCTGCCTGTAGTCTCTATACCTCACTATTCTGTCTCATATCAGTTGTCTGCACTCTCGGCCTCGCTCCTATGCTTGAACTCTCTTACCACATTCCACCTATGCAACTCCATTGCATGCTTTATGTCAATAGTTTATCCTCTCTAAAGCTACCTGGCTGGCACTCTCTTTCACTGCCCTAAATAATCTGTTTTATTGACTCTGTTGGAGAAATAATACAAATATTCGAAATGTTTAGCGAATATATATATATATATATATATATATTATGTAAATAGTACATCTGTGTTCACATTTGAATGTCTAAAACAAGTTAAAAAACCTGCTTCCAGCTCAGAATTCAGAGAAAAGCACTTATTACACATTATCAAACATGGCTTCCTTTAAGCATATGCATGCTGTATTACACAACTTTAATGCAAAGCCAAGGTTGGATTAAACACAAGCTGAGTATCCTATCCATGTACAGCTGTTTCAAGCTTACTGGCTATCATCAGCATGGAGCGGGATCTCAGCCTGTGTTGTGGACTTTATGAGTAGGTAGTTCACCACAACAATAATTTATAATATGGCGGGCAAAAGAGCGATAGAAGCCTCCACCGTACAGTAAATAAATAGTACATCTGTGTTCACATTTGAATGTCTAAAACACCTGCTTCCAGCTCAGAATTCCGAAAAAATCCTTTATTACACAGCATTCTTTCCAGATAGTGTGATATTTGGATAGGATATTAAGCTGTGAACCAGTAATTTTACAATTGCAAGATATTGGGTATGAAATAGTTAAGTCTAAATGACCCATGATCTAGAAGTTTCAGTAAGAGACAGAACACATATTTTTATACATGATAAATCAGCCATCCCAAGGCCATAATTTGCCCTTTGCGCAAAACATAAAAAATTAATTTAAATTTTTTTAACTATTACTGCACATTTAGAGTGACGTAGAATATGTTTGATAAGTCTTGATCACGTGTGTTATAGCTTATTAAATATATGTAAATAAAATGTAATTAACTGCGTAATGATTGTTTTAACTGTTTTATATAAATAATATAAAAGACTATGTCTGCTGATTTTCTGTCAGTTGCAGCCCGGTAAGTGAATGAGTGGCAGCCAGTTTGGGCATCTTTTCTAATAAAAACAATAAAAAGAACCAGAGGTATCTGTTTTGTTACCATGACTGATTTCGGAGTACTGGGTATGTGTGAGTATGAGCATTTTTCTACAGCAACTCCCTTGTTTTCTCAATATACTGCGCTCCTCTGCACGTGTCCTCACTCTGTCTCATTATTCGTTGCACTATTTGTACATTGTCTCTAAAATTGAGCTTACTTTCTTGCCTTTGATATCTCTCATACTCCTTTTGCACACTTCAATGACTGCACTCTATCAGAGACCATCAACACTCTCTCTGATTATCTGTATTATCTTCGTCTCACTCTCAAACACTGTAAACACTCTCTCACTGCTTCCGTCTTCAAGATCTGATTGCTCTCTAAATGCCAGTCTGTGTTTAGTCTTGTTATCTCACTTCAGCTGTCTGCTCTTTCTTTATCTCACCCTTGTCTTTTGATGTTAATAACTTGCAGATTTTCCTAACCTAGGATTTTTTCTACTGGTCTGCTGGTCAGTGACTATCTGGAGAATTAATCTATCTGTCTTTCAACATTGCAATGTCTCATTTCCAACTGTTGTCCAACAATGTCCCATCTCACAATATCTCTTGCCCCACTGTACTCAAGTAATGTCCCATCTTGGGATGAATTGCACTGGAACTGATTCTACAAAGTATCTCCTGTCCCAAGACACTTAACAATATATCATCCATGTACCTCCTGTTCCAAGACGTAGAGCAACATCCTTTCTTTATATCGCGTGTGCAGTGTCCTGCACAAAGCTATGTCTGAACTCTACATATTCCTTTATTTTCTCTAAATGCAACACTCCACCCCTCTCTCTACTGTCCAGTGCAGATCTGGAGTATCTCCTCTCTTTTTCCAGGTCCCCCTCTTGGTCTAGAGCTTTTACATACTTATTGAGGTTGGAAAAAAAATACTTTTACACCAGCAAGTTCAACCGCTTTAGATCTACTCCGATCCTTGTAATATGTGCATTGTTAATTAATCCAGAGGAACGTAACAGAAAACCCCATTGAAACATTGCTGATTGTCAAATAAGGGGCAACAAAATGTAATTCCTTCCTTACCACAGATACTGGCAATCGGATTCCTCCCTGGATTAATACTTCCCCTCTAATTATCCAGAATAACCCTGAATGCCCTTTTAATTAAAAAATATATTGCATTTTAAAGTTATCTATTGAATCTGCTGTCACAAACTCTGAAGATCTCTACCAAAGGGGGGTAATCACACTTACTGTCAAGATCACCTTTCTTTCTTTAGGGTGGAATCTTTTTCTTTCTAACCTCAAAAGATGTCCTCTTGTCAGTTGAAAACCTCTTGTCATAAAAAGTTAACTTGACAAAGCCTTGTATTGACTTAGGAGCCTCTTTATAAAGAAAATACGTGTAATTTGGTCAGTCTTTCTTCATAACTTAGCCCCTCCATTCCCCTTATTAGTTTTCTTGCCCTTCTCTGTAGCTTTTCCGGCTCTAAAATATGACTAATAGAGGAATAGAAGCCAAATCTATTATATATATATATATATATATATATATATATATATACACATAAATATATACATACATACATATATATATATATATATGTGTGTATATATATATATATACACACACATATATATAAATATATATACACATACATATATATATACATACATATATATATATATATATATATATATATATATACATATAAACATATATATATATATATATATACATACATATACATACATACATACATACATATATACACACATACATATATACACACATACATATATACACACATACATATATACACACACACACACGTACTACTGCAGGAAGAATGAGTATTATTATCATTACCCTTTATTTTGTAACTCTCTAACATATTCCATAACGCTACACAATATTGACACATTGAATAATGAAGGGCCCTGTCTTTGAGCTTAAAGAGAGTGACAGATTGAAGTGTGAGGGTAAAAAAGAAGACATACTACTGGAGTAAGATAGTTGTAAAGTTTACCTGGGTAGAACATGTGCAACGTCTAGAGGATGTATCCATTTAGTAGGACAGTGCAGTGATGTGTTGGTTGCTTGCTGACTGGTGGCTGGAGTGTGTTACAAAGAGCAAGGGAGGATGAGATGTGTGAGCAGAGTAAAGAATGAATTAAAGATTAGGATGCGTCTATGGCAGCTGTGAGAAAGCTGCACTATAAAAGAACAAGAATTATAGGTGGGTAGGTGTGAGGGACAGTCAATGCAGGTCAGAAGCTGTGGATGTAAGGTCTGTTTTAGGTTTGAAGAAGAAAGGATGTTGTTGAACAGCTAATATATTTTCATAGGAAGACAGGGGGGGGGGTTGATGGAAGGTGGGGGTAGATGGGGCAGACGTGGGGAATGGCTAAACAAACAGAGAGGAAATAACTTTTGCTTGGGGTACAATAAATATATAGACTCTTGTATGCTATAAAGCTTCACTTTAAATAATAGTGAAAAACATGAACACTCAGTTACAGAAGATGCATCAGCAGTGCCAGCCTACTCAATATATTCTTTATACGGTAACACCACCACAAACAACTCACTCAACACAACTTTGCAAATCCCAATCACTGTACCCCAGATCTGAAGCTATGTGCAGTGGTAGCACTAACCTCCCTTATCTCTGTACTTTGCTTTCTATACAGGTTTGATTCCTTATTTCTGGCCGATCTGTGGCTGACATTATGGAAATATTTCACCCTTGCAGATGTTGTTGCCTCCAAGTGCACTAAGGATATTTCTAACTATGTTTTCTTTTCAATTGTAAAGCAAAGGCACCGACCTGCAGTGTTTATAGAGAAAATCTCATATTCCTGCAGAAAACATTGTCATCTGACTACAAAGTGCCTTATCGGGGAAGTTGTTTCATTCAAGTCTGTCAGATACTATTCTAAGAACTATGGATGCAGTTGATTGATCCATGAGTTAGAGAAGCTCTGGAGTAAAAAGTCTGTTTCTTAACATACCGAACAATATATACATAAAACCAAAGTAACAGAAATGTGACTAATGTGATATAAAGTAACAGAAAGCAACTATATAATGTGATATAATGTTGAAGGTGAGAGCAATTTCATTTGTAATTTGATGCAAAGCCGCATACATATTCCCATAATATAACAGAAAAGTAACAAAACAACCATAATCTGTTTTATTTAATAAGAAAGAGTTGGCTATTATAGTCTAAAATAGCACAGCATGCTGTAAATTAAATTAACACAGGAAAAAACTATAATCTGATGCGAACAGAAAGAGAGCAAGCATAATATAATCTAATGTAAAGTAACAAAACAGGGTATAAGCTGTTAGAAAGTAATAGAACATGGGGTATACTCTGATATAAAGTAAAAGAAATGGGACTATTGACCATAATCTGATATAAATTAACTGAACGGAAAATATAATCTGATATAAAAGATCATATAAACGCTGGTTGTTTTTCCTGCATGGAAAAATACATTAGTTGAACTTGCCAGAAATACATCAATCATAACACTGGCTGAAGCTAATGATGCTGCTAATTAACTGACAGTGACACGCCCGCCGACAAACTATACAAGCAAAGCTCAGCACTGGGCTTTCTTTGTAAACAAGAACTCATAATGTAAGATTATTTTAATTAATCATAACTCTAACACTTGAAAAAAAAAGGTAAAATAAAATGCATTAGTATATGAAAATACTGCATAAATAAAAGGCATTATTAACTCCAACCAGCTTTCTTTCCTTCAGCACCAACACATAAAACATACTATTTGACTTATCTTGTGCAAATAATAATCAAGAACAAGGGCCTCATTCAATTGTGATTTGACCAATTGAATAGGGGTCTAAATAAGCACATAACATATTTTTTAAAGAAGTTTTTAGTTAGTAAACATCTATCCAAAAGCAAGGTTTTCACAAACTAAAAACTTCTTTAAAAAAAATATGCTATGTGCTTATTTAGAGCCCTATTCAATTGGCCAAATTGCAATTGAATGAGGCCCCATGTATTTATGAGAGCAAAAAAAAATGCTTGACCAATTGAGTTGAACAGTTTCCAATTTGTTATGAATCCCAAAACTTAAAGTAGCGCTGCAGTGTAGGGAAAAACACAACAAACCAACAACATTTGCAGCTGTGTAAGGCCCTCATTCAATTGCGATTTGGCCAATTGAATAGGGCTCTAAATAAGCACATAACATAATTTTTTCAAATAAGTTTTTAGTTAGTGAAAACCTTGCTTTTGGATAGATGTTTACTAACTAAAAACTTCTTTAGACCCCTATTCAATTGGTCAAATTGCAATTGAATGAGGGCCTTAGTGTTTTGGTGATAACCTTGTGTCATGGAGACGTATATCTAGGACTGCTTGTCTACCTGTACCCTGAGGAGGAGGATTAGCCTACTGGCACCATCTTTTATTAATTCTATAGTCAAGTTGGTATTCATATTGGCTGCCTTCCAAGAGAGCTAAATAGAGATGTTAGAACTGCATCTAATCCAATTTGGAACAAAATAAAGGCTGTTTATTTGAAACTTTATAAAGACAGTTTGCACGTTATCAAGTGCATAAAATAAATACAACATTTCTGTTGTCCTTTCATTTTGTTTTGAGCCCTGTATCTAATCCAATAACTTTTTTCTTATACTATATACAGCAGAGGTGTCTGGATGGGAACTTTACTAATTCATGGAAGGGGTGGTAACGGAGGAGTCTCCAATGGAAGCTCTAAGGATCACTACTGTAAAGTTAGGTTGCCTCGTCTTTAGGTGAGAGGTCTCACTAAACAGTGCCTACAAAGGTCCGGCCCCTGTAACTCATACACACAGTGGCTCCAATTCAATTGTCTAAATCCCAATTACAGGAGCCAGTAAAAGTTACAGATATTTAATTGGCTACATTTTGCTACTCACAATCCATTTTCGAGTTACAGGCTCAAAAACACAGTGATTGTCAAAAACGTATTTCCGTCCTATCCCCTCTTTTGATGTATCAAGGCTGCCAATGTTACAAATGCTAAGGACGCAAAATCCTTATTCAATTACAACAATTCAACAAGCCCGCAGTTGCCTTCAAACCTGTATATCTAGTATGAGTACTAGATAGGACCCACAAGTGGGTTAAACACCTGTTCATAACACTGCAAAAGCAAATATAAACTCACTACTGTACTTAAAAATACTCGGAAAGCAATGAAAGACATTAGAATTAATTGCACAACAGTCTCAAGCTCGCAAACCTGCAATAAAAAATATTTTTCTTATGTTTTATTTCCGTGTTATATTGACCCCAGGAATCAAGGAGTTAATACATATCAGGTTACCCACATGGACTATAGTTGATTTATTCATTTTTATTGATTTCTATACTTCTGGATTGCGAGACCGATCACAAATTGGACGTTTAAACACTAATTGATTGTTGTTTAAACTCCATGTTTTACTGACGTCATGATGACCATCTCATTTACTACTGGCTAATTATAACTTACGGGCTTGCTTAATTGATCATGACTTGAAATGCTACATACGGGTTCATCGTTTGTGTGTTGGGGCTGTGAACATGTACTTGAGGGCTTGAGTCAATTAAATCCATCTTTAACTGTAGTAAGTTTCTAACCTGCAGACATACGGGCAGTGTGAAGGTCATTACGGGCTTGGAACTGAATTGGGGCCAGTGTCTCTGTAGTTCTAGATGCACTAACCAACCACAAATTGTATCTCGGCAGCATTTGCGCTGCTGAATATGTTGGCGCGTTATAAATAAAGGATAATAATTTCAAAATACGCTGCTGAGAAACAGTCTGTGACTGGCTAGTACATCTTGCACCAATTAAACCACTGTGTGCATAAGTTGCTGGGGGCGGACCTTTGTTATGACTATTTGGAAGGTTTCAGTCAGTAAAAAGCACTTGTGTTTTGATAAAATTATGTTTAGATGCAAACAAACAATTAGGTAGTTTATTTTAATATTAAAAACAAGGAATCTCCCATATTCCTATAATAATTTTTAGGCAGACAAAATGGGCCTATAGGTTCTTGTTAGCTATCAAATCTATGTTTCTTCATAACCAAACATCTGCAGTGCCACCAAGGTTACCCAGTGTTGGTTTTCACAGCCATGTCAGGAAGATTTGCTCTTCCTCTGTCACAGCAGAGAGAGCAGGGATGGCTGAGTCAGCGCCAGACAGAGACAATATACAAAGCCAAACTCCACATGGGAATGGGCATTAACCTCTCCACTGAGCACCCATAGCTGTCTACAAATCAATAGTGTCATTAACCTCCTGATAGCACCTCCATGTAGAAGCAACTCATAAGATGAGGTTTAAAGACAGATTGCAGAACAAAGTGGGTTGTGCACTATATTTATAATTATCCAGGATCCACGACTAGAATGTATTACAAAAACAAATAAAGGATCTCTATCTTGTCGTGGGGCTTGTGCACTTCAATGAAGTTGTGAGCTATATCATGTAGGGTCACCCAAGATGGGCAGGCCATAGCAGAGAGGTCAGACAAATCATGGTCCACTGGAGAAGGAACTGGCAACCCACTATAGTATCTTTGCCAAGAAAACCATATGGATAAGCACAAGAGACATAATGATAGAAGTGCCTGGTGTACTGCAGTCCATAGGGTCGCAGAGAGTCAGACACAACTGAATGACATCAGGAATACAGTGACCAGAATGCACTGCTACTCTGTACCATGCAAATACAACATGCTTTGCATCGGTGCACTCTAAATTAAAGTGTGACAAGAAGTTATTGTGCAGGTTGCTACCTTTTACTGCAATAACATATTAGTCTTACAATGTGGAAACACATCTGCAAGGTGACAACCTTCTACTCCAGAATGATGGAATATAGAAATAAATCACTGAGATGAACTTGCTGCAAATACTCTGCAGTGTCCTAATCGAATGTACAGCAGTACCCCACCCCGCCCATCCTGCAGCACTATGTACCATCTGTACACTCCCCGCTGTGTCCACCACATGTCCCTCATGCCTCGGCCACTATAACTTGGTCACTCAGATACTGTCTCACAAAGCACCACCAGTCCGGTTAAATGTACAGTTAGTATAAATGAGAGGACACCCACCTTTGAGGGAGGTGATCTCATGCTGTATAGACCTACAGGTATCCATCAGGGCTGCTCCTAACTTCCAGCTGCAGTACCACTGATATTGTGTGGCTCCTGGTGTCCCAATTCTGATGCCCTGCTGTGGAATTTGGTCTATCCTGTCCCTCCCTACCTCCCCCTCTTCTCCTCCTCCTCCCACACTATGCTTCCAATGCAGCCCTAAGAGCCAATCCCAGGATGGTGGGAGGGAAGGGGGGTATCTGTGCTGGCCCATTCATTGATCTGCAAGCCATGCTCTCACAATGCGGCAAGAAGACTGCTGTGTCCTGTTATTATCTTGAGGGGGTGTCTGAGAACAAAAGGGTGTGTGTGGGGGGATGAAGTATCCAGACACATCTGGAAAATGCATGAAATCTTTAAAAAAAAACATTGTCCTACTCTCCAAAGAAAATCATTGCAAGATCTTCTAATTCCTCCCCTAACAATAATCAAGGATATTAAACTTACTTTATCAGACTGTAGTCTAATTTGTTTCATTATATCAGATTATACCCACTTAGTTTACTTTACATCACAATGCAGTCTGCTCTCTGCTACTTTCTAATAGTGTTATCTTTTTGTCAAATATCAACATTTTCTGAATGAAGTCACACTTTTTTCTTATTTACCCACATTTCCTTTTAATCTTTTATTTTATTTATTTATATATATATATATATATATATATTATATATAAACACAAACTGATCTAACATTTTCCCAACACAATTCACATATTGTTTTCTTTTTATCATTTATCAACATCTCAATGATTTATTTTACATTTTACATTTATTAATTTTCTTTTTACCATATACAAATCACACATAAAATAGTAAAAAAGTAACAACATAAAAAAGGAGGGGGGAGTTGGTCGGAGGGATTGGGGGCCAGTCAACCGTTAAGTGTACCCCTCTGTCTCTCCAAACCCATTTCAGATAACCCCCTTTCTGTTGCATTATATCACATTATAAACACTTGATTACTTTGTATCAGATGACTTTAATTTAAATCAGATATTAGTCATTAATCTCCTTTCCTTTACTTTATATCAGTGTTTAGCATATTTTCGGTTACTTTATAACAGATTATCCACTGTTTTGTTTTACACCAGATTATATTTTTCCTGCTCTCACTTTCTGTTCATATCAGATTACAATTTAGATTAGAATATAATTTACTTTCTGGTACTTTAATTTAGTTTACAGCATGCTTTGCCTCTTTAGACCAGAATAGCCAACTCTTTCTAATTAAATAGATTATATATTTTTTTCTGTTATATTATGGTAAGATTTATGCTTTGTTGTTGTTCAGTCCTTTAGTCGTGTCCAACTCTCGGTGACCATATGGACTGCAACACCCTGGCACATTTGTCTTTGTTTCTGATTTTGCTTATCCATTTGGATTTCTTGGCAATGATATTGGAGTGGATTGACAGTTTCTTTTCCAATGCACCACGATTTATCTGACTTCTCTGCTATGACCTACCCATCTTGGGTGACCCTACATGCTCACAACTTCATTGGGTACCCAAGCCTCTTCACCGCAACAAGGTTACTTCGGTTTTAGCTTCTTTTGTTATTTTGTATCAAACTGTAAGCCATTCAGTCACTTTCAATGGAACTGAACTTTCTCCAAATATATCTCAGATTATGGTTTTATATTACTTTATGAATGTTTATGTTACTCTCCCCCAAATTGACTAAATTTCATAAGGGATGCACACCAGAAGGCTGGAGGCCACTGAGTGTCCTTTATATGAGGCAACTGTTATCTGAACTGGAGATTAACAGGTAGATGTGTAATATACTATTAAAGATCAATGCTGTATTATGCCATTTAGCTCCTGTAGTTGGTGCACTACGATGGCGCTTTAACATCAGAATACAGTGTAAGTTTATGTAATGCTGCTGCTGTTTCCTGGCAGGCTATAAAATGTGATTAATTCATCTAATAATACCAGTCTCTGCAGTGCGTTTCTTTAGTGATACCACGAAGGTTCTAAATATGGTATCGTTTAAAACTACAAGCAATTGCAAGTGTGTCATCAATTAAATATTAAAAATTGTGCATTTTCCTACATTAACACATTTTAAAGTTTGCCATTTTGAGGTGCCAGTCAACATTAAGCACAAACATTCATATATATTTTAATGATATTGTTGCCATTAATTACTGATCAGCCCCGAATCTTTTGTCTTGAGTATAGTCAACTGGGTCTGTCAACTTCAATCTTATCCAATTACCTTAACAAAGGCCATCTGTCCTCTCGTTCCCCAGCCCCTCTAAAAAATGCACCCTCATGATTAAGCTCTCAGGAAGTGATGCAACAGACCTTTATGTCCTTTAAGTAGCAATAATCAATAGGCAACACTACATACACTACATACAGCGAAGTTGAATAAATATCCCAGATGAACCTGAAATTATAGCATGGGTGAGTGTGCTAGAGGAGTTGAGAGAGAACCTAATGAGGGTTCTTCCGAAGCTTTGGAGAGACAATGATGGGGGCCGAGAGAAGAACAGAATGTGACAAAGACTGGCTGGGAGGCTGCCCGGGAAGTTGTTGGAGAAAAGGTTTGAGACACTGAGTGAGAAAATAGGAGGAAAGTTGGGCATGAATCTGAAGGTGGTGAGACTAAGACACTGAATTAACAACAATCCCAGAAAACCATTAGAAAGGCAAGGAAAGGCGGGCACTGCCACTGGACACATGCAGTGACATCCCAACACACTGATCTAATTCCATGGGACACTCAGTTGGAAGGGAGTTGAACTATGATAATTTATGTATATCTGCTACAGGAAATGCAGCTTCACCTTAATCACAGCTGCAAGGATCAGATTATTCTGGAGGAGAAATAAGACTGCAGTGGGAACCTGAGCCAAATAAAAGGCATGGCGTGGAGCCTTTAGGGAGAGATCATGCAGCAAACAGGCACTGTGACAGTGACACACTTTGAGTATATCTGCATTTCTATATTCATACTATATTTTTTAGTATACATGTAGTATACAGCAGTGTTCTCCCCAGACATTTTTAACAGCAGGGTTCCATGAAGGAGCGGCAAAGTGGGCAAATAAAAAATAATGCACAGTATTATAAAATGTGCAATATTTGGAAATAGAACTGCCCTCTTTTTTCTCAAGCATACAGAAACACAACAATTCTAATAATAAACACTTGTTTAGGTTTTTCCTTGTATATAACACACAGTAATTAATGAATTGCTCATCGTCCCACCTTAAGTATGATCAAGCTATAAGGTCACACACGGTCAGGCAGAAGTAACCCCCCCCCCCCCCCCCCGTTCCTTCTCTCTTTCCTATAAGGCCTATGAGGTCCCAAGTGAGGCTTTCAGTGGGTTCCACTGGATCACTCCATTGAGTGAAAGCAGACTGATCTACTATTTCTTTCTGTGAAGGGCACAAGTGGCTAAAATAGAGTGAGTGGGCTGTAATGTCAATAGAACTAACGTATTAAGATTAGTTCATTCTCTGAGCGCCACTGACTTTGTTTTTTGTATTGTTCACTTGACAAGAATTTAAAGGACCAGTGTATGATGGGGAAAATGATTATGACTAAGGGAATACTTAGGTAGGGCAAATATAACTAAATGACATTCAAATGAATTTGACTCTGGTGACATCCATGATACTTAAAAAGTCCGAAGAAAAAACGACTAAACACGCTGAATATTCAATATAGTATATAAGCTAAAATAATTTCCTTTCTCACTCATGTGAATGTTGTGTATTTGTGTAAAATGTAATACAGACTGATACTGGTATAGAGGAAGTGAGGAATTTTACACTGAATATATATTGCTAGACGAGAGTGTGTATGTCACAACGGCACATTGCACTTTACTGTTATATCTTCCACTTCAAAATAATCCTGACTTCAGCCTGACACTGAGAAGAAGCACAAATATCCTGGATGAAATACTTTACCTTTTGCAATCAGAAAGGTTTCCAAAGCATTGTTAAGAGAAATGCTTCTAAATCCTGAGCTTCAAACTTAAAGGACTTCTGTAATGCCCTAAAAACATGAGCTTGTTGCAGCTTTATTAAATTGAGATTCGGCAAATTTAAAAGGGCTCTATTTAAGCACACAGCATATTTTTTTACAGGAGTTTTTAGTTAGTGAAGACCTTGCTTTTGGATAAAAGTTCACTAACTAAAAACGTCTATAAAAAAAATATGCCATGTGCTTATATAGAGTCCTTTTAAATTTGCTGAATTACAATTTAATAAGGCTGTTGAGGTTTTAATTAGACATTGATCATTCATAGAATGAAAATTCAATCATTTGAAAGATCAATATTTAAGATTAACCTTACTTTCAAAGTTCAGACTGTGTTGCTGCTGGTATACACACACTATAAGGCACATAGGGGAAGCAACAGTCTGCTGCTAAGTTTTCAGGGACAAAGTTATACTAACATAATGAACTCCATTGGCTGGAGACTTTCTTGGTTAAAGAGCTTTCCTTGGCAACAAGTTTTACATGGGGCAGCCAATGAACCTCTCAACTAATCATACTTACAAAACCCTTTTAAGCTGTCTCTCAGCCAATGCCCCACTGTTCAACGATGACCTTATAAAGGTGGAGATACTCACTGAAGGCTGATTCTCTAATCTTCGAAAATTAATTTAATATTAAATATTGTTATAATAAATAGTTAAATATACTGTTTAATATTTATCAATGCATAATTAAAATAATTAGCTCTTCTTGCTAGAGCATTACAGTGATCCTTTAATCATATCAATTACATCTCAACTAGAAGACTTAACTTGAGTAAAGTATATATTTTCAGAATGAACACATTTTGCACTGAAGTAGATGTAATACAAAAGGGATACAATATCACTGTGATAAGTGGAAAGCTATTTACATACTACTACTACTACTGATGCTGCTGTAGGCCCCAGGTTGTTCAAAGTTACAGATCAGACAGAAGGGACACAGACATTAAGATATAGTATACAGTTACAGAAAACCTTATGGATAAGGACAGCCACAGACATAATGATATGGCCCTGGAAGACGAGCCCCTCAGGGCAGAAGGTGTCTACCACTTTAACAAGGGAAGAGAAGAGGGCGAGTACAAGTAACATCAGATGTAATGAAGTCTACTGCCACAAAATACAATTTTGCATAGGAACCTGGATCGTTAGAACTACAGTATGAACCAATGCAAACTGGACATGGTCAAAAATGAGATGATAGGATTAAACATTGATATTCTGGGAATTAGTGTTCTCAAATTGACTCTTCTACTGTGGTCGGTCAAGTCTCCCTCAGAAGAAATGGAGTAGCCCATATAATCAATCAAAGGTTGGCCAAAGCGATGCTCAGTTACAACCCAATACATGACAGAATGATTTCAATTCAAATTCAAGGCAAACTATTTCACAGTGATCCAAATATGTGCTCCAACCATGGATGCTGAAGAGGGTGAAGTTGTCCCGTTATATGAGGATATTCAACACCTTCTAGATATAGCACCAAGAAATGATGTTACTTTCGTCAAAAGAGACTGGATTACTAAAGTAGGGAATGAAAAGACACCTGGAATAACTGGCATGTTTGGCTTTGGAGTACAAAATTAAGCAGGTTAGAGATTAGATTAGAATTCTGTCAAAATAACTCTCCGGTCATAGTAAACACCCTCTTCCAACAGCCTCGGAGAGGACTCTAAACATGGATCAGATGGACAATATAGAAATCAGATTGTCTTTATACCTTCTAGCCAAAGATGGAGGAAGTCTATACAGTCAGCAAAAAAAAAAAAAAAATGGAACTGAATGAGCTTCTTATTGCAATATGTTAAATAGAGATGACATATACATGTCCCAAGGACTGAATATCAGGAGGCGAAGAGCAGCACGTCGGAAGCAGTTACAAAATAAATCATGTCCCATGTGAATAGTCAGGGGGGTTAATGATAGATATAAGGGACGAAACATGGAAGATAGAATTCCTGAAAACTTTGAACAGAAGGCTGATATTCAAGAATATCAATGAGGCATCAGCTAAAATAAAAATGTATTTTATACAAAACCAGCATAAGTGGAGTCATTACCCAACATGCTCTCTGCTTTATACTGCATTCTTTGCTAATCCTAATGAGGTAATTACTAGCATTTCCATGGGTCCTGAATCTAAAGCTAATATGGCACAAGAGCAAGACAATTTCTGAGACATTTTAATTGGAAAAGGTGATTTCATCTTAAAACATTTCCCTCTGTTTCCTGCTATATAAGGAATATGATATACTGAAAGTGTACAAGCGACTTCAATATGAGCACAAGTCTAAAACTTGGTGAATTGTTACTCCATTATTTATAGTAATTAAATAGTACATTTGTGCAAACCGTGAACCCGTCCATAGAATTTCAAGGCATGATCATGATCAATTAAGCAAGCCCGTAAGTTACAATTTAAACAGAGCCAATAGTGAATGAGACCGTCATCATGACGTCAGTAAAACATGGAGTTTAAACTACAATTAAATAGTGTTTAGAAGTCCGATTTGCGATCAGACTCGCAATCCAGAAATGTAGAAATCCATAATAATTAATAAATCATATGTTCTAGTCCATGTGAGTGGCCTGATATGTATTAACTCGATTCCTGGGACCAACATAACACAGAAATAAAACTTAAAATAAATATTTTTATATTGCAGATTTGCGAGCTTGAGACTGTTGTACAAATCATTATAATGTCTTTCCCAGTATTTTAAAGTACAGTAGTGAGTTTAGATTTGCTTTTAAAGTGTTACGAACAGGTGTTTAACCCACTTGCAGGTTTTTTCTAGTACTCGTATAATTGTTTTATACATTTGTCATTTATGGGTTAGAAGGCAACTTCAAGCTTGTTGAATTGTTGCATTTAAATACGGATTTTGCTTCTTTAGCAATGGGAACATAGGCGACCTTGACATCAAAGGAGGAGATAGGACGGAGATACGAATTTGACCACCGCAGCGATCTTGTGCCTGTAACTCACAAATGGATTGCGAGTTGCAAAATGTAGCCAATTAAATATCTGTAACTTTTATGGTCTCTGTTACGGGCTCCAGTAATTGCGATTTGGACAATTAAATAGGGGCCTATGTACCCTAATATTTTAGACTTAAAGACAGGGCACTCAGCTTTTTGTATTTTTTCTTTGTGCTTAACCACTGTATAGTGCTCCGGAATATGTTGGTGCATTACAAGTAAAGGTTAATAATACTATGTGAGAGTAAGGGGTCATGTGATGAACGTGTCCTCATTACTAAAAACATTTGGTGAGCTTGTCATTCAGGTTTCTCACTGCAGAGTAATGTTCACTCCCTTTTCTAACAGTTTTACTGCAGTTTGCAATCGAATGGTTTCCAAAGCTTTTGTGAAATCTCCATCCATGCAGACTGAACCCCTCCCAATGACCATTCACTAACATAGTACATTGTGTCGGGGGGCTCCCGGTATCCAGGGTAACCGTCACCTTTCTGCAGCACTGTATATCACTAATCCTCCCCCCAAACTGGGGCAACCCAGGGTGTAAACAGCCACTAAGCAAGGAATGAAGGGCCCCTGTCCTAAAGCAGCGTGAAAGTTACAAAGTAATCCACTGAGGTTCAGCATGAAATAAATATCTGACACATAGTGTGCAAAAATGAGGCAGCTAAAAATAATTATAGAATAAAATTGTATTACTGTCATGTGGCTGCAAACATGGGAACTCTACACCGTATGAATTAGAGAGACAGAGGATGAGTTATATTTAGATACAATACGCATCATTACGGTTGATTATAAATATTTAATATTAAACTTCAATACCAATAAATGTTTGATCATCATCTTCCTGAGTGTGTGAGAGTCAGAGCTGGGCCTGGTGGGTTGGAGCAAATCATGGAGACAGTGAAGGACATCTGAGAGGTTTGTGTGCTGAGCGTATTAACAGCAGTGAGGAAGGACTTAAACACTGAATAAAAATAATACACTTTAAAGTATCTTAGTATATAATGTATGTGGGGGAGTAAATCAGGAAAGAATGAGGTAAACTAATGAGAAAATAGTTATATTATTTTAAATAGGAATATATTAGCCCTAAGTATTTAATTTTATGTACATTATTTTATTAAGACAAGCTCTGTTTTACTGCATAAAATCAGACTAATGGTTCCTTTGGGGGTCAGTGCTTTGCAGCTCATGAAGACACAGACTCTGCTGTACTTGTTGTGCTGTGTCTCATACTAACCAATCAGTGACCATCTATCCGCAACATGCTGCTATGACATGGTCTCTGATAGGTTAAGACACTATACTGCTCCTGTATCTATTTAATTTTATGAACTTTATATTTAGAAGTGCTTATAAGCTCTGTTTTATGCAGACACAGACTCTGTAGGGCTGGATGTTCAGTGTAGTGTCCAAGCCTACCAGGTCTCAGCAGCATGTTGCAGAATGTTGCTGATAGATGGTCACTGATCGGTTAGTATGAGATAGCACAGCCAGCCCTACAGACTCTGCGTCTGCATATGCTGCAGTGGCCAGGCCCATATAAGGACTATTTGTATGATTCTAGGCTTATAAGTACTTCTTAATAAAAAGTACATGTCAGTAAATAGATACTCAGGGATATTATTATATACCTAGTAACATCCAGGAACCTTCCATATCCCTTCTGTATGCCTAAAAGTAGCCATGTACAAAGTGTTATTGGATTAAAGAGTGAAAATGCAGACACATTTGCATGCCCCGCCAAGTTTCCCAATAACTATATTTATGTGAATCCTGAGAATTATTTTTTACTTATTTTTAGCAATAAATATAAATGTATTATTTATTTACTGCTTCAGTATTGTTATAGTAGGGGAGGGCCAATAACATTTGTATCACTGGAGTCATTTATTATCCAACACCCCGACAGCCATCTGATTATAGCCAAACTCAAGATTCTAATACAAGGGACACATTTCACCACAATAAGAAGTGACCTTTAGCACTGCAACTGTGAAAATTGGTCTTTTTTTTTTTACAAACTGACTATACATTATACTAGCCATTTTCTTGTGAAAGCTCATTTTGTTTTTGACTGTGTCTTTTGTGTATTTTTACGTAAAAGTAATTTTCTAGCTCTAAGTATTTAAGTATGTGTGTATCTTTGTGTGTACAATGAATAATAAATCTTGTTGCTGTTTAGCCATTCGTTGTGTCCGACTCTCCATGACCCTATGCACTGCAGCACACCAGGCACATCTGTGAGTCACGGCCTTTCGATATCCATCAAGCTCACTGCTTAAATGACCTCATCTATCCATCTCTGCCTCTGCCATTCCCTTCTTTGTGTGCATTCAATCTTTCCCAGCATCAAAAACTATATTTTAGCTTTAGCCTCATGATCAAACTTTCCAGGGAACAGTTTTGCTTAATTTCCTGTAGTACTAATTTATTGGATCTTCTTGTAGTCCAATGGATTCTGAGCAGTTTTCTCCAAGTCCTCAAGCACTCAGTCTTCTTTATGGCCCAGCTCTCACTCCCATATGTTACTATTGGGAATACCATAGTTCTAACTATGTATCTTTGTTGATAATGTAATATCTTTACTGTTTATTAGCATGTCCAGACTTGCCATAGCTTTTCTCTCCAGAAGCAGACGTCTTTTAATTTCATGATTGTATTGTATAGTATCCAAACTGGATATAGATATGTTATTTTCTTGAACACTATGTCATTTTATCACATTCTATTGAGAATATCAGGTTAAACTGACAATTACTAAGAGTTAAGAAAGTACAAAATATGTGATTTTAAGGACACAAATACAATATTAAACTACTCACTGGATTGATCTCTACCTTGTTGTGGTGAAAGGGCTTATGCCCCTCAATGAAGCTGTGAGCTATACCATGTAGGGTCACCCAAGATGGGCAGGCCATTGCAGGGAGGTCAGAGAAATTGCAGAAATGGAAATGGCAACCCACTCCAGTAACTTTGCCAAGATAACATTATGGATAAGCACAACAGAGACACAACATTTGTGCCTGGTGTGGTGTGAACCCTATGACTGAACGACAATATGTGTATAGAAGTTTTAGATATCAGAGTGCTTAATAACCATTTGATGTGTTCCATGTATTACCTTGACATAAAAAAATGTTATATATATATACTAGCGACTTGCCCGTCAAAAAGGACGGGGCAATAAAATTCGAAGCCATGGGAATGCTGTTTGAGACATAATTGAAACCATTTTGTACTGTGAAGCGCTCATCACATGCCTCTCAATGAACGCCTTTGGCGCTCATTGCGAGCCTCTCCTGTCGTGTACTTTTGGTCCTCTGAGAGAGATATATATTTCTATGTATATGAAGTTAAGTAATAATGAATGATTTCTTAAATCAATTAATATACTTTATTTATAATTGATAAATGCAGAGAGCAATAGGCTGAAGAGCTAACAATCTGTTTGTATTTTGCGTATGCATAGAATATACATTGTGAGTGTTAGTGCCCTGCTTATAAAGGGTAATGAATGTTTGAACTGTGCATTCTAAATAGGCTGCGTGCGCGAGGTGAAGCCGTTGGTTTATTGTGTAAAGCGGCATTGTATAGTCGTAATGTTATTAAAGGGGTACGCGTCTCGTGAGCATTTTCCGGCTTTTGTAATAGTGTATCTTGCAGGTCTAGTGTGATGTGTAAAGTGCTATGCGTTTAGCAGTGTTTTGCGCGGTCCGGGGTCATGTAGCCTCGTTTTTATTTTTTCGCCGGCCATTTTATCCTCGCTTAGGCTATTTTCAAGTGCCGAAAATCGCCTAAATCAAGTTAAATTTGTGTTTCACCTCACTCACAGACTTCCTGGCTGTTGCCCCATGCTGTCTGTGATGTTTTTGTAATTTTTTTGGGTGTATTTAATGTTTTTTCCGGGTTTTTGGTTTGGCCGCTAATCTTTTTTGTAACTTTTTGCGTCTCATATCTTTTTTTTTTCTAAGTCCCGCATCTCGTTTTTCTTTTTTCTAAGTCCCGTGTCTCGTATTTTAACTCATCGCCTCGCTATGCGAGGCTCGCATCGGCTAAGTGCTACGGTTTAACGGCCCGCCTCGCTTCGCAGCGATGAGCGCCGCTAAGTGCTACTGTTTAACGGCTCGCCTAAGTCCTACGCACCTTGCAAAGCGTGATGACGTCTCGCATTTTGACAACTATTATGCTATATATATATATATCATATTACCCTTTATCCACCAAGACATATTTCTTGTTTTCTGAAAAAGATTGTTGGGCCCTCATTCAATTGCAATTTTTCCAATTGAATAGGGGTCTAAATAAGCACATCACATATATTTTTTAAATAAGTTTTTAGTTATTAAGCATCTATTCAAATGCAAGGTTTTCACTAACTAAAAACTTCTTTAAAAAATATATATTATGTGCTTATTTAGAACCCTATTCAATTGGCAAAATCGCAATTGAATGAGGGCCTTGGTCAGTAACTATTTCTGCTTCACTTTCCGTGGGAATTGGTTATATTTGTATTTTTTTAAATTTTTCTATTTATAGAATTAAAAATATATAATTTCAAATGCACCAAAACATGCTCATAAATAAGGTACAGTACAGAAAAAAATCATATAAAAATAAGGTTGTTTTATGTGAAAAAATGGCAAATGTGTTGTGTTGATGTAAATCGTGGTTATATATATAAATATATGATTTGATTTGTGATGCTACTGTGAGATTTAGGGACAGATTCATTGTACCATAGTCACGACACATATTAGCACTCGGGGGGTTAAACAAAGAAGCTAATGACCACATATGAGGGGTTATCAGTTCAACTGATCAACAAACTAAGAACAATTGTAAATAAGGCAAAACATTCCAGGCATGCCTTCTGTTAAAATGCTGGTTATATCACTAAAGGACCCATTGACTTTACCTTGGTCTGCATGTAATGATTACCTGGAAATTGACTACTAGCCAGAGGAGAAACAGGATAAATCATCTCATTGGTAAGTGTCCAGAATCTGCTAATCTCAATAATACATTTAAACAACTGTGACACTTCAGTATCTTTTATTATTTACTAGCGAATTGCCCGTCAAAAAATGACGGCAATGAAATTGTAAGGTAGCTAATGCTGTTTAGTGTGTAATAATGAAATATATAATATATTAATAAATGAATATACTTTACCTATTTTAAAGCATTGTGTGGAAGAGCTGTGAATGTGTTTTGATGTTGCTGCAGCATTAGTGGTGTGGATCTGCTGTGTAAGCGTGCTGAATGTGTGCAGTGTAACAGTGTGCGTGCGCGAGACCAAACCGTTAGCGTAGTCGTGTACTTCCGCATTGGCGTAAAATGGCGAGTAATGTGTGGTATACGTCTGTATCGGAATATCCGTAGGTGTTTTGTGGTGTTTTGCGAGTTTCTTGTGGTGTTTTGCGAGTTTAGAGTGCTGTAGCCTCGTTTTCGTTTTGTTCGGCGGCCATTTTTTCTCTCGCTTCGATTTTTTTTTTAGTCTCTAAACTGTTTTATTTCGAGTAAAATCGAGGTGTAAGTTGTATTTTTGAGGTCCTGGGTGCTCCCTCTTGGTGTAGGTAAGTTTTTTATGTATGTGCTGTGTGTATGTATTGTGTTTTACATTTTGTAATGTTCGCGAGTTGCGTCCGAGTGTTGCGAGGCCGTAATGTGTGTGAACGTGTGTCGTATGTTGTTTGCGAGTGTCGTAATGTGTGTGTCGTGCTGTTTGGTTTGCGAGGTAAAGTTTGCGAGGTCCTCAGGTGCTGGCATGGAGCGCCTACGGCGCTCCATGCCAGCAACTGAGACCCTCGGCCACTGCCCTCGCTACGCGAGGGCCGCGGCTCGCTATGCGAGCCCGCAGCGTTAGCAACAACTCGTACGCTCACAACTATATATGTGATATTTATACCATATTTACTGGGCCAGAGGACATATAAATGGAGACAAAAACTAGAAGATTAAATATAAAACCTATTTGAAATAACTTATCCTGGTGACTGGAGACATTTTTGGTATTATGGGGGTGAGTTGCACTACATCACCGTTAGGTCATTTACTATCATGGGTAACTGAACATAATAAATGCAGGAATATGGGACTCCTTCATATTCTTTAACACATGAATAATTACTGCATAGATATCAAATTATTACTGTGGTTTCATGTAATGGTTAAATGACAATGGGATTCATTAGTGATAAGAATAATAAGTAATTCTTAAATAACTTAAAGATAAATATCAAATACGGTCTAATTTAAAATAACAAGAACGTTATCAACTGAATGCTGTTTATATTTTCTTATAATAAATTCACATTTAAGTTTGTAATTTCTTGTCTGTCAGCCTTTCTGATTTCCCCCTTAGTCGTTACATATTTATAAGTTCTCTTGAATAATTCTGCTTTACTAAAAGATAAATAATTATGCGACTTACATTCCATGTGAGGGTCTGACCCTGTATTATTATGCATGTGTATATATATTATTATGTTATTGTGTGAGTTTCACATTACCCTGATCTTGACTGATCACTTTATGAATTATATTAGAGTGTATAAAAAGTTCCAAAACAAACGCCTATATTTTACAGCAGCAAAAACTAAAATATTAGATTTACGAATTATTCATTTTTAATGCTAAATATATTTTCATAATAAGTCATAATTTCAATTGCAATTAAAATCAGCTTGATTTAAATCAATACAATACTTTTTGTTTCATTGATATTAACTCAATATGTAATAAGTACCCCAAAACATACGGATATAAAATGGTGTAATATGCCACCACTCTGCAAATAGAACATAATAATAACCATAAAATAACCATATATTTTATGTACATTATATAAAAACTGCATTGAAACAGCAGCACCACCTAGAGGGCACTGTTATATCATCTACAGTATCTAACAGTACATTTGTGATCACATTTGAATGTCTAAAAAGAAGTTAAAAAAAGTATTTCCTGCTCAGAATGACCAGAAATACAGTTAATGCACTGCACTCTTGGAAAATAAGTGGGACATGCAAATGAAAACGCAATGCATTAGGACTCTTTGATCCAATTTGACTTTATACATGGCTCCTCTTAGGTATATGCTCACTGTATTACATAGCTTTAAGCATGGCATAGGATGGATTGGGCATAAGTTAGGAGACCTATCCACAGACAATCACTGTTTTAATCTACTGGTGCTAGTTCCTAACTCATGCGTTAGATTTTGTGGGAAGGTTATTATATAAACTACAAAATAGGACCACCTTGAGATACATTTATTGGTGTGTCGGTGCGGTTCAGAATAATCAGAGGTTCAGTGACTATATCATACAGCCAGTGGGACCTCCATACAAAGAGGCAGTGATCTTCAACAGAGATAGGCAATTACATCTCCCACACATTTGAGTAACCAGCCATCTCGTTTTTTAGGGGGACATTATAGTAGACAACCCCTTCTGGATCTCTACCTTGTGATGGTGAAGGGGCTTGTGTACCTCAATGAAACTGTGAGCTATATCATGTAGGGTCACTCAAGACGGGTAGATCATGGCAGAAAGGTCAGACAAATTGAGGTACACTGGCAACCTAAGAACTGGAAACCCAGAGACACAACAATTATTATTATTATTACTAGAGAATTATCCGTCAAAAAATGACGGCAATGAAATTGTAAGGTAGCTAATGCTGTTTGGTGTGTAATAATGAAATATATAATACATTAATAAATGAATATACTTTACCCATTTTGAAGCATTGTGTTGAAGAGCTGGCAATCTGTTTTGATGTTGCTGCAGCATTAGTGGTGTGGAGCTGCTGTGTAAGCGTGATGAATGTGTGCAGTGTAATACTGTGCGTGCGCGAGACCAAACCGTTAGCGTAGTTGTGTACTTCCGCATTGTCGTAAAATGGAGGGTTATATGTGGTATGCGTCTTAGCGGAATATCCGTAGGTCTTTTGTGGTGTTTTGCGAGTTTCTTGTGGTGTTTTGCGTGTTTAGAGTGCTGTAGCCTCGTTTTCGTTTTGTTCGCCGGCCATTTTTTCTCTCGCTTAGAGAATTTTTTAGTGTCTAAACTCTTTTATTTTGAGTTAAATGAAGGTGTAAGTTGCTTTTTTGAGGTCCTGATGCTGTAGGTAAGCTTTTTATGTATGTGCTGTGTGTATTTATTGTGTTTTAAATTTTTTCATGTTCGCGAGCAGCGGGCGATTTTTTGCGAGGTCGTAATGAGTGGTAACGTGTCTCGTATGTTGTTTGCGTTGCGACGTCAATTTTGCGAGGGCCCGGTTGCTGTGTCGTGTTGTTTGCGTTGCGACGTAAAGTTTGCGAGGGTCGCAGTTGCTGGCAAGGGACGCCGAAGGTCGCTCCATGCCAGCAACTGAGGCCCTCGCTTCGCCCTCGTACGCTCACAACTTGTACGCTCACAACTATATATGTGATTATTATCTTTTATTTGTATCGCGCCAACATGTTCCGTAGCGCTGTACAGGGGATAAGAACAGGGGAAATACACCCAGCTGTGTTTCTGTGGAATATTCTGCTGTAGTCAGCACTCTACAAATTACTTATGCAACAGCCAGTGGGCAGGATAGACTTGTATATAAATAGAGATTTAAAACTTTAGATTTTTTAGCTGTTATTAGTATAATTAAAAAATATACTATTTTAACATACAATATTCTGCTCTTTGATAGCACGAAGAGCACTTACAGTAAGGTTAGTGGCCCTTTAAGTATTTTTTATAAATTAATCAAACAGATTTGAAAGTTGTGTTCCTTTATTTTGTTGGGCATTGATGATGCATCCTGAGAAAAATCAGACATTATAAAATAGTCATAAAACATTGTATCAGTCCAGTTCTAATGCATGCTTGGTCTAATACCAGTATCTACCAGCATATGTGGAATTCTCTACCGAAGGAGGTGGTGACAGCAGATTCGATAGCTTTAAAAAGGGATTGGATATATTTTAATTTAAAAAATTTCATCAAGGACTATCGTGGATAAATAGAGAGGGAGTATTGATCTAGGGATGAATCCAATCACCAGTATCTGGGGTCAAGAAGGAATTTTATATTTTTTTCCCTGTTGAGACAATTGGCAAAGTTTCACTGTTTTTCTTTTTTTCTGTTTGCTTTCCTTTGGATTAATTAACAATAAATCTGTGTATTGCACAGCAGAGGAGATCTAAAAAGGTTGAACTTGATGGACTAAATTACTATGGCCCTCATTCAATTGCAATTTGGCCAATTGAATAGGGGTCTAAATAAGCACATAACATATTTTTTTAAAGAAGTTTTTAGTTAGTAAACATCTATCCAAAAGCAAGATTTTCACTAACTAAAAACTTCTTTAAAAAAAATATGCTATGTGCTTATTTAGAGCCCTATTCAATTGTCCAAATCGCAATTGAATGAGGACCTATGTAACTATGTAATACAGTGGTTCTCAAACCACTCCTCAAGACCCCCCAGACAGGCCATGTTTTTGAATACAGATGAGGCAATCAGAGTCTGTTGAAAACGAATAACTCCTCCTGTGTTCACACAGTGTTAAACCAAAATCATGACCTGTCTGGTGGGTTTTGAGCAGAGGTTTAAGAACCACTGGTCTAATACATTAGCAGTGCTACTTATATAGCAATAACTCATAGGTTTTTAAAAGCATAATACACTTTTCTATTTATGCCCTTTTACCAAGAGGTGATGTATCTCCAAAATAATGTCTGTATAATTCCCTTGATAATGATACCTACAACTTCCTAGAGGGACATGTGGATTCCTCTTGCCTAATATATGTCTCTTTAATGATTAAAAAAATGATTTACATAAATTATTGTGTGTTACTTCTGCACCTTGCATTCTCTGAGAAGTCTAAATGTGAGTCCCACACGCACACATGCCGTTACAAGACTGACATAGCCCCACAGCTGTGGATGTCAGTCATAAGCTTGCTCTATTCCTGGATGTCCTACGTCAGGCCAATGCCATTGATGCTTTTCTGAGGATGCTTTAGTACATAATAATACTATATTTACAGCTAAGCCTGGAGTTTACACAGACATAGTGGGACCTGGTCTCTGCGTCTAACGCGTCTCCGGAGTGGTATACATGGATTAGCATGTCAGGGAGCTGAAGGAAAGGCAAAAAAAATATAGGGAAACAAACAAAAAGAAATGACTATGCTGCAAAGTTAATAAAAAAGGAGTATGTAGGAGCACCCCATAACATGTATACCAAACCAATGCCTAGCCACGCTTGTAGATAACCTATACAAAGAGTAGGTGACTAAACTCATCAAGTTAGTAGATAGAGCAGATAGACCATCTTTATATACTGAAATGAAGAAATTGTAGCAAAAAAAGTATATAAATATAGCCATTTAACTCGATTTGATAAAAAACAACCCTGTAATATAATGCTAATATAAAAATACTGTATACATAGAAGAGAATACAAAAATATAAATGTAAACTTCTAGCAACTCTAGAAAACAAGAATGGCTTCCGAGTTACAGGCTTCAAAAAAATTACGTGTTTAATGGCTGCCGTTTTTCTCAAGCCCGTAAATCAGAAGCCGCCAATTGATTACAAAATTAGCTTACAACCTCACACACAGCACAGGGGGAGAGGCAGTGAGCCTGTAAGTGAGGTTCAAAGCTAATTTGCTATTCAATTGGCGTTTTTTGGCGGTCTCAGAACAGCTAAGCAAGAAAAAAAAATGGTGACCGTAAAAAACGAAGTTTTTTTTCAAGCCCATAAATCGGAAGACCATTTTGGCCTTGGGGAAATTAATCAATTTCCCAAGCCTGCAAATGGTTTCACACCTGTACATGGAAAAAGGAGCACAGAGGAGGGAGAGGGAGAAGAAAGATACAGGGGAGGGAGATGGGGGGAGGGTGGAAAGACACAGGGGAGGGAGTGGGGAAGAGGGTGGAAAGACACAGGGGAGGGAGTGGGGGGGGGGAGAGTGGGGCAAAAGAGACACTAGGGAGGGAGTGGGGCAAAAGAGACACTAGGGAGGGAGGGGGGCAAAAGAGACACATAGGAGGTAGTGGAGGTGGAAAAGACACTGGGGAGGGAGTGGGTGGAGAGAGACGTAAGGGAGAGGGGCGCAAAGAGACCCAGGGCTCTCAAAGTTACGGGCTTGCGCATGCGCGCAGCACATGCCGCGGCCTGCGATGAGCGGTGAAGCTGCACATTGTGGGGCCCCTAAAGTAGTGGGGGGTGAGGCTTGCAAAAAGCTCTGAAGGTGCTCACTGCAGGGCTTGCGAATAGCACCTAAGGAGCTCCTTGCGAAGCCTGCAAGTTAGAAGGGGGAGAGCTTCGCATTGTGTGGCAAACAGCATTGCCAGGCTTCAAATTTTATTGCCACCATTTTTGACAGGCAATTTGCCAGTAAATAAAATAATTCATATATCATAAATTAGGAACAGTTACACAACATCCTAAAACTCCATAAAGGAATAATCCATATGCCAACATAAATAATCATAGAGGATCCTCAAACCGTTGCAAATAATCCTGGAATCGCTCCAACATACAGCTTACAAAGTTAAAACAATAAAAACATTAAAAGCTAAAGAGGTAGAACCCAGAGGTACACACACAAAGCAGATCCCCCAGAGGGTATATACACACAAAGCAGATCCCCCAGAGGGTATATACACACAAAGCAGAATCCACAAAGCAGAACCCCCAGATATATACACCAAGCAGAACCCCCAGAGGTATATACACACACAAAGCAGAACCCCCAGAGGTATATACACACACAAAGCAGAACCCCCAGAGGTATACACACACAAAGCAGAACCCCCAGAGGTATATACACACAAAGCAGAACCCCCAGAGGTATATACACACAAAGCAGAACCCCCAGAGGTATATACACACAAAGCAGAACCCCCAGAGGTATATACACACAAAACAGAACCCCAGGGGTATATACACACAAAAAGCAGAAACCCCAGAGGTATATACACACACAAAGCAGAACCCCAGAGGTATATACACACACAAAGCAGAACCCCAGAGGTATATACAAAGCAGAACCCCCAGAGGTATATACACAAAGCAGAACCCCCAGAGGTATATACACAAAAAGCAGAACCCCCAGAGGTATATACACACACAAAGCAGAACCCCCAGAGGTATATACACACACAAAGCAGAACCCCAGAGGTATATACACACACAAAGCAGAACCCCAGAGGTATATACACACAAAGCAGAACCCCAGAGGTATATACACACACAAAGCAGAACCCCAGAGGTATATACACACAAAGCAGAACCCCAGAGGTATATACACACACAAAGCAGAACCCACAGATGTATATACACACAAAGCAGAACCCCCAGAGGTATATACACACACAAAGCAGAACCCCAGAGGTATATACACACAAAGCAGAACCCCAGAGGTATATACACACAAAGCAGAACCCCCAGAGGTATATACACACAAAGCAGAACCCCCAGAGGTATATACACACACAAAGCAGAACCCCCAGAGGTATACACACACAAAGCAGAACCCCAGGGGTATATACACACAAAGCAGAACCCCCAGAGGTATATACACACACAAAGCAGAACCCCCAGAGGTATATACACACACAAAGCAGAACCCCAGAGGTATATACACACAAAGCAGAACCCCCAGAGGTAAATACACACAAAGCAGAACCCCCAGAGGTATATACAAAGCAGAACCCCAGAGGTATATACACACACAAAGCAGAACCCCCAGAGGTATATACAAAGCAGAACCCCCAGAGGGTATATACAAAGCAGAACCCCCAGAGGTATATACACAAAAAGCAGAACCCCCAGAGGTATATACACACACAAAGCAGAACCCCAGAGGTATATACACACAAAGCAGAACCCCAGAGGTATATACACAAAAAGCAGAACCCCCAGAGGTATATACACACACAAAGCAAAACCCCAGAGGTATATACACACAAAGCAGAACCCCCAGAGGTATATACACACAAAGCAGAACCCCAGAGGTATATACACACAAAGCAGAACCCCCAGAGGTATATACACACAAAGCAGAACCCCAGAGGTATATACACACACAAAGCAGAACCCCCAGAGGTATATACACACAAAGCAGAAGCCACAGATGTATATACACACAAAGCAGAACCCCCAGAGGTATATACACACACAAAGCAGAACCCCAGAGGTATATACACACAAAGCAGAACCCCAGAGGTATATACACACAAAGCAGAACCCCCAGAGGTATATACAAAGCAGAACCCCCGGAGGTATATACACACACAAAGCAGAACCCCAGAGGTATATACACACAAAGCAGAACCCCCAGAGGTAAATACACACAAAGCAGAACCCCCAGAGGTATATACAAAGCAGAACCCCAGAGGTATATACACACACAAAGCAGAACCCCCAGAGGTATATACAAAGCAGAACCCCCAGAGGTATATACAAAGCAGAACCCCCAGAGGGTATATACAAAGCAGAACCCCCAGAGGTATATACACAAAAAGCAGAACATCCAGAGGTATATACACACACAAAGCAGAACCCCAGAGGTATATACACACAAAGCAGAACCCCAGAGGTATATACACACAAAGCAGAACCCCCAGAGGTATATACACACAAAGCAGAACCCCAGAGGTATATACACACACAAAGCAGAACCCCCAGAGGTATATACACACAAAGCAGAACCCACAGATGTATATACACACAAAGCAGAACCCACAGATGTATATACACACAAAGCAGAACCCCCAGAGGTATATACACACAAAGCAGAACCCCAGAGGTATATACACACACAAAGCAGAACCCCAGAGGTATATACACACAAAGCAGAACCCCAGAGGTATATACACACACAAAGCAGAACCCCCAGAGGTATATACACACACAAAGCAGAACCCCAGAGGTATATACACACACAAAGCAGAACCCCCAGAGGTATATACAAAGCAGAACCCCAGAGGTATATACACACACAAAGCAGAACCCCCAGAGGTATATACAAAGCAGAACCCCCAGAGGTATATACACACACAAAGCAGAACCCCAGAGGTATATACACACAAAGCAGAACCCCCAGAGGTAAATACACACAAAGCAGAACCCCCAGAGGTATATACAAAGCAGAACCCCAGAGGTATATACACACACAAATCAGAACCCCCAGAGGTA
Source organism: Discoglossus pictus (assembly GCA_027410445.1). Lineage (NCBI taxonomy): Eukaryota > Metazoa > Chordata > Amphibia > Anura > Alytidae > Discoglossus > Discoglossus pictus. The sequence goes on along the minus strand of CM050166.1, from coordinate 6,107,954 downwards.
TATACAAAGCAGAACCTCCAGAGGTATATACAAAGCAGAACCCCCAGAGGTATACACACACAAAGCAGAACCCCCAGAGGTATATACACACACAAAGCAGAACCCCCAGAGGTATATACACACACAAAGCAGAACCCCCAGAGGTATATACACACAAAGCAGAACCTCCAGAGGTATATACATACACAAAGCAGAACCCCCAGAGGTATACACACACAAATCAGAACCCCCAGAGGTATATACATACACAAAGCAGAACCCCCAGAGGTATACACACACAAAGCAGAACCCACAGAGGTATATACACACAAAGCAGAACCCACAGATGTATATACAAAGCAGAACCCCCAGAGGTATATACACACACAAAGCAGAACCCCCAGAGGTATATACACACACAAAGCAGAACCCCCAGAGGTATATACACACAAAGCAGAACCTCCAGAGGTATATACAAATCAGAACCCCCAGAGGTATATACATACACAAAGCAGAACCCCCAGAGGTATACACACACAAAGCAGAACCCCAGAGGTATACACAAAGCAGAACCCCCAGAGATATATACACACAAAGCAGAACCCCCAGAGGTATATACACACACAAAGCAGAACCCCCAGAGGTATACACACACAAAGCAGAACCCCAGGGGTATATACACACAAAGCAGAACCCCCAGAGGTATATACACACAAAGCAGAACCCCAGAGGTATATACACACACAAAGCAGAACCCCAGAGGTATATACACACACAAAGCAGAACCCCAGAGGTATATACACACACAAAGCAGAACCCCCAGAGGTATACACACACAAAGCAGAACCCCAGAGGTATACACAAAGCAGAACCCCAGAGGTATATACACACAAAGCAGAACCCCCAGAGGTATATACACACAAAGCAGAACCTCCAGAGGTATATACACACAAAGCAGAACCCCCAGAGGTATATACACACAAAGCAGAACACCCAGAGGTATATACACACACAAAGCAGAACCCCCAGAGGTATATACACACAAAGCAGAACCCCAGAGGTATATACACACACAAAGCAGAACACCCAGAGGTATATACACACAAAGCAGAACCCCAGGGGTATATACACACACAAAGCAGAACACCCAGAGGTATATACACACACAAAGCAGAACCCCCAGAGGTATACACACACAAAGCAGAACCCCCAGAGGTATATACACACACAAAGCAGAACACCCAGAGGTATATACACACAAAGCAGAACCCCCAGAGGTATATACACACAAAGCAGAACCCCAGAGGTATATACACACACAAAGCAGAACCCCCAGAGGTATATACACACACAAAGCAGAACCCCCAGAGGTATATACACACAAAGCAGAACCCCAGGGGTATATATACACACAAAGCAGAACCCCCAGAGGTATATACACACACAAAGCAGAACCCCCAGAGGTATATACACACAAAGCAGAACCCCAGAGGTATATACACACACAAAGCAGAACCCCCAGAGGTATATACACACACAAAGCAGAACCCCCAGAGGTATATACACACAAAGCAGAACCCCCAGAGGTATATATACACACAAAGCAGAACCCCCAGAGGTATATACACACACAAAGCAGAACCCCCAGAGGTATACACACACAAAGCAGAACCCCAGGGGTATATACACACAAAGCAGAACCCCCAGAGGTATATACACACAAAGCAGAACCCCAGAGGTATATACACACACAAAGCAGAACCCCAGAGGTATATACACACACAAAGCAGAACCACAAAGGTATACACAAAGCAGAACCCCAGAGGTATATATACACACAAAGCAGAACCCCCAGAGGTATATACACACAAAGCAGAACCCCAGAGGTATATACACAAAGCAGAACCCCCAGAGGTATATACACACACAAAGCAGAACCTCCAGAGGTATATACACACAAAGCAGAGCCCCCAGAGGTATATACAAAGCAGAACCCCCAGAGGTATATACACACAAAGCAGAACCCCAGAGGTATATACAAAGCAGAACCCCCAGATGTATATACACACAAAGCAGAGCCCCCAGAGGTATATACAAAGCAGAACCCCCAGAGGTATATACACACAAAGCAGAACCCCAGAGGTATATACACACACAAAGCAGAACCCCCAGAGGTATATACACACAAAGCAGAACCCCCAGAGGTATATACACACACAAAGCAGAACCCCCAGAGGTATATACACACAAAGCAGAACCCCCAGAGGTATATACACACAAAGCAGAACCCCCAGAGGTATATACACACAAAGCAGAACCCCCAGAGGTATATACACACACAAAGCAGAACCCCCAGAGGTATACACACACAAAGCAGAACCCCAGAGGTATATACACACACAAAGCAGAACCTCCAGAGGTATATACACACAAAGCAGAGCCCCCAGAGGTATATACAAAGCAGAACCCCCAGAGGTATATACACACAAAGCAGAACCCCAGAGGTATATACAAAGCAGAACCCCCAGAGGTATATACAAAGCAGAGCCCCCAGAGGTATATACAAAGCAGAGCCCCCAGAGGTATATACAAAGCAGAACCCCCAGAGGTATATACACACAAAGCAGAACCCCAGAGGTATATACACACAAAGCAGAACCCCCAGAGGTATATACACACAAAGCAGAACCCCCAGAGGTATATACACACACAAAGCAGAACCCCCAGAGGTATATACACACAAAGCAGAACCCCCAGAGGTATATACACACAAAGCAGAACCCCCAGAGGTATATACACAAAGCAGAACCCCCAGAGGTATATACACACACAAAGCAGAACCTCCAGAGGTATATACACACAAAGCAGAACCCCCAGAGGTATATACATATTAATTCCACATGCAGACTATAGGCTTTTACAACCCTCAATAGAGATCATCAGATCATTCTTCTCCGTTTGGGAACCTCCTAATCAGATGCACATATGATGGCATATATCTAATATAAGCAATGACAAAAAGGATACATATACCGGGGGCTAACCCCAAGCAATGGACATGAGCTTGATGGCTACCGATGTCTCGCACTTATTTTAACCATTAAAGTGCCAGGATCAGGTACTCCAGAGCAGACACATTTTCAAGATTTGGTAATATATCTGTTTAAGACTAACTGCTAGGAACATATTTCTGTCTACATATGGAACATTATACATTAAATAAACTGCCTGGCCTGGAGCTCATTGTCTCACCTCATGCCGGTCAGTGTGTGTCCATCCTCTCTCAGGCCTCGCACCACAGAATCTAATTTCCCGCCATTCCGTCCCCATGAACCTACAGGTGGCGCGCGCCACTCTCCCAACTAGCACATGCGCACTATGCAGGAGGCACGCGCCTCACCTCCTGATACATTTCTGCGTGAGGCGCATGTTTCCCGCCCTATGTACCTGCGGCGCACACGCCCAGTGAACTCCGGTGGTCTGCGCATGCGTTCAGTGATCCCCGGCTCGCGGCAGTCTCACAGATCATTCTCATAGTGCGGGAAATTACTAAACTTTCACTGATGGATGAGCGTGAGTATCAGACCCACCCTAGATAGACCCGGCTGTTTGACCCTTAACCTTTTCCTCACAGCTAGATGATAGACACAAGAGGTCAGAGCACAGACTGGACCTCAGCACGTGGTGTCACAAATGGTCACCGATGTGTCCCAAAGGCCTGGGTGACACACAGAAGTGATTAGTGACCTTCCCACCATGGCCTCCAACACTGGGCCGCATACAGGGGACCTATAACCTGCCCAGCTTGTCCAGCAGTACTGTGATACAAGTGACCACCTAATGTCCAGCAGTACTGTGATACAAGTGACCACCTAATGTCCAGTAGTATCATGATACAAGTGACCACCTAATGTCCAGCAGTACTGTGATAAAAGTGACCACCTAATGACCAGTAGTACTGTTATAGAAGTGACCACCTAATGTCCAGTAGTACTGTGATATAAGTGACCACCTAATGTCCAGTAGTACTGTGATAGAAGTGACCACCTAATGTCCAGCAGTACTGTGATAGAAGTGATCATTCACCTAATGTCCAGTAGTACTGTGAAACAAGTGGCCACCTCATGTCCAGCAGTACTGTGAAACAAGTGACCACCTAATGTCCAGTAGTACTGTTATAGAAGTGACCACCTAATGTCCAGTAGTACTGTGATACAAGTGACCACCTAATGTCCAGTAGTATCATGATACAAGTGACCACCTAATGTCCAGCAGTACTGTGATAAAAGTGACCACCTAATGACCAGTAGTACTGTTATAGAAGTGACCACCTAATGTCCAGTAGTACTGTGATATAAGTGACCACCTAATGTCCAGCAGTACTGTGATAGAAGTGATCATTCACCTAATGTCCAGTAGTACTGTGATACAAGTGGCCACCTCATGTCCAGCAGTACTGTGAAACAAGTGACCACCTAATGTCCAGTAGTACTGTTATAGAAGTGACCACCTAATGTCCAGTAGTACTGTGATACAAGTGACCACCTAATGTCCAGTAGTATCATGATACAAGTGACCACCTAATGTCCAGCAGTACTGTGATAAAAGTGACCACCTAATGACCAGTAGTACTGTTATAGAAGTGACCACCTAATGTCCAGTAGTACTGTGATATAAGTGACCACCTAATGTCCAGTAGTACTGTGATAGAAGTGACCACCTAATGTCCAGCAGTACTGTGATAGAAGTGATCATTCACCTAATGTCCAGTAGTACTGTGAAACAAGTGACCACCTAATGACCAGTAGTATGATACAAGTGGCCACCTAATGTCCAGTAGTACTGTGATAGAAGTGACCAACTAATGTCCAGTAGTACTGTGATAGAAGTGATCATTCACCTAATGTCCAGTAGTACTGTGAAACAAGTGACCACCTAATGTCCAGTAGTACTGTTATAGAAGTGACCACCTAATGTCCAGTAGTACTGTGATACAAGTGACCACCTAATGTCCAGCAGTACTGTGATACAAGTGACCACCTAATGTCCAGTAGTATTGTGATTCAAGTGACCACCTAATGACCAGTAGTACTGTGATACAAGTGACCACCTAATGTCCAGTAGTACTGTGATACAAGTGGCCACCTCATGTCCAGTAGTACTGTGATACAAGTGGCCACCTAATGTCCAGCAGTACTGTGATACAAGTGACCACCTAATGTCCAGCAGTACTGTGATACAAGTGACCACCTAATGTCCAGTAGTACTGTGATAGAAGTGATCATTCACCTAATGTCCAGCAGTACTGTGATACAAGTGACCACCTAATGTCCAGTAGTACTGTGATAGAAGTGATCATTCACCTAATGTCTAGTAGTACTGTGATACAAGTGACCACCTAATGTCCAGCAGTACTGTGATACAAGTGACCACCTAATGTCCAAACTGTGATACAAGTGACCACCTAATGTCCAAGTAGTACTGTGATAGAAGTGATCATTCACCTAATGTCCAGTAGTACTGTGATACAAGTGGCCACCTAATGTCCAGCAGTACTGTGATACAAGTGACCACCTAATGACCAGTAGTACTGTGATACAAGTGACCACCTAATGACCAGTAGTACTGTGATACAAGTGACCACCTAATGTCCAGCAGTACTGTGATACAAGTGACCACCTAATGACCAGTAGTACTGTGATACAAGTGACCACATAATGTCCAGTAGTACTGTGATAGAAGTGACCACCTAATGTCCAGTAGTACTGTGATACAAGTGACCACCTAATGTCCAGCAGTACTGTGATACAAGTGACCACCTAATGACCAGTAGTACTGTGATACAAGTGACCACCTAATGTCCAGTAGTACTGTGATACAAGTGACCACCTAATGTCCAGTAGTAATGTGATACAAGTGACCACCTAATGTCCAGTAGTACTGTGATAGAAGTGATCATTCACCTAATGTCCAGCAGTACTGTGATACAAGTGACCACCTAATGTCCAGTAGTACTGTGATAGAAGTGATCATTCACCTAATGTCCAGTAGTACTGTGATACAAGTGGCCACCTAATGTCCAGTAGTAATGTGATACAAGTGACCACCTAATGTCCAGTAGTATCATGATACAAGTGACCATTCACTTAATGTCCAGTATTACCATTCCAGTATTACCATGATACAAGTGACCACCTAATGTCCAGTAGTACTGTGATACAAGTGACCACCTAATGTCCAGTAGTACTGTGATACAAGTGACCACCTAATGACCAGTAGTACTGTGATACAAGTGACCACCTAATGTCCAGTAGTACTGTGATACAAGTGACCACCTAATGACCAGTAGTACTGTGATAGAAGTGACCACCTAATGTCCAGTAGTACTGTGATACAAGTGACCACCTAATGTCCAGTAGTACTGTGATACAAGTGGCCACCTCATGTCCAGTAGTACTGTGATACAAGTGACCACCTAATGTCCAGTAGTATCATGATACAAGTGACCATTCACCTAATGTCCAGTAGTATCATGATACAAGTGACCATTCACCTAATGTCCAGTAGTACCATGATACAAGTGGCCACCTAATGTCCAGTAGTACTGTGATACAAGTGACCACCTAATGACCAGTAGTATCATGATACAAGTGGCCACCTAATGTCCAGTAGTACCATGATACAAGTGGCCACCTAATGTCCAGTAGTACTGTGATACAAGTGACCACCTAATGTCCAGTAGTAATGTGATACAAGTGACCACCTAATGTCCAGTAGTACTGTGATACAAGTGATCATTTACCTGTCCAGCAGTACTGTGATAGACATGACCATTCACCTAATGTCCAGTAGTACCATGAAACAAGTGACCACCTAATGTCCAGTAGTACTGTGATACAAGTAACCATTCCCCTAATGCCCAGTAGTACTATGATACAAGTGTGACCACCTAATGTCCAGTAGTACTGTGATAGACATGACTATTCACATGTCCAGCAGTACTGTGATACAAGTAACCATCCACCTGTCCAGTTTCTCCAGTAGTACTGTGATACAAGTGACCATTAGCCTGTACAGCTTGTCCAGTAGTACTGTGATACAAGTGACCATTAGCCTGTACAGCTTGTCCAGTAGTACTGATACAAGTCCAGAATCCTAGACATAGGGAGAGACAGTAGGGCAAAGTACAACACAGAGAAAAGTCATTACTATAAAATCAATGCTATTGAAAGACCTTTATTTAACGTTGTTTGTAAAAGATATTTTGTCCGTCCTAAAGGTCAATGAATTTCCAGTTGTGATCTTTGAAACTTATTCATCAAACATATCCCAGACATATTGTGAATGTGTATTATAGATAGAAAGAGAATGGGTAATTTATGGTACACTCTTAAAAAAAAACAATTAAAATAAGACTTTTATTGTAACCTTTTAAAACCAATTCTTGAAGAAAAAAAATTGTATGAAGTAAATACATTTAAAACTTTTACTGAAAGTCGTGTTATACATATTTCTCAGTATAATTTTCTAATAATTTGTCAACATGTAAAGTATGCACATAAACTACCAAACTTAAACAATTTTATATTTGTGATTTAATTAAAAGGAAATTAACCTAATCCTGCAGTCACATATTTCACTTTTATGTGTAATTATTATTTGCTTTACTGGGATGCTTCTTGCAGCTTCTGTTTTAGGAATTGTGTGTCATTGTAAATCAATAAAACCACTGGCAGTTGTTGTTGCCACACTTCCATTGTCCATACAGGGGCTTCCAAATATAAGTAATAGAGGTGTATTGTTTAAAAACATTTTGGCTATTTGCAAGATTAGTTCTACAGAAAAAATATATTTGAAATACTATAGTGGTCATTTAAATAAATTCTGAAATGATGACCTAGCTCTGGGGGTTATTCTATAAGTATATTATACTGTTATATGACACCCGCTTTATGGGCTGCTTGCAAAAAACTGTAACAGTTGTGCGAGCTTCTCAGGGTCATCGTTTTTAGAAGGGTTTTTTATGTAGGGTTTTATGTGAAAAAAGAAGAATACAGCTCCTAACCAAACCATCTATAAATAATTAACCCAGTAATAAGGGCATGGCAGGCTGGAACAGGCAAAGGAATGTCAGACGTATTTACATCTTGGAGACTGAGGTACGGGCTGTGTTTAAAGGGTATGGGCAGAGTGAGACATAAAGCATTGCAAATTCTGCTGTTATTGTCATGAATGGGGCCTTCAATACAAAATACTCCAATCACCTCCTTGCAAATAGAGAAATAATGTAGAAAGAGGGCAATACTACAGAAATTAAACAAATAATAATATATAAATAATTAGACTGTACGTGGCCCCTTAAAGGAGTGCCCCAGTGCATTGCAATAGCAGTAGCTCCTCCAGTAGATTAATGGGAGTCACTGCAATGTATGAAGATGTATACATAAGAAACTTATTATTAACACTGATTTTGCTTTATGAAAAAGTTTTTAATAACATTGTGGTGTAAACAAGTGAAATAAACACAATTTGTAACTTTATTCAAGACCACAGAAATTGTAGATAAAATTAGCTGATAGTGCAATCCACTAAAACACTCAAAAGTTGCGTTCAACAAGTACACAAATAATTGTGCTAGTCCATCACACAAAGTATGACCAAAGTGACCAAAATATTTGATGTCCAGTAAGAAATATAATGTATCAAACCAGACTTGTATTTATTATAGCGTCATGTGTTAAACAGCATCACTGAGCTTTCTCCTGAAATATTTAATGATCTCTTGAATGACGACTTTCCAACAGCCCTCTGAGGACAGCTGGGCCTTCCTCCTCAATCCCAGTGTGTCCCATTAAGATTGGTTCCAAGCCCTAGTCATTGTTTCCTTTTATAACACAAGGCTGGAAGCACTTCTGTCCAAAGAAAGATAAAAATAACCTAGGGATTTTGTACTGGTCCCTATCCAGGGCAATGGAAGTAACTGACACCAGGAGATGCACCAAGTCTGTACCCCAAGCACAAAGTATACTCCTAGAATAAATAGATTACTGGGAGTCAGGTACTATTTAGAAGGATGGAGTATTGGTGGTCTGCAGGCTAATGCGTACCTCACAGTGCTTACAATGTATAGTTTGCACCACTGACCAAATTTGGCAAAGACACTGCAGTTCTTACAACACAGGTCCACAAAGTTAGTACTAAATTATTCCCAGCAGCAACAAACGGAAGTGAGAGCTGGACCATAAAGAAGTCTGAGCGCCAGAGATTTGAAGTCTTTGAATTGTGGTGCTGGAGAAAACTCCTTAGAGTATCTTGGACTGGAAGAAGATCCAATCAATCAATACTACAGAAAATTAAGCCAAACTGTTCACTTGAAGGTCTGAGCATTAGGCTGAAACTCAAATATTGTGACCATATTATGAGAAGACAAAATTCCCTAGATAAGACTCTGATATTGGGAAAGAGGCACACGAAGAAGAGGAGAGGTGGAGATGAATAGATGAGGTCACTGACGATGAGCCTGATGGAGCTCAGAGGGGCAGTGGCTGACAGTTGTACCTGTTATTCTGTGATTCATAGGGTCATGGAAAGTCGAACACAACTAAACAATAACAAAGTTCTTACTGGTCTCTATTCCACTGAAATAATCTTGGACATTCAATATGTCCAATGATCTTCAAAATGCAGTTATCTAATGATAAATCTGTCAGGATCACAAGTTACTCTGACAGTGCCGGGAGCACAAGTAATTCTGATAGAGCCAATATTACAAGTAATTCTGATAGAGCCAGGAGCACAAGTAATTCTGACAGTGCCAGGAGCACAAGTAATTCTGATAGAGGCAGGAGCACAAGTAATTCTGATAGAGGCAGGAGCGCAAGTAATTCTGACAGAGGCAGGAGCGCAAGTAATTCTGACAGAGGCAGGAGCGCAAGTAATTCTGACAGTGCCAATATTACAAGTAATTCTGACAGTGCCTGGAGCACAAGTTATTTTTATAGTGCCAGGAACACAAGTAATTCTGACAGTGCCAGGAGCACAAGTAATTCTGATAGAGCCAGGAGCACAAGTAATTCTGATAGAGCCAGGAGCACAAGTAATTCTGACAGTGCCTGGAGCACAAGTAATTCTGACAGTGCCAGGAGCACAAGTAATTCTGACAGTGCCAGGAACACAAGTAATTCTGACAGTGCCAGGAGCACAAGTAATTCTGACAGTGCCTGGAGCACAAGTAATTCTGACAGTGCCAGGAACACAAGTCATTCTGACAGTGCCAGGAGCACAAGTAATTCTGACAGTGCCAGGAGCACAAGTAATTCTGACAGTGCCTGGAGCACAAGTAATTCTGACAGTGCCTGGAGCACAAGTAATTCTGACAGAACCAGGAGCACAAGTAATTCTGACAGTGCCAGGATCACAAGTTATTTTTATTGTGCCAGGAGCACAAGTAATTCTGACAGTGCCTGGAGCACAAGTCATTCTGACAGTGCCAGGAGCACAAGTAATTCTGATAGAGCCAGGAGCACAAGTAATTCTGACAGTGCCAATATTACAAGTAATTCTGACAGATCCAGGAGCACAAGTTATTTTTATAGTGCCAGGATCACAAGTGATTCTGATAGAGCCAGGAGCACAAGTGATTCTGATAGAGCCAGGAGCACAAGTCATTCTGGCATTGCCAGGATCACAAGTAATTCTGACAGAGCCAGGAGCACAAGTAATTCTGACAGAGCCAGGATCACAAGTAATTCTGACAGAGCCAGGAGCACAAGTAATTCTGATAGTGCCAGGATCACAAGTTATTTTTATAGTGACAGGAGCACAATTAATTATGACAGTGCCAGGAGCACAAGTAATTCTGACAGTGCCTGGAGCACAAGTAATTCTGACAGTGCCAGGAGCACAAGTAATTCTTATAGAGCCAGGAGCACAAGTTATTCTGACAGTGCCAGGAGCACAAGTAATTTTTATAGTGCCAATATCACAAGTGATTCTGATAGAGCCAGGAGCACAAGTAATTCTGATAGTGCCAGGATCACAAGTAATTCTGACAGAGCCAGGAGCACAAGTAATTCTGATAGTGCCAGGATCACAAGTTATTTTTATAGTGACAGGAGCACAATTAATTATGACAGTGCCTGGAGCACAAGTAATTCTTATAGAGCCAGGAGCACAAGTTATTCTGACAGTGCCAGGAGCACAAGTTATTTTTATAGTGCCAATATCACAAGTGATTCTGATAGAGCCAGGAGCACAATTCATTCTGATAGAGCCAGGAGCACAAGTAATTCTGACAGTGTCAGCAGCTTTATGTGACTATAAGGAAATCAACAAGACTTGCAAAAGGGCTATTAGACTGGCTAAAAAAGAAAACGAACATTACAATGTGACACAGGCCGTTTATTAGTGACCAGGAAAAGGCAGATGAGCTAAATAGGTTATTTTCGTCGGTATACACAAGGGAGGTACCAGTGGTTGGGACACCGCAAAACAAATTGGGGCTACACTACCATCACTAAATAATTGGTTAACGCAGGAAGAAATCCAAAAGTGATTGGAGAAAATAAATGTTAATAAAGCCCCAGGTCCTGATGGCATACATCCAAGGGTACTGAGGGAGCTGGGTTCTGTAATAGCCAAACCATCATATCTAATCTTTCAAGACTCACTCACTACAGGGTCTCTATCAGATGACTGGAGAAAAGCTGATGTGATACCTATATTTAAGAAGGGTGCAAGAGCAAATCCGGGGAATTATAGACCAGTGAGCCTCACATCTGTAGTTGGGAAGCTTTTAGAAGGGTTAATAAGGGACAAAATACAAGAATAAGTCTATTTGAACAAGATCATAGGTAGCAGTCAATACAGATTTATGAAGAATAGGTCATGTCAGACCAATCTAATTAGTTTATATGAGGAGGTTAGTAGGAACTTGGATCAGGGCAACTCAGTGGGTGTAGTCCTTTTGTATTTTGCAAAGTCTTTTGATACAGTGCCTCATGGGAGACTTTTGAGCAAACTAAGGGATACAGGAGTTGCAGTAAATATCTGCTTATGGATCAAGAGCTGGCTAAAAGACAGGAAGCAAAGGGTTGTTGTACATGGACCATACTCAGATTAGACTAATGTGGTAAGTGGGGTTCCTCAAGGTTCAGTATTAGGTCCTCTCCTTTTTAACATATTTATTAATGACGTAGAAGTAGGACTCGAAAGTAGTGTCTCCATTTTTGCTGATGACACTAAGTTGTTGTGCAAGGTAATTAAATTAGATAATGATGTACTTTCCCTACAAAGGGATTTGCATAAATTAGAGAAATGGGCGGCTAAATGGCAGATGAGATTTAATACAAATAAATGTAAAGTTATGCAATTTATAATCTTAATGAAGCAAATCTAGGAGTAACAGATATTGAAAGGGATTTGGGAGTGCTTGTGGACAACCACCTAGGTAGCAGTGCTCAAAGCCAAGCAGTAGCTGCAAAGGCAAATAAAATATTAGCATGTATTTGGAAGGGTATAGATGCAAGGGAAGCAAATATAATTCTGCCACTATACAAATCTCTAGTACGCCCTCATTTGGAATATGGAGGACAATTTTGGGCACCACTTCATGAAAAAGGACATTTTAGAGCTGGAAAAGGCACAGAGAAGGGCAACAAAACTAATAAGGGGAATGGAGGGCTAAGTTATGAAGAAAGACTAACCAAATTACACTTATTTTCGCTAGAAAAAAGGCATCTAAGGGGATATGATTAACTTATATAAATACATCCAGGGTCAATATAAGACTTTGTCAAGTGAACTTTTTATAGCAAGAGATTTTCAACTGAGGTTAGATGAAAAAAGATTTCACCATAAACAAAGAAAAGGGTTCTTCACAGTTAGGGTGGTTAAACTGTGGAATTCTCTACCAGGAGGTGGTGAAAGCGAATTCGATAGATAACTTCAAAAAGAGGTTATATATATTTTTGAATAAAGAGGGCATTCAAGGTTATCCAAGATAACTAGCGAAGGAATATTAATCCAGGGAGAAATTTAATCGTCAGTTTCTGGGGTCAGGAAGGAATTTTGCTTTTTTTCCACTTGGCAAAGTTGGCAAAGTTTCAATGTTTTTTTTTTTTCTGTTTGCCTTACTCTGGATCAATTAACAATTAATAACAAATAGTCCACATATCAAAAAAATCAAGAGAGAACTAAAAAGGTTGAACAGTCTTTATTCAACCTCAAATACTATACTATTATTAATTAATTAACAACTAATTAATTAATAACTAATCCGTATATTGCAGATCAGAGGAGATCTTAAAAGGTTGAACTTGATGGACTGGAAGTCTTTTTTCAACCTTAATTACTATGGCCCTCATTCAATTGCAATTTGGCCAATTCAATAGGGCCCTAAATAAGCACAAAACATATATTTTTTAAAGAAGTTTTTAGTTAGCAAGCATCTATCCAAAAGCAAGATTTTCACTAACTAAAAACTTCTTTAATAAATATATGTTATGTGCATATTTAGGGCCCTATTCAATTGGCCAAATCGCAATTGAATGAGGGCCTATGTAACTATGTAATATCACAAGTGATTCTTATAGAGCCTGGATCACAAGTAATTCTGATAGAGCCTGGATCACAAGTAATTCTGATAGAGCCAGGAGCACAAGTAATTCTGATAGAGCCAGGAGCACAAGTAATTCTGACAGAGCCAGGAGCACAAGTAATTCTGACAGAGCCTGGAGCACAAGTAATTCTGATAGAGGCAGGAGCGCAAGTAATTCTGACAGTGCCAGGATCACAAGTAATTCTGACAGTGCCAGGATCACAAGTAATTCTGATAGAGCCAGGATCACAAGTTATTTTTATAGTGCCAGGATCCATGTTGTACCTTGTATTCTTATTATTAAACTATATAATGAGTGTAGCAGAAGTCTTAGGTGAAAGGATAAACACAAATCTGTTGTCTTAGCAGTTGTCCATCTGTAAAGCATTAAAAAGAAAAACCTAAATTATCACCCAACATCCCGAAACAATACTGGTTAGTACTCAGTGGGAGGCGGCAGGTGTCATTGAAGCAGCTGAAAAAACATTGTAGTCACATTTGGCAATTGGAACTGCAAATCTCTATATGCAATTATATATATATATATATATATATATTTATATATTTATATCATATATAGTTGTGGATTTGCGATGTTGGTGACGTTTGCAATGCTGGTAATGCACTTGCGGCCCTCGCGAAAGAAAGGCGAGCCGTCGAAGCAGGTGGTTCCTGCCAGTGGAGGGCTTGCGATGAGCGCCAGAGGCGCTTATAGCGAGGCCCCCCGGGCTAGCATCAGCCCACAGTACCTGGTTTCTGCCAGTAGCTCGAGCACAACCCTGCCAACAGCGCCACACTCGGTCTTCTCCTTTACGCCTCACGTCCTCCGTCCAGAACTACTTTCTGGATCAAGCTGCGTAAATGTGCGGCTTGATCCCAAAAGTAGTTTTGCCGGAGGACGGGAGGCACAGAGGAGGTGAGTGCGGTGCTGCTGGCAGGAATGCATCCAGGTACGAGACAGAGGAGGGGGGAAAGGACACAAAGGAGGGAGAGGAGGCGGAACGGAGACACAAGGGAGGGAGAGGGAGGGAAGGAGACACGAGGGGGAAAAGGAGGAATAGGAGAGCGGGGAAATGAGACACAGGGGAGGGAGATGGGGGAAAGGAGACACGGGAAGGGATAGGGTGAAAGGAGGTACGGGAGAGGGGGAAAGGAGAAACGGGAGGGAGTGTGGGGAAAGGACACTCGAGGGGGTAGGAGACACAGGGGAAAGGAGGAACAGGAGAGGGGGGGCAAAGGAGACACGGGGAGGGAGAGGGGGAAAGGAGGTACAGGAGAGGGGGGGAGGAGACACGGGAGGGAGAGGGAAAGGAGACACAGGGGAGAGGAAGGAGACACGGGGGGTGGAGGAGACACAGGGGAGGGAGAGGTGGGGAAAAGACACTGGGCGGGTTGGCCAAGACAAGTGGCAGGTTGGCCATGGCCCAAGGCGCTCATCGCGAGGCCTGTAAAGTAGACGCTAGAAGGGGCTCGGCACTCATCACGAGGCCTGCAAGGTTCAGGGAGAAGAGCCAAGCATTGTCTGGCAAACAGCATTGCCAGCTTTCGAATTTTATTCCCGTCATTTTTGATGGGCAATTTTTAGCATATATATATATATATATATATATCAATGCTAACTGCTCAGTGGAGCCATTCTGTATCTGTTCAGCTTGCACAGGGTAATCTCCTTCCCTCATTTCCTCTCTGCCTCTCTCTTCCCTATTATGGACAGTTCCACACAGAGCGCCCCAGGACAGTCTGTGCTGTTCAGGCTGGGACGGCTCTCTCTGCTAATACAGCTGTCCAGCGCTCACCAAGCTCATACCCATGAGGCCAACACTGCCCAAAATGGGCACCAACAATTACATTTATGTTTGAGAACATTTTTCGAATCATGTATGGAATTTCAGCACTGCATGTATAGGGTTAAAGGACCACTTGTGATCTTGTATTTAAAATATATTCTATTGAAGAACTATACTTCAGAAAAGGCTAATGGTTTTAGAATATAAAAACATATAATGTTTTTATATAATGACACTGCAGCAGAATCTACCGTTTTGGTTTCAACGTTCTGAGGTGGACGAGACTTTGAATGCATAGAAAAGATTCTATCAACACAATATGAATGTGGCATCTTCTACTGCCAGTGCTTTCCATAGGACTAATGGAAAGGTAATTTGTTTACACGAACACTGCTCAAAACGTAGCAGATAAAATCAGCTGAAAAATAAATTGAATCCACATAGTAAAGGATAATTGGCAAATAAAATATTTTTTTTTATAGATTATGGGCCCGATTTAATTGCAAGCCGACAACTCGATTGTTGTAGACCGTATGTTTGCGGGTGTGTTGCGGGCTCCCGTTCATCTCCAAATCAGGAGCTATGCAATTGAACAAGGCCGCAAGTTAGGGGCCCAAAGCCAACCCTGTAAACCATGCACTGCTCGTCGCAGTTCAGGGCGGGAATATCATCAATTATTCAAGCCTGTAACCTCTCATTTCAAATCAGCCAATAGAAAATGAGACTGTCATTATTATGGCAGTAAAACATGGACGTTGACTTTACACTGTTACGAATAGGTGTTTAACCCCCTTGCGGGTCCTCTCTAGCACTCATAGGATTTTCTCCTTTATTCGCCATTTACTGGTGTAAAAACATTTGCGGGCTTGGGGTAATTGGGCAATTGAATAGCGATTTTAGCCATCGTAACTCTTGCGGAGGTGAGAGGTCGAAGGCTTCGGGAGGCTATAAATTACAGGTTTAACCATCAATTTATTTCAAGGCCGTAACTCGTAACCCGTTTGGAGCGCCGCAAGAAGACGCCAATTGAATAGCAAATTAACTTGCGACCTCACTTACAGGCTCCAGTGACATGCGAAAGCTCAATTGAATCCGGCTCTATGTTTACATTTTATTGCTCTCTGAATCAGTATGTAAATAATCATTTATTTGTTGTCAGACACATCATTATTTATTTTAGCTAATTGTTTTTTTCTGTTTTCACAGAATTGTGCAAAAGCGACCTTTGACTTGGAAGACGTATCCCCAGATTATTAAATGACATCACAAGAGGTGAGATAAGCACAGAACAGTCATTGGCTCTCGCATAAAACTGTTGAGAGCACTGGCAATTGTAACTGCCCCATTTTCATTGTACTGACAAAACTATGCACTATGTTTTTTTTTCCATTGGGAAATAATTTTGCCAAATTTCCTTAGCATAAAATTGTTCTGCGCCTTATGTCAGTGAAAGTTTTTCTGCTCTATTAGAATTTTTACGCATTTTCCCTGGGACTAAAGCAGTGATTTGCTCCCAAATAACGTTACGGTGTGAACATGCACACATCACCCACATATTGCACAAATTAAATCCACTAGAACGCATTCCAGAATCGTGGCCGATCAGCTTCATTTTGGGGCTCCATGAGTACAAAAAATGCAAAAAAATTATATAAATAAAACTGTACTCTATTTTATTCTTCAGAATTACACATCTCCACTAATACGAAGCATACATCTTTACAATTGTATCATGAAGTGATCAGTGAAGACCCTCAGTAATATACATGTCATCCAGTAAGATCTTAAGAACGTTTTGGATGGTCGTTCAAAAAAAGTTTGGCAAACACAGCACTAGAGCAAACACAAGTCTCTACAGCAAGATGCAATGGAAAGATCCTTGGAGACTTATTTAATTGCAGGCTCGTAATTGCTTCCAAACTGAACCTTTGGCTGTGGGTCACGTTTTTCCTAAACATTTAGATGTATTCTATGAATTGTCTCTAAACCCGCAACTGCCCTCTCACAGCCTCCTCCATGCACTTATAAGTAGGATTTCATGGGGCATGATCATATGATCCGACAATATGTAAGCAAGCCCGTAATTTACTTCTTAAACACTTGCAATACTTAGTAAATGGAACCACCATCATGACATCAGTAAAACATGGAGTTTATACTACAATTAATTAGTGTTTAGAAGTAAAATTTGTGATCGGACCAGCAATCCAGAAGAAATCAATAAAAATTATTAAAGCAACTGTTCTAGTCCATGTGGGTTCTATGATATGTATTAACCCCTTGATTCCCGGGATCGATATAACTCAGAAATAACAGTTACAAATATTATTTTTATTGCAGATTATTGAGACTATTGTGCAATTAATTATAGGTGTGAAGGCAATTGCGTGCTTGTTGAATTTGTGTAATTGAATATCGATTTTGCGTCTTTAGCACTGGTAACATTTGCAGGCTTGAAAAATGGAGGATATACGTTTTTGACCACGCAGTGATTTTGTGCCGTAACTTGCAAATAGAATGCGAGATGCTAAATGTAGCCAATTGAATGCCAGTTACATTTACTGGCGATATTCGGGTTCAAGTAATTGAATTGGGCAACGGCATAAGGCTCTTGGTGTGCCCTAGTTCTTTTGACATTTAATTGAAGGGTGCACTCCCCTTTTCAAAAGACGTTGGAATATATGATTAACACAGAGCTAATTCCTGAATATAATATAAGGCAAAGGGACAAATAATATACAACATTAAGAAACTGGAAACAAGAAGTACAGATTTGTTTAGTGATAATGTATATTGCTTTGTATTGTATTGATTCTATAAAGAGAGTGAACTCTGAACAGACGGCATTCTGGGAAAAGAAAACAGGTGACATGTATAACAAATTGCTCATTTCATACATGGCAGACTTTACATGGGTGATGCCGTGTACACAATGCGTTTCAGACCAATTTATTCAGATTCTCTGTGCTGGAGGACTATTAGCTCACTTTCATTTGGGATCTGATTGCAGGACTCTCCATGTAGCCTGTATTGCACATTCCTCCATAGCAATCTTTATGGGTGAAGCCACCTCTCCCATTCTAAATCTATACATTACATGCTGCACTGCTCTAGTAATACCTGGAACTAAAAGAAATGTTCGCCAATGTGTTATACTGTACTAGTCTAAAATTGTGTTGCTGTATCTGGAAATGTAACAAGCTTAAAAACAAGTTCAAGAATTACCGGCGTATAACACGCACCTCAACCCCCCTCCTCAACCTCCCTCCTCATCCTCAACCTCCCTCCTCATCCTCAACCTCCCTCCACATCCTCCACCCCCTCCTCAACGCCCCTCCTCATCCTCCACCCCCTCCTCAACGCCCCTCCTCATCCTCAACCTCCCTCCTCATCCTCAACCTCCCTCCTCAACCTCCCTCCTCAACCCCCCTCCTCATCCTCCACCCCCTCCTCAACGCCCCTCCTCATCCTCAACCTCCCTCCTCAACCTCCCTCCTCAACCCCCCTCCTCATCCTCCACCCCCTCCTCAACCCCCCTCCTCATCCTCAACCTCCCTCCTTATCCTCAACCTCCCTCCTCATCCTCCACCCCCTCCTCAACCCCCCTCCTCATCCTCAACCTCCCTCCTCATCCTCAACCTCCCTCCTCAACCCCCCTCCTCAACCTAAACCCCCCTCCTCAACCTAAACCACCCCAAATTCCTCCGCCTCTCCCTTTCCCCTCCCTTACCTGCTTCTGCTCCGGCCTCCGCTCCTTCTTGAAACGGCGTGCATATGACGTCACATGCGCACCACGTCATTAGCATATACCGGGTGCCGGTACCCGGTCTATGCTAATGACGTGACGTCACATGAGCACCACGTCATTAGCATATACCGGGTGCCGGCATGTGTACCGGGTGCCGGCATGTGACATCACGTCATTAGCATATACCGGTTGCCGACACCCGGTATATGCTAATGATGTGGCGCGCATGTGAGGAGGGGGGTTGAGGATGTGGAGGGGGGAGGGAAAGAGACACAGCGTATAACACGCACATCGGCGTATAACACGCACACATCATTTGCCCCCTATTTTCAGGGAGAAAAAGTGCGTGTTATACGCCGATAAATACGGTAAATGTAACATCGATTTTCATTCCAACCTGAAAAATATATAAATATATAGCCTTATTAAATGGTAATTCGGCAAATCTAAAGGGCTCTAAATAAGCACAGAGCATATTTTTTTACAGAAGTTTTTAGTTAGTGAAGACCTTGCTTTTGGATAGAAGTTCACTAACTAAAAACGTCTGGAAAAAAATATGCTCTGTGCTTAAATAGAGCCCTATTCAATTGGCCAAATCGCAATTTAATAAGGCTGATAATTTACAGAAAATAATGTGGTTGCAAGTCTTACAATCCTCTGAGTACCTTCATTTAATTTTATCTATTCTCAGTTAACTCCAGCTTAATGTGTGATGTTTCTATCCAATATCTTGTTCTATCACTGCGATTCTTCAGAGGGGTCTTTTTGTTCCTACATATTATGCTAGAAATACAAAGCATAGACGAAATACACAGTTCCAGGTAGCATGTAGACCTGCGTGATACTGGCATGTTATTCCCGTGTGATTCCCCTCTCCATCTACATGCAGTTAGCTCTGGTGACTAACGGGAGCTATTTATATTCAATTCAAAGTTTTAAACTGTAGCTTCCAGTCAGTCATTCTCCACGCCCCCTCCTCTCTCACGCATACAGTAGGCAGGGGGGTCACATGCTGAAGGAGGGGTGAGTGCTGGCTGTCTCTACCATCCCTAGGATCCGTATCCTCCACATCAATATTACACAGCAGGCACCTAATAAACTCTTAGAGACTACATAAAAACACCCATTACAGTTGTGACTGTTCCATTTTACTTCAAGATACTCCATACCATCCTGTCACCCAATATCACCAACCCCTCCATATGCCACCAGTGCTCGCAACTCCAACTTCCTTCCCTAAATGTCCCAATTTATAAGTACTATATTATATTCTCCAGTGACATCCTCTCCATCACCGTACATTTGTCTTTCTTGCTCACAGTCAATATCTCACTGTGACATCTTTATTCTTTTCTTTTTTGTGACTTCTCAGCCTCCCTTAAAACACATAAAATTCAATTTTTACTGCATATATGAACCGCTTGTGCTTATAAGCTGTGTTTTACTGCCTAAAATCAAACAAATAGTCCCTGAATGTGTTTGCCCACTGCAGCATATGGAGACGCAGACTCTGTAGAGCTGGATGTGCAGTGTAGTATCCTAGCCTATCAGGACCACATCTCATTTGCAGAATGTTGCTGAGAGATGGCCACTGATTGGTTAGTATGAGACCCTGCAAAGCAAGTACAGCAGAGTCTGTGTCTGCATGCGCTGCAGTGAGCAGACAAAAACAGGGACTATTTGTTTGATTTTAGGGAGAAAAACAAAGCTGATAAGTACACAAACGTAAATAGATACACTGGGATATTATATACCTGGTAACAATCAGGAACCTTCAATATCTATATAATCATTAGGATAGCCTTAGGATTCTGAGATTTATTTTTACACTTTATACAATTTTAACACCTTCATTTAATAATATCGAAGTAACCAGTATATATGTGGTCCTAGATATATGGTCTCTAGAACTGTAGACAGTATTATTATTGGCATCAATACTACTCTTTCCTGCTGCACTGCTTCCCTATATTTAAATTATGTGAAATAAAAACTTCCCAAGTCTCTTCCACAGAAGAAGAAGGTCTGTTAGTGAGTCCCAAATTATTCAGTTGACAGCAATAAAGTTTTATTATTTTTGAATTTATAAAAAATAATATATTTTTTTCTGTTGCTCGATTTGTGACAAAAGATAACGGAACATACAGATACAAAAGGAATCAAAGTAACACCTCCCGAAAGCTTATGTCTATAACATGACTGTTTATCCTCATTATAATATTAGGCTTTTACTTTATCATGAGCAATTTAGATTGCTTGGAATGACAACCTTCTGCTGTGTGTATATATATATAATTTGAGCTAATTTCTGAGGCACTGCACTTGTAACCTTCCATTCCTCTCAATATATTACAATATCTATAACACTCTGCCACTTGAGTTGCATGTACAGCTCTACAGGGCCTCACAGTATATTCTCATACATCATGTCACAGTGCTACTAGCTGAGCTACATATACATGCAGAATTATAGTATATCACAGCATCTTCACTTGAGACTCCCTTGTATTTCACCAAAGCACCATTAACCTGAGTTGCACATACAATGTCTTACATCATCTTCAGTGGGGGTTCCCTAACATCTCACCAAAGCACCATTAACCTGACCTGAACATACAATGTCTTCAGTTGGGATTCCCTAGCATCTCACCGAAGCACCATTAACCTGACCTGAACATACAATGTCTTCAGTGGGGATTCCCTAGCATCTCACCGAAGCACCATTAACCTGACCTGAACATACAATGTCTTCAGTGGGGGTTCCCTAACATCTCACCAAAGCACCATTAACCTGACCTGAACATACAATGTCTTCAGTGGGGATTCCCTAATATCTCACCAAAGCACCATTAACCTGACCTGAACATACAATGTCTTCAGTGGGGGTTCCCTAACATCTCACCAAAGCACCATTAATCTGACCTGAACATACAATGTCTTCAGTGGGGATTCCCTAGCATCTCACCAAAGCACCATTAATCTGACCTGAACATACAATGTCTTCAGTGGGGATTCCCTAGCATCTCACCGAAGCACCATTAACCTGACCTGAACATACAATGTCTTCAGTGGGGGTTCCCTAATATCTCACCAAAGCACCATTAACCTGACCTGAACATACAATGTCTTCAGTGGGGGTTCCCTAATATCTCACCAAAGCACCATTAACCTGACCTGAACATACAATGTCTTCAGTGGGGGTTCCATAACATCTCACCAAAGCACCATTAATCTGACCTGAACATACAATGTCTTCAGTGGGGATTCCCTAACATCTCACCAAAGCACCATTAACCTGACCTGAACATACAATGTCTTCAGTGGGGGTTCCCTAATATCTCACCAAAGCACCATTAACCTGACCTGAACATACAATGTCTTCAGTGGGGGTTCCCTAACATCTCACCAAAGCACCATTAATCTGACCTGAACATACAATGTCTTCAGTGGGGATTCCCTAGCATCTCACCAAAGCACCATTAATCTGACCTGAACATACAATGTCTTCAGTGGGGATTCCCTAGCATCTCACCGAAGCACCATTAACCTGACCTGAACATACAATGTCTTCAGTGGGGATTCCCTAGCATCTCACCGAAGCACCATTAACCTGACCTGAACATACAATGTCTTCAGTGGGGGTTCCCTAGCATCTCACCGAAGCACCATTAACCTGACCTGAACATACAATGTCTTCCGTGGGGGTTCCCTAGCATCTCACAGAATCACCATTAATCTGACCTGAACATACAATGTTTTCAGTGGGGATTCCCTAGCATCTCACCGAAGCACCATTAATCTGACCTGAACATACAATGTCTTCAGTGGGGGTTCCCTAGCATCTCACCAAAGCACCATTAACCTGAGCTGCACACCCAATGCCTTATTAAATTGCAATTCAGACAATTTTAAAGGGCTCTATATAAGCACACAGCATATTTATTTTACAGAAGTTTGTAGTTAGTGATCTTCCATCCAAAAGCAAAGTCTTCACTAACTAAAAAACTTCTGTAAAAACAAATATGCTGTGTCCTTTTATAGAGCCCTTTAAAATTGTCTGAATCGCTATTTAATAAGGCTGACAATGTCTTACAGCATTTCAGTGGGGTTTTCCTAACCTCTCACCAATAACATAATTGGAGTGTGCAAAGCATCCCTGGAGAAGCCCTGACACCTTTACACCAACCACACCAGCCAGACCTGTGCATGCAGTTGCTTCAGTGGGAACACCCTGGCCATGCGACACATGGGACCTGAGCTGCCTGTCCAATCCTACAGTTCCTCAAAGCAATCTCACTGGTTACTTTTGGACATCTTTTCCAGGGACAACTGATCTGAGGTACCTTCCCAGCCCTACATCCATAAGCAGAGCAACAGCAAGTGGTACAACTGTCACAACGTATGCGAAACAAGTACACGGACAGATAAAGTACCATTACCACATTAATACTTATACCAAAACTACAGCATTCCCCCCCCCCCCCTGTAAAACACCCTGAATCACATCATTTATGTTATATGCACAACTCCATGCTGATGAAAAACTATAAATTCACTCTATGTCATCTCAAAAACAAGTTATTTTTAGGTTGTTATTTAAGAGCATGAAAAACTATCTTTATGTTGTTTTGTCCATTTTTTTGTAAAGTGAATAAGTCAGAGGAAAATCTTTGTTGTCGCTGCTTTTATATGCAAATGAGCAGCCCTTTCATATAAATTAGCTGCTTTGGTGTGCTAATTAGGATTACAGTTTGCTTGTCTGTCTGTGTAGTGGCCAAAATAAAGACTTGCAGTGTTATCTGGCAGTTAGACCGCTCTCCTACCCTTAACAAGCACCCTGAGCCACACATTAGCATACAGAAGCCACAAAATCAGTCTTGTTTTTTTCAGAAATGATTTACTATAGAGAAAAAGTAGTATAATGTACAGCCGGTTTATAATGCTCTTTACAATGAAATCATCTTCCTGTTTTGGTGACAGAGCCCTATAATATGAAAAAGTAAAAAAAAATGTGCTCAACAACATCTGAGGGTTACAATAGTTGGGGATTTTTCAGGAGACGTACAATTGTGCAGAAGTTTGTAATTTTAGACCAAGATAAACTATTAAAGCGACACTACGGCTCAGTATCCCATTTAATCTCTTACAAACTGTCCAACTATGCCATTGCTCACAAACATCTGATGAGTCTATCGATACCAATTGGACATGTATAACAAATTATAATGCCAACCCCACTGATGTCATATTATATACAGATCTTGTCTTCTTATAGATCTTATTTCATAATATATCTGAAGAAGAGACCAAAGTAGTAGTCTTGAAAGCTGACACTCTAATCTCATATTAGTTAACTACTAATGGTTTGATGTTTTTACCATTACTTACCCAGTACAATGGGGTAGACCACAAGTATCTGTTACATAGAAAATATTCAGTCTGCTCTTATACATGCTTCATCTGCCAGTGAGCGCAGTACAGACAAATGGCAGGGTCCTGGATGGTACTAGGTATATGATATCTCTGTGTATCTATTTACTATGTACTTTATTTTATTAAGAACTACTTATAAGCTTTGCCTAAAATCAAACAAATAATCCCTTTATGGGTCTGTCTTCTACAGCATATGCAGACACAGACTCTGTAGGGCTTTAGTGTCGTATTCTATCAGGGACCATATATTGTTGCAGAGAGATAGTCACAGATTGAGTCTGTATTTCATGGGCTGCAGAGAGCAGGCCCTTTTAAAGCTTATAAGCACATAAAGTACATAGACACACAGGTATATTATATATGTAGTAAAATCCATTAAAGGTCCATATCACTTTAACCCTTTGCATGTCTGAGTAGCCATTACTCATATATAAAAGTAAATACATATGAAGGTGGTTTATATATGTGCTTATCAGACCTTCTGGCATGGAAGAGGGTTAAACACATTGTGCTAGTTATGGTTACCTTTATATTTCTCTCGGACGTCTTCGTACGCCTGGATAAAGTCCTTTTCCTCCGCATCGGCCGGCAAGGTCGGCAGGTTGAAGCTAGCCATGGCTAATAGACTGTGGCTGATTCAGCCACACACTTTAGTTCCCTGTCTCGCTACCCTTGTCTATCACACCCCTCTCCTTTACTCATTCACTATCCCTTGCTCTCTCCCTTCTTCTATCTCTCAGTATCCCCCTGTCTCTTTTCCCTCTCCCCTTCCCCACTTTGCTCTCTCCCACTCTTTGTCTCTCACTTTTTCTCTTCTATTGCTGCCTTTTTCCACCCTCTCTCTCTCCTTGTACCTTACTTCTCCTTCTCTCCAGAAACAGCTGTCCCTCACACCAAGCCCTCCTCTCTCACATACCCATGGTCAGATCCCAAAAAGCCGTCAGAGCCAAACCCCATAGCAGGGTCACTCCTCTTAAAGTAACAGCTGCCAGAGTCCCATACACTACCCTAGTAACAACACAGAGCTGCCAGCAGATGAAAGAAAGCACTCGGACACATAACACCTAAAGTGCCCTTTTCACATTTGTTTCTAATTTGAGCTCAATGTTAACTCTTGTGCTACCACATAGTTTATTCTACATAAGTAAACTGTTTTGCTCTGTGTGTGCAACAATATACAAGAAATGATATTCACCTCAATTGGTTCTGGTACAAAGAGCTAACAGTTTTGTGTTCACAACATATGAAGACTATCAATGGGCTCATCCCACAGTCTGGGGCATTTAGACGTGAGTGTCTGACAAACAAAATTTGAATATCATTATTTAACACAAACACATTCAAATTTCTTTGGCACTTTTATCCAAAGTGCTTTCCACTGTTAGAGCAGTTTCGAAGCCAGTGAATGGCTCTGGGACTCTGGGCTCCAGCAGCCTCACCAGGACCCCCTGTCTTGTGGGCTCCTTAGGTGGATCCAGGCAATTCAGTGATGGTACTAATGCGGTATTGCACGGTCTGCACCGGCTGCATCTCCTCCCCTTGTTAGAGGGATTTTGACAGCAAAGTTTCCACTTTTATGACATGAGTTAATGTCAATACCGATTTAAACCTAAAGATACAACAGGAGTGGGGGGCATTATAAGACAGGTGGATGTAGATGGGGATAAGTGTCAGACTGCAGATAGACTGTAGTAGACATGCTCAGTATTACTGTTCATTACAAAGTGCTGCAATACTCTGCATGAGCTTCTTACTACAAGAGGTCGTGTTTTGAAATTGGATTGTGAAAGACTGAAAAGTAATTTGAATAAGCACTAAGTTACATAAAAGGCAGTAGGTGAGAGGGATATCTTCCCAGGAGTGGTATGGATACATTCAATAAAGGGGAAATCAAGACCAAACCAAAAAAAATATTCCTTAGCAAGTAGAATGGGCAGACCAAATGCCCCAAATGGCTCATATCCGCTGTAAAAATCTATGGTGCTGGCTCACCAGACAACTTGAAGAATATTGAGCCTCTCAGTGTAATTAGATACTGCAAAGTATTATTGTTAAGCATATATATTCAGTATTATTATACAGAGAATGCATGGTTCATACGATTGCATTCCACTATACCATGGTGCATGTAGTGACATATATATATTTATATATATATATATATATATATATATATATATATATATATATAAGCTGGAAGCAGGTTTTTTAACTTGTTTTAGACATTTAAATGTGAACACAGATGTACTATTTATTTACTATATATATATATATATATATATATATATATATACATATATATATATATATATATATATATATGCATGTATATATATATATGAATATATACATATAAATATATGTGTAGCTATATATATATATATATATATATGTGTTTATTAATGTATATATGTATGTATATATATATATATATATATATATATATATATATATATATATATATATGTGTCTGTGCTGTAGACCCAACAGAACCGGTAGAGCTGGATGCTTCTTGTCATTCTCCTCTGGCACTCACCGTAACCCCCTCAGACCTCACACTCCCAGTTTCCTGCCCATTCACAGCAGTTGTGAAGACAAATGGCTAAACAGCATTCACCTGGTAAACCAAGGCAGATGTAATGGGATATGGGAAATTCCTGGACATTACTACATATATAATATCCCTGTGTATCTCTTTACTTATGTATTTTATTTTATTAAGTTCTTGTAAGTTCTGTATTTACTGCCTAAAATCAAACAATTAGTCTCTGTATGGATCTGCCCACTGCAGCTCATGAAAACTAACTTATTTCAATGCACTTAGATGATCCCCTCCATCTTCCATTATCTATCAACAGAGACTTTTGCTACAAGGAAAGTTTTTGATAACAGGATCACACCATGAGAGAACACTAAGGGGAACTGGGTTGTTACATTAAAACAGGGCTTGACAAATCCAGAAAGCCAAGAGTCCTAAACTATTTCCTTCTAAACATTTTTGGCTTTTTATATATCCATCATTCGCTGGCTCCTAAAAAATGTTTGGCTGGTTCCTCCGTGTCTGGCTGCTTCCTTAATGTGGTATAAATTGTCATTGTCTGCATTAAAACCGTTTGGTAAAGTGGCCACCCATGTTGGAATAAGGCTTGTTTACAAATTACATATTTTATTTCCCTAGGATCCAAGATCTGTTCAGATAGTAACTGCAGCAATGAGAGGAAAGCTATGGCAAGTCTGGACAAGCTAGTAAAAAGTAAAAATATTACGCTACCAACAAAGATCTGCATAATTAGAACTATGGTATTCCCAGTAGTAACATACATAGAATTGAGGCCTTTGAATTGTGGTCTTGGAGAAAACTGCTTAGAGGGCCTTGGACTGCAAGAAGATCAAATCAATCAATACTACAGGAAATAAATACATATATATTTTGTCCAGAATTCAGCATAGCGAAACCGTTGACAAAACCAAACCTGTGGCGAAACGGCTATCAGGCTAGACATTTTTTGGCTCATATTATCCACTTTTTTGTATAAGCCAATAACCACTTGTCAGGTTCCCTAATTTGAGCATGGGGGTTTATGACTATTTGGTCTCCCTTGTTTGTTACAGCCTATAAGTGTGTCCGTGATAGTAATCATAGGTTTGGACGATGAGCCTGTTTCATATATCTTTATGATGCTGTCTTTTTTTATTAAAGTGACCTATTTTGTTTTGTCGGTATATTTTAATACCCAATAGGTTTTGAGGTTTTCTTTTTCTTACCTATCTATTATAGAGATCTAGTTTATTAGGAGCACCTCTATGAGAGCCCCATAAGGAGGACCCAATGACATCACAGGCCAGCTCTCCTTGGTAATCTCTATCTCACTCTATTTTATAGGTGGCTTAGATTTGTTTAATAAAGGCTTATTTTAGTACTCCTTTACCCTTTATGGTTTTTTTTTTACTGTTGATTCAGCTTGTAGGTGTTATACATCTAATAGGGAAATGTTTAGTATGGTGTGTCCGTAGAGAAGACTCTGATGGTAGGAAAGATTGAAGGCTCACGAAGAAGCGGATGGCAGAGGCTGAGATAGATGGGGATCATTGACGCAATGAATTTGAGTTTGGGGAGCTCAGAGGTGCAGTCACTGGAAGATGTGCCTGGCGTGTTCTGGTCCATAGGGTCACAACTGAACGACTAAATCGTACAGTATGGCAGTGATCCTTTATGCACCTTCTTTACCTTTTCCTACATCCTATTAAAATAATTGGATGAACAGGTTGAACAGTAGAATGTACAATTAGTCTGGTCATCAAAATGTCCATATAAGGAATGGTCTCCTGTGTCTGACACTCATAACTAGAATATAATCATCTAAGTGAAACAGAAGTGTTGCTACATACATGGCGAACTAGGCAGCTGATTCCATGGGATGGGAGCCTCATTTCACACTTCTAAATGTTCCTTGGTATAGAAAAAAGAAATACTGCAGTTCACAGACTCACAACAAGGGCAAAATACTGGCGCTAGAGAGTTACAAGTGGGAGGAAGATGTTGTGCCCAGGGACGCCGGAGATGTAAATTTTACCCTGATCAGGAGTAGGCAAGTTCGCCCAGTAGAGGAACAAACATGTTAGGATTTGAGGATATCTCTGTTGCGCACAGGCGAGACTGTCACTTCGTCATTATTCCTAATTGACACACCAGTGCGCAGAAAGGAAATCCTCAAATCCAAGCCTATATGGCTCTACCCCTGGGTTAGAACAAGGAGCCACACTTTGAGATTGAAATTATTACAGCAAAGGTTAATTTGTTCTTTATTTGTGTTCTTTACATTTGTATAAAAGCCTCATGTGCTCTGGCTCTGTTAGCTGTGCATACTCAGGGTTAAATTGTCACTGACATCACTTGGCTTTGGTCCTAGAGGGACATTCTGTATTTATATATTTCAGAGAAATGCTACAACAAGAGATCATGACGCTTAGCTAGAGGCTAATGGAAGGGCGTTCATGTGACAGAAATGGTGGATATATTGGAGAGCCTTGCTGCAAGACTTCACTCAGGGTCAATTCTGCATTAAGTATATATAAAGGGTGATATGACAAAGAGAGTGGAGCTCAGGAGTATTGCCAATTAAAAGTCGCCCATATATAAATATTTAACCCCTGCACTACTTTTAGAATCAATAAAATAGTCACATTAAGTATCAGGTGAAATTATGAGAATTGTCAGTTTTACATTTGTTACAATATTATTACACACATTGGTACAAAACGAATACAGGATCCTGCTCCGGAGAGCTTACACTCTAAAGCAGGAGCTGGGCAAATTATATTCACCTAGATCAGGGGTAGGCAAGTCGGGTCCTGGAGAACCACACACACGCCTGAATTTAATCATATCATTTATTTGCACAGAATGACCGAATAAGCAATAGTCTTGTCTGTATGTAGCAAGGATATCCTCAAATCCTGGCCTGTGTGTGGTCTAACTTGCCTACCCCTGACCCAGGACAATGATCTGTCAGGTGTTGGTGTACTGGATCAAGTTACATTCATAAGAATTGACAAAATTCAGATTAAATTGCTATTTAATTGCTGTTAAAATAAATCAGAAAATATCACCTAAGTTGTACTCCTTATTGTTGGTGTTTAGTTATTCAGTCATGCCTGACTCTCCATGGCCCTATGGACCACAGCATGACAGGCAATTCTGTCAATCACAGCCCCTGAGCTCCATCAAGCTCATGTTCATTACTTTAACTACCTCATACATCCATATTAAAACTATACAATTCCTCAATAAATGTAATGAGCATTTTGTAAATCCATCAGTTTGAATAGACAGCTTGGGGTCTGAGTTTATTTCCATGTCCTGTTGGGGTCCTGGGTAACGAGGGGGGTTCCTAAACCTGCAGTGAATGTCTGGATCCCTCTGACCTGCAGATTTGCCTCTATATATAAATATTGTTGGGTTGTACATCTTGTACATGGTAGAGAATTTGTGGCATCCCAGGAATGAGGATGATCTCTTATCGTGTTAGTGGCAGGTTCCTCACCTCCTGCACATATTACATATATCCTATAAATCACATACCCGGTACAGAGAGGATCAGGGGCTGTGTAGGGCACTGCCACATACCTCGTGATACCTAATTTGGGACAACGACTGTGCTTCTATTTAGACGCTGACATGACAAGCACAGAACTGCTGTCCCCATGCTGTGTATAACTGCTCTGCAATTGTGGTGCAAAGAGAGGGAGAGTAGTGTTTGGGCACAGCATAAGGAATGTGGCACAATATGGCTGCAGCAGCAGAAGTGTGAGTGTGCAGTATTGGCAGAAGAGGAGTCATGTTTTTGTACAGCATGGATATGAGGACAGTGTGCTTTTAGATTGTGAGCTTGCAAGACCAGAACCCTCACAGTCTTCCATATTGACCTCTACATGAAGATTTAATACCGCCAACGGTATATCTAAAATGTGGTGTTTTTATTAATACATGGTAATAATAAAGCATGGGAACATATGTGGTAAATTGGAGGGGTGCAGAATTGGGGTGCATCGTGAAGATAGGGGAGGCCAAGTGGTGAGAGAAAATGTGAATGGGTGGAGGGCCGGTCTGGAGAGACAAGAGGTGGAGTGATGTGGGGATGCAGTATGTAGAGAGTGGGCAGTATATGGAGCATAGGGCAGGGTTGGATTACAGTATGGAGAGATATGGGGCAGACTTGGAGAGAATAGCAGAGGGAGAGCAGCATTGAGATAGGACGGACAGACCGGTAAGGGGAGGGACAGAGCGAGAGCTAGTATTGAGGAAGGGCAGTATGGAATGTAGTGTGCGAAGAAAAAAGAAGCATAGCACAGTGAAAAAAAGGGCAGTGTGAATCACCATTGTGAGAGGAGAGCCAGTGTTAGAATAAGAGGCACTGTATAAGAAATACGAGCATGTAAGGTGGGCATAGGCTGTAGAGGGACGGAATAGGCCGTGAAAATGTCCATTACGGGCATGTAGGAGGCATTAGCTGTGCAGGAAGAGAAAGGGGAGCATGAGAGAATGTCCAATATGGAGGAGTGGCAGAGTGTGAGTGCAGTATAGGCAAGTATAGCAGTGCCAGCATAAGATGAGGCACTGCATGGAGAGGGAAAGAAGGGGCAGTGTGAGTACCAGCATGAGAAGACGAGACACTGCATGGAGAGGGAAAGAAGGGGCAGTGTGAGTGCCAGCATGAGAAGACGAGACACTGCATGGAGAGGCAAAGAAGGGGCAGTGTGAGTGCCAGCATGAGAAGATGAGGCACTGCATGGAGAGGGAAAGAAGGGGCAGTGTGAGTGCCAGCATGAGAAGAGCAGTCACTTCATGGAGAGGGAAAGAATGGGCAGTGTGAGTGCCAGCTGATAAGATGAAGCACTGCATGGAGAGGGAAAGAAGGGGCAGTGTGAGTGCCAGCATGAGAAGAGCAGGCACTGCATGGAGAGGGAAAGAAGGGGCAGTGTGAGTGCCAGCTGATAAGATGAGGCACTGCATGGAGAGGGAAAGAAGGGGCAGTGTGAGTGCCAGCATGAGAAGAGCAGGCACTGCATGGAGAGGGAAAGAAGGGGCAGTGTGAGTGCCAGCATGAGAAGATGAGGCACTGCATGGAGAGGGAAAGAAGGGGCAGTGTGAGTGCCAGCATGAGAAGAGCAGGCACTGCATAGAGAGGGAAAGAAGGGGCAGTGTGAGTGCCAGCATGAGAAGAGCAGGCACTGCATGGAGAGGGAAAGAAGGGGCAGTGTGAGTGCCAGCATGAGAAGATGAGGCACTGCATGGAGAGGGAGAGAAGGGGGAGTGTGAGTGCCAGCATGAGAAGAGCAGACACTGCATGGAGAGGGAAAGAAGGGGCAGTGTGAGTGCCAGCATGAGAATATGAGGCACTGTATGGAGAGAGAGAGAAGGGGCAGTGTGAGTGCCAGCGTGAGAAGATGAGGCACTGCATGGAGAGAGAGAGAAGGGGCAGTGTGAGTGCCAGCATGAGAACAGCAGGCACTGCACGGAGAGGGAAAGAAGGGGCAGTGTGAGTGCCAGCATGAGAAGATGAGGCACTGCATGGAGAGGGAGAGAAGGGGGAGTGTGAGTGCCAGCATGAGAAGAGCAGGCACTGCATGGAGAGGGAAAGAAGGGGCAGTGTGAGTGCCAGCTGATAAGATGAGGCACTGCATGGAGAGGGAGAGAAGGGGGAGTGTGAGTGCCAGCATGAGAAGATGAGGCACTGCATGGAGAGGGAGAGAAGGGGGAGTGTGAGTGCCAGCATGAGAAGAGCAGGCACTGCATGGAGAGGGAAAGAAGGGGCAGTGTGAGTGCCAGCTGATAAGATGAGGCACTGCATGGAGAGGGAAAGAAGGGGCAGTGTGAGTGCCAGCATGAGAAGAGCAGGCACTGCATGGAGAGGGAAAGAAGGGGCAGTGTGAGTGCCAGCATGAGAAGATGAGGCACTGCATGGAGAGGGAGAGAAGGGGCAGTGTGAGTGCCAGCATGAGAAGATGAGGCACTGCATGGAGAGGGAGAGAAGGGGGAGTGTGAGTGCCAGCATGAGAAGAGCAGGCACTGCATGGAGAGGGAAAGAAGGGGCAGTGTGAGTGCCAGCTGATAAGATGAGGCACTGCATGGAGAGGGAAAGAAGGGGCAGTGTGAGTGCCAGCATGAGAAGATGAGGCACTGCATGGAGAGGGAGAGAAGGGGGAGTGTGAGTGCCAGCATGAGAAGAGCAGGCACTGCATGGAGAGGGAAAGAAGGGGCAGTGTGAGTGCCAGCTGATAAGATGAGGCACTGCATGGAGAGGGAAAGAAGGGGCAGTGTGAGTGCCAGCATGAGAAGAGCAGGCACTGCATGGAGAGGGAAAGAAGGGGCAGTGTGAGTGCCAGCATGAGAAGATGAGGCACTGCATGGAGAGGGAGAGAAGGGGGAGTGTGAGTGCCAGCATGATAAGAGCAGGCACTGCATGGAGAGGGAAAGAAGGGGGAGTGTGAGTGCCAGCATGATAAGAGCAGGCATAGCATGGAGAGGGAAAGAAGGGGCAGTGTGAGTGCCAGCATGAGAAGACGAGACACTGCATGGAGAGGGAAAGAAGGGGCAGTGTGAGTGCCAGCATGAGAAGATGAGGCACTGCATGGAGAGGGAGAGAAGGGGGAGTGTGAGTGCCAGCATGATAAGAGCAGGCACTGCATGGAGAGGGAAAGAAGGGGGAGTGTGAGTGCCAGCATGATAAGAGCAGGCATAGCATGGAGAGGGAAAGAAGGGGCAGTGTGAGTGCCAGCATGAGAAGACGAGGCACTGCATGGAGAGGGAAAGAAGGGGGAGTGTGAGTGCCAGCATGAGAAGAGGAGCCATAGCATGGAGAGGGAAAGAAGGGGGAGTGTGAGTGCCAGCATGAGAAGAGCAGGCACTGCATGGAGATGGAAAGAAGGGGCAGTGTGAGTGCCAGCATGATAAGAGCAGGCACAGCATGGAGAGGGAAAGAAGGGGCAGTGTGAGTGCCAGCATGATAAGAGCAGGCACAGCATGGAGAGGGAAAGAAGGGGGAGTGTGAGTGCCAGCATGAGAAGACGAGGCACTGCATGGAGAGGGAAAGAAGGGGCAGTGTGAGTGCCAGCATGAGAAGATGAGGCACTGCATGGAGAGGGAGAGAAGGGGGAGTGTGAGTGCCAGCATGAGAAGACGAGGCACTGCATGGAGAGGGAAAGAAGGGGAGTGTGAGTGCCAGCATGAGAAGAGCAGCCATAGCATGGAGAGGGAAAGAAGGGGGAGTGTGAGTGCCAGCATGATAAGAGCGGGCACAGCATGGAGAGGGAAAGAAGGGGCAGTGTGAGTTCCAGCATGATAAGAGCAGGCACAGCATGGAGAGGGAAAGAAGGGGCAGTGTGAGTGCCAGCATGAGAAGATGAGGCACTGCATGGAGAGGCAAAGAAGGGGGAGTGTGAGTGCCAGCATGATAAGAGCAGGCACAGCATGGAGAGGGAGAGAAGGGGGAGTGTGAGTACCAGCATGAGAAGATGAGGCACTGCATGGAGTGTGAGTGCCAGCATGAGAAGATAAGGCACTGCATGGAGAGGGAAAGAAGGGGCAATGTGAGTGCCCAGCAAGTGGTGGCAGCAATGGAGTTAATGGAGATAAAGTGGGGCACAACAGAGGCAGTTATTATGTGACAAGGTGGGAATTGGATAGACAGGAATAGCAGCGTGAGACACCCTGCTCAGACTCCTAGCCTTAATCAGACACAGTCTGGCGGAGACTCGCACAGAAGCTACAACTTGGGGAAGGTCCAGCATTCGCTGTATCAGTCATAATAACCACAGCTGGAAGTCATAATAACCACAGCAGAGGGATAGAGGCTCAGCAAGGGAGAGGAGGCGATGAGTATAGGAGGACGAGGAAGATGTTTTGGGGGACTATATGAAGCAATAAGACAGTTAGAACTAGAGTATATATGAAGCCATGAGATATATATGTGTCTAAAGCAAAGTAAGTTATTAGAATGGATTATAAAAACAAAAGCAGGTTCCTGGATGTTACTAGGTATATAATATCCCTGGGTATCTATTTACTTTTATGTACTTTATTTTATTAAGAAGTGATTATAAGCTTTGTTTTTACTGGCAAATATCATACAAATAGTCCCTGTATGGGTCTGCCCTCTTGTAGGGATGGCTGCGCTGTGCTGTGTCTCATACTAACCAAACAGTGACCATCTCTCAGCAACATCCTGTAATGTGAGATGTGGTCCCTTATAGGTTAGGACACTACACTGCACATGCAGCTCCACAAGGTCTTTGACCGCATACACTGCAGTGGGCAGACCCATACAGGGACTATTTGTTTGATTTTAGACAGTAAAAACAGAGCTTATAAGCACTTCTTAATCAAATAAAGTACATAAAAATAAATAAATACACAGTATATTATATACCTAGTAACATCCATATCCCTTTAAAGAGACAGGTTATATGAAGCAATAAGGGGAGTAACAGGAAGGCATTTACAGGAGTTATATGCATCATTGGTAGGGGGTTAGAGGGAAAGATAATATGACAGGAATGAAAGAGTTATATTTGCACATATATGTTAGTTGATGGTGAACTAAAAATAAGTTTAACATTAAAAAACTGACACTGGTCTTTATTTAATCCCATTAGTGATGTGCAGCAAATGGCTATCCTACAGTATGTATACAACTATCTTATCTAATCCTATTGGATTCCTATGTTAAGTGGGCCAGAGGAAACAAAGGTGGTGCGTTTTGA